>CM060249.1:6939512-7064512 GCA_030684275.1 Acipenser oxyrinchus oxyrinchus
GGCAAGGACAATTAGACTATGAGAACGAGAAAACAATTCTTACTTTTTCATCATCTTCAGTAAAAGGAGCTCCATTTGGATTCTTGTTGATTGCCTGCACCACTCCAGTTACTTCTCCATCACTATTGTGGATGGCCATGCAGAGAATCGACTTGGTTTTATAGACTGTCAGCTTATCAATCTCGTCGCTGAATCGATGGTCTTGAAAAATGCGAAGCACATTAAACCCCCAATTTAAAGATTTTTTTTTTTACAACAGTATAAAAAGTGGAGTGTCAGTGCTGGGGTGACATCTGTTTTCATGATTGAATATTCTTTTGTAATATAAAAGGATATTCAAACATTTTTTTCTTTTTTAATTAACTCTAAAACAAAAGTATAATTCATAACATTGCAGTAAAAAAAATCACTGGGGATTAGAATGTTAATGCATATTTTAAAAAAGGAGTGGACCACCGACATGGTCATTTTTGCCATACATTATTATTATTAGTAGTAGTAGTAGTAGTAGTAGTAGTAGTAGTAGTGTTTGTTCAATAATTTGAATATTTGTCCTTGCACTAGTTTAAATCTAAAAAGATTTGTATTTTACTTGGGGTGGAAATAAACACATGGATTAGTAGCTCAAGGACTGTCTGGCAGAGCAATGACCTCAGTTCAGCAACATTTTGTCAATAACTGAGTGATGGTTTAGTTATGACTGCCAGTTTAGTTGATGTACAGTACTACTCATTGTTGTAAATTAGCAAGGTATTTGGTCCATGCCTATGCAATAGTTGAACACGCTTTTGCTTTTTACAAAGTTTTGTGGTTTTATATGTTACTTTACTTCTCATAACTTTCTAAGCTGTTCCCATGGTATACAGTACTACAGCAGTATACTATTTTTTAAGGCTAGTCATTGATAAATTGTTTTACTATTGACTGACTGAAAAATCCATCCTTTCCCGGGAGAAGTGGCTAGGAGTGTCATTAATGATATTGAAAACAGGATTGCAATTGTCAGAGAAATCGACCTGTGTTTTATGCACACTGATTGAGTTCAAACACAACCTACTTTTTTCTTGATAAATACAATATAGGAGGCTGTGTGGTCCAGTGGTTAAAGAAAAGGGCTTGTAACCAGGAGGTCCCTGGTTCAAATCCCACCTCAGCCACTGACTCATTGTGTGATCCTGAGCAAGTCACTTAACCTCCTTGTGCTCCGTAAGTGTAAGTCTTTGGATAAAGGCGTCTGCTAAATAATAATAATAATAATAATAACCTTGCATCACAGAAATGGTTCATTTGATGGTGAATATAGAATGTGCTTTCTAAACTTAGATGACAATGCAGCACAGAAAGACTCACATGTTGCCAAACAGATTTTTTGCATTTGCTATAGCCCTAGTTATGCAGCATATATTTTAACATATATTGCAATCACAGTTTACAGGAATTAGGGATTGGTTTGCAGTGGCATCACATTTGTCACTTCAAAGTGCCATAACTCAGCTATAATAATAGCTTCAATGCAACACGCAACTGTTACCAACAGATAAAGCTTCTTCAGTCTCAGCTATTATCAAGGGAACAGACAGAATCCCTTAATGATTATCGTACCAGAGAGGTTAAACATTGGCTGCTGTCACACATTGGCTTCTGTGAGCTCGCCAGAGCTGGGTCTTATTGTGCATTGAATCCTATCCATCGATTCACTTCATCCTGTCAACCCTGCCGCCTTTGGGGAAAAAATGTTAAGCCTGCATATTACACATCTTCTCATACTTTTACATTTAGCTTAAAGTGGTTTTAAATGGCGAGAGCACAATGCATAACGGGATCCTTTTTGTAAGGCAACTTGATTTTTATTAGCTGCATCCTCTTGTCATGTCAAGTGTATTGTGCCTTGTGATAATCTCACGAAAACATTTTATTTGTTGGATAAACCTGCAATTCCTATTTGTGGCTGATCTGGAATGAATGTAGTTTTTACATATTTATCCTGAGTTACTGTTTGAAATCATATTTACCATAAACCAACATCTAGGTGGAATTAATATATTATATATTGTCTAATATAGGATAATAAACTTACAATAGTCATGCACCTAATCCTGGGTTTCATAACTACCCACTATAAAGTTTCTGACTTAAATGACTTGGAGTCAAACGTTTAAACAGTCTGGCTTCTATTAAATAAATACTTCCTTCTCTGCAGCTCCCAGTAGTAACCCTATAGATTCAAAGCATCCCTGTTTATAGTCTTGCCACTAATCAGAACAAGACAATGTTATAACTAGCTGTAAGAACGGCTAAGAATTCTGACACCATACCCATATGGAAAGTATCCTCTGCGGTGTTAGGAAAATAAACAAAACACAACATTTAAATATAATTCATCAATAACATGTATACAGAATCCTGCTCTGAGTACAGTGCAGCAAATCACAAGAGCAGGAGTGGTCACTACTCATAACTTCACAGCAGAGCTGGAGCTGATAATCAGGATTTCAAAGAAAGAGCCCCGAAGGCTGCTCAGGAAAGACACCCCTCATTCAACTAAATTAGCTTCATCCCAGCGTCCTTTTTATCATTATAGTACTGTTATGTGTTTCCTTTAGTACCGGTTCATTAGCAATACATACTGTATGTGTATGTATGTATTTATTAATTTGGCAGACCCAGTATTGCAAACTGATTTCTTAGCAACTTGCACCTCCCATTTAGGTATCTCTAAACTGCTCCAACACATTGCTATAGAAACCTTTTCTTAAAAGGTGCAAAAAAAAAGGTAATTTTTACCCAGAATTAGAAATATTATCTCAGGTGAATAATTGCAAAGCATGCACAACTCCAGTAATTGAAAGTAAGTGAGAAGTTAGTCCAAAAGCATTCCAAATATGAAGCATCTAATTATGGAACCTCTTGTGGTCCTATTTACATTTTCCCATCTCATTTTACACTTATTAATTATCATAATCATAATCGATTCACTTTCAAGCAATACCATGAAATATGAGACATGAAGACTCAAGCCAGTGAATAGCTATCCAGTTGGCTATATAGATGTGGCGGAGTGTCCCGCCCCTTTGATTGTTTTATTTATATTATGAGTTATATGTTTGTATGACAGCGAATGCCCATTATTATTTGTATTATTGTTTGCGGCATGGATAAAAGCGCAGCGTATTTGTTATTGTTTTAGATTTTAAAAACCTCGTGAGGATGCGTGACGTGACTGATCAGCTAGTGATTCATTTAACTAGCTGTCAGTCACGCATCCTTATTAAACTCGTGCAGAGGATGACCACCTCCCGAGTTAATTCATTGATTAATTGTTGCTTATTAGAGCGAGAGAGAGAGAGAGAGAGAGAGAGAGAGAGAACAACAACAAAAACAAAACAAAAAAACACCAACAACCCACAACACAACAACCCACACACACCACACCCAATTGCTATATTTAAATATACTTGTTATTGTTTGTTTGGCCAAAGTGCCCTTTTGTTTTGTGTTTGTTTAAATCTTTTGTTTTATTATTTAATAAAATAGTTTCACCACCGCCATTCCTTACATGTTTTGGTTCCTGTTTCTGGTCCGTGACGTCACCACACACTCCACTCAACAACAGCTCGGCCACAATACAAGACACTTATTGATGAAACAAAATGCAGTTTGAGGTCCTTCATATTTTTGAAATCCTATCCTATCCTTTTCATAGGTTATGCAATTTAATAATCTACCCTCTATTTACACTTCGAATGGCAAACACAGTTTGGACTATTTCTACCCCTTCATTTGTACTTGAGCTGTAACCTTGGAGTGTGTTCCAAAAGCGCTGACCCACTTTAACAATCTAATAACTGCAATATTAGTACGTGAGCAATTCAGAGATGTCATAGAGCAAGCACTGCAGAGAATTCCACACTGAAGGTAGCCTTACTAAGATCAACAGTGTTTTATTAAAGACTGCGTATTTCACTAAGAATTTAAGTATTATTTTTTTTTTATTATTATTGCTGCAATACCTGTTTATGAGTAAAACTTTAAAAAAAAATTTTTTTAAAAATCCTGGGCAACACGGAGTATGTGTAAGTAATCTAACTAAATAAAAACAGAGCGTGGAAGAGCATTTAAAACTCCAAAATAGATTGACTAGCAGATGATATTTGCTAATACAAGATGTGTGTGTAACAGGCACATTGAAAACACGTATTGTTGTGCATTAGGCCAGAACAGAACAATATATTCACTACAGAGGTTGTGAGAGTTCACAGTTCAGATACTAACATCTTACTAACAAGCGAAGAACCCATACAAATTAGGCCCCATTTCACAAATAAGAGTCACTGCATTCTATAAAATAAACTGCAGTACCTAGCTCTGCAGGAAGCCTGTGGTTATATTATAATGATGCGGGCTTGTAAAAGGTGGAATGAAACTAACAAATGTTTGACATGACTGTTTTCAATAGCCGGACTTGGAATGTGCATTGATGGGCTGAATGGACTGGCCTCCTGTCGTTCATTACCGTTCTCACTTAAGAATAGCATTGCTGAGAATGTAAATAAGATCTTTCTGTCAGGTAATTACAGAACCATATAGCACAGCTGCAGTCCTTACCAAACCTTTGCAGTTTATGGTTATTATTGTGCAGTACTTGAAAAGGACAAGATGTGAAGCTGCGTTTTGATTGGCATGTTGTTATAAAACTGTACCGGAAATGATCTGTTAATTAATTATGTATTGAGATGTAATGAGTTCAGTTGTTTGACGTACCAAGGGTTAATAATAGTGTGCCAAATGTGTATTTGTGTATACTGTGCAGCACCCCAGAGATGTAACCTTTTGCCAGAGATCATAAAGTAAAGTTGCTTTATTAGGTTACTTAATTGTAATATATTTTATTTGGTGATGTTACCATAGGAGACAAGAAACTCTTTCTGGGGGAAAGTCACCAGCAAGAAAACATGTAGAGGTAATGGGCAGTGATACTTAGACCTGTCACTGTGTAGATCATTAAACACATGTAGAGGTAATGGGCACTGTGTAGATCATTAAACACATGTAGAGGTACTGGGCACTGTGTGATCATTAAACACATGTAGGAGTAATGGGCACTGTGTAGATCATTAAACACATGTAGGAGTAATGGGCACTGTGTAGATCATTAAACACATGTAGGAGTAATGGGCACTGTGTAGATCATTAAACACATGTAGAGGTAATGGGCAGTGATACTTAGACCTGGCACTGTGTAGATCATTAAACACATGTAGGTGTAATGGGCACTGTGTAGCTCATTAAACACATGTAGAGGTAATGGGCACTGTGTAGATCATTAAACACATGTAGAGGTAATGGGCAGTGATACTTAGACCTGGCACTGTGTAGATCATTAAACACATGTACGAGTAATGGGCAGTGGTACTTAGACCTATAGATCATGTATAGATCATTAAAAACATGTAGAGGTAATGGGCAGTGGTACTTAGGCACTGTGTAGATTATTAATAGTTCTGCACAGGTACTAGATCCTCGGGGTAAAAATTATTTATTTATTTATTTTATTTTTTTAAAGCACACACACACATACACACAAGGAATACCCCCACACAATAAAAGCACTAAAAATGAACAAATGAGTTCCCCTCCCATGGGTAAAAGCACACACAAGAAGTATTCCACAGCAATAAACAGAAAAGAAAAAAGCAAAAGTCTAAGAAGAAAAATACAGTCCTCAGTTAGCTGCCAAAAAGGCTGCAAAAGAAAAAGAAAAGATGGAGCATCAAGCTCTACAGTCGCCACCACCTGGAAGAGACGTCCTCCAGGAGGCACTGGACCCATCAGGCGATGTCTCCTACTCCACCTGGAGGGGAGATCCCAGGAAACCTGGGAAAGTACTTTCAGGGACAAGGAGTACAGGTAAGTAAATCACAATCGCTCTAGTACAGACTACAGGTCGCATGGTATCTTTTCCACACTTTGCAACCCTGGTTCCTTGGGACCACGATCTGGGTCTGCACCTCCCCAGTTCAAGCTTCCATCTCCTTCCACACCGGTATGTCCGCCTCTATGCGCAACTTACTCCACTCATGCAGGAGTTTTCAGGCCTCTGGTAGAGCATCGCTGTGGACAGGCCGGATCCCCTGCATCCACCAAGTCCGAACAGTGTGAATGGCAGCGACAGGACCAGGCCAATCTCTCCAGGGGAAGTCTGGGGTTTCCTCGTCCGACTCACCTCCCATCAGGGTCATCTCCCTCTCGTCTGGGGGCTCCATCTCCACTGGGGCAACCTGAGCTTCCTGCTCTCCGGATAACCTAGAAAGAACATCCGCATTCCTATTTATACCTGGTCTATACTTCAAATCAAACTTACAGTTAACCAGTTGTGCCGCCCACCGCTGTTCGGTCACACCCAACCGAGCTGTATCCAGGCGCAGGAGGGGATTGCTGTCCGTAAACACAGTAAAATCCACCTCCCAAAGGTAATCTTTGAATTTTTCAGTTACGGCCCATTTAAGCGCTAACAGTTCTAATTTAAAAGAACTATAATTACTGTCGTAGGCGATTACTCGCTCCCGTCCTCCCTGGACTTGGGACAGTACTGCCCCCAAGCCGTCTAAGCTGGCATCTGTATAAAGCCGGAAAAGGAGCGTAATGTCTGCATAAGCTAAGATCGGGGCACTCACCAAGGCAGTCTTCAGTTTCTCAAAGGCAGCTTGGCACTGCGGGGTCCAATCCACAGCTGCTGTTTTCCTCCCCAGTCCCATTCAGCATGGCATGTAACGGGGCAGCAATTTTTGCAAATGCGGGTATAAACCTCCGATAACCCACAAACCCCAGAAATGAACTTACCACCGCCACCTGCCAGTAGCCAAATCCAAGGTGGAATACCATTCCGCCTTGGCGAGGTTAGTCAAGGATTCTTCAATCCTAGGTAGGGGGTATTCATCCTTGTGTGTCAGGGCGTTCAACTTCCGGTAGTCAACGCAGAAGCACCAAGACCCATCCTTCTTCTTAACAAGGACCACCGGAGCTGTCCAGGGGTTGCTACTTTCTCGCACCAGTCCTTGGTCAATCATCATCTGAAGTAGCATCCTGAATTCTTGATACAGGCTGGGTGGGATCGGTCGGTAGCTTTGCCTAGAGGGTGGGGCTCCTCCTGTCGGAATATTGTGCAGGACTGCATCCATCCGTTGAAGTCTTCATCGTGCATAGCAAACACCTTCCTCCAGTGCCGCAGTAAATCATCCAGCCTCTCTTGTTGTGCAGAGGTAAGGCCATCTCCCTCCAGAGTCCAGTCAGATTCCTCTTCTGCTTCGGACAGCTGGATCAGTTGGACAGCTACCTCCAGCACATCCAGCTGCAAGTACTGCAAAACAAGATCACGGTCACAGTGCACGTCTACCTTGTATATAGTCCCCGGCGTCCACTGTAGCGCAGTATTCTGAGCGGGCTCGATGACCTAGGTCCAGACCACCATCTCACTGTGAGGGGGAATCTGTATGGGCTGCTGTTTAGATAACCGGGCCGTCCCCTCCTTTCCGTCGGGGGTCTGTCCTTTCGCTACTCTGCAGCAGACAGTTCATAAACTGAGGTACTTTTCTGGAAATGCGTTCCTATGCAGTTCTGATTTAGGGAGAAAAAAAAATGGCCATACCAATATAGATTACTCAATTCATAGTCACGTAAGGGAGGGCAGAGTTAAAATATCTGTGTCTGCTTACCAAGTAGGAAAAGAACGACTCTGAATATCGTGAGGAGAGCTTCATGCGTTGCCATGAAACTAAAAACATTTAACAAGAGAAATTAATTCACGTGCCGTCGCGCACATTCTGAATTACGCCGCACATTAGCTACTTGTTTGTTTGGTTACCTTTCCCATATACACACAATTATATAAAATATAATTTCTATCAAGTACAGGTTTTACTACTTAGAATGTATATGTGTTTGTGGAACATCTAAAAGTTAAATTTCATTAACACTATAACCGCCTTTCAATACATGTTTTTATTTTGAATATAACCTACAATATTCTATAGATAGATATAAAGCACCTGCCTGCCGAGACATAGCGGGGTAAGCGCCTCAAAATAGGCAACAGTGCAGCCTAACTCTGCCACAGAGGGAATTCCGTCCTCATCATAATTAGAATAACAAACGGTAGTTTAAAACAAATCTCTTAAGTAGGTTCTTTTATAGGGCGTGGAGCTGGGATATAAATCAGAACAAGCACACAAACTACAACGATTGAAAATAATTCCAGGTTTTATTTGGAGAGGACAGACTCTGATAAAATAAATATGCACAATATAAACATAACCAATTACTAGAGTACATGCATCTGAGAAGAAATGTTTGCCAGGGGATCAAGTGAAGAACAAAGTGGTAGTAGAGAAAGAGATGGACAGAAAGAAAGGAAATAGAGGGAAGAAAATAAACACCATTGCCAAAACCACCAGAGTGTGAGTGCAGCTATTAAATGTTGCATTTGTGATTGTTCTTTGCAACCAAAATTGTGTTTATGAGATTAGGTACACAAAGTAAATGTTTAAAGGATTCATTGATATGTATATTACAAATGGCCATTTGGCATGTTAAATCCAATATTTTCACACCAAGTACTTCACACGGTCAAAAAACGTGCTTTGCATATTGATAATCTTTTAAAGTATAACTTTAATTTTGAATCAATGCTTTGCCAAACTTTTAAATAATATTTACACCACTATTCGTTGAACCATGTGCGGTCATTTTCAGATGGCACTTCACTATCTCAGATGTGGCAGTCTGGTTCGAAAGCCCCTCCAAGCTTACCATACAGATCATCCAGGCCAAAGTCATCCGAAAGATCAGACAGGTCTAGGTCATCCGAAAGATCAGTTGTGAGGTCTGGCAGATCAGATACGCCAAGGTCACCTTGCAGACCAGATGAAAGGTCAAGATCAATTTGCAGATGGGATGAGAGGACCCCTACAAGGTCAAGTTGCGGGGGAAGACCCGTGCCGTTCTCTCATTGCATTATGTTTTCATTTTATTATCTTATTTTATTCAAACAATACCATTTTGATTTTAACAACCAATCCATATGCTTGTTTATTTACTACTTTTACTGTCTCAAGTTTCTGTAACAGCAAACCCTTCCATCTCGACAGAGAATGCCACCAGAAGACCTCCGACTGATGATAGTAAGTTGTCCAGCTGTTTTCTGTAGTAATTGGTATTTTGTTTGGAACCAGAGATTGAAATTCTTTCTAGCAATTCTATTGATTTTTGTACACCCCAATTCTTCTAATAGCTCATATGATTGTTGCATGATCTTGCAGTTAATGAAATGGTCTTTGCTTGGTCCTATTGCAGTGGGTAGTTTTTTCCTTTGGCACAGTGTGGAGGACATTGACGATGTGCTTCCTCGACCCTGGCAGACCATAGAAGACATGGAATATATGTGCACCCATGTGCTTGAATAAAACTTGAGTTGAATCTGATAGTTTGCCTTTCATTTTAATATTCATGATGTTCAAAATGTACCGTGATAATGACTGCTGTCAGCGGTTGTAGGTATGAGTATAACCGCGGTGGTTAAAGTAGACCTTAAATGTACATTGTGTGTGTGTGTGTGTGTGTGTGTGTGTGTGTGTGTGTGTTTGTACGGTCTTTCTGCTGGAGATTACGTGATATTAAGTCAGAAGACCGGGCTCTTGACTGCTGAAACCTCGTGAGTCAAGCACTGCCAAAAGGACTTCCTTTTGCTGTTTCACGATGTATTTGGGTGACAATGTCACACAGTCATGACTGTAGAGCCGATTTTCACGTGCATGTAAACCCAGTCATAGTTAACCTAAACTTGCTTTAAGTGCAGTACAGAACACAGGACACAGTTGTAATTTAAATGGAGCTAAGACAGAGGGAAGGAGACACTCCTTCAAAGAGAGCGGTGAGAGTATGGAATGGGCCATGTTGTTGAGGCAGAATCACTTGGATCCTGTAAAACTCATCTTGACAAAGTCCTGAGAGCTTAGATGAGACAAATGGGCTCCTCATTCATATGCTTTCTTAAGCCTGTAGACATACTCAGTATATTGAAACAGCACCAGACATGATACCGTGACCCAAATCACGGAAGCCTTCAACACTGGAAAAATGTTCACTAAATTTACACTAAAACAATGTGCTGAATTACATGCTGCTACCCATGCAGCTATACGGTCATTCTCACATTTTGTGTGTAGAAACATAAAACGTCATTTTAGTCATTTAAAAGCATGCCTATGATTTGTGTCACATTAAGGTTTTATTTAGCATAATATGGTACAAAATGCATTTTTATGGATGTGATACATCCATTAAACAGTTGGATATGGAATTTAAATTTCTAGGTGTTAAACATTAACTACTATTTACTGTCTAAATACCATTGAAAAGCCAGTTCTGTCTTTGTGAATGGGTCTTTTAGTTGAATGAGGATTTTGCTTTTTAACCTCAATAATTATGGAATCCCCTGTCCTATTAGATTATCAAGTTATGTTTTTTTAACAACCTTCTGAATTGTTTGAGATTTTTAATGATTTGTTACTGTTTAAATTATGATGATTGCTATATCTGTAAAACCACGACTCCAGCCTTGAAAGACCCAGTAAAAGTATATTAGTTTTATAAGGCTTTTTTATACACAGCAAACATACATTCAGAAACACTTTATTGGATATGCCGGCGCTACAAAGTGCCTCAATCAATTCTAACACACACAAGGTGCTTTGTCCCAGGAAGAAAACTATTAAAATAAAAAATAGTTCGTATGATGTTTCCACCACTGAAGAATGAAGACGGCAACTCTTGCTTAATGAAAAACTTATATCCCAAAGTGTCTCTCAATTATTCATATTTTATTAAGAATAAGGTAAAAATAAAAAAAAACTAAATAAAGCTTACATGTTTTGTCATGTTGTCTACATGCTCTGATGAATTAGTGAATTAGTTTGATTAGTTGTTTTTATATTGTGTATGTATTTGTTGTAATGTTTAGTATGAAAGATGAAACTCGATTGTTTGTGTCTGCTGACCCCCAAGACACCCTTGTGAATTATATTGTGTATCTCAAGGCTTATATCCTGGAGAGCACAAGTTTGAAATAAAACATACAGTACAGATTCAAATTAAATTATTTATTTTTTAAACATATACTAATGATACACAGTCTTTGCAATGCTCAGTTTTGGTTCTGTGAAAGCAGTAGAAGGCGGCTCTAAAAAGAGGCAATAATATATATAAAAAAAGCTTTCCGGGCATATCGTTAATTACTATTGATCTTTCATCACCTGTTCCTTGTCAGTGGATGACATCAAATGTCCCATATAATTGGTAAACAGCAGAGTTTGAATCTGAGCTGTCACACAGGAAGTAATAAGATATCAGAAGGCAGCTGTTTAAACTTAAAAAGATCAAAAATCAGTATAGAAACATTACTATCCCATTAAAATGTTAAGGAATTAATTTAGAATAATGTAAAGTAATATGGTATTATTATTATTATTATTATAACATTGATGCCTAATGGTAATTTATTACAGCCTTATTAAAATGTCACACTAAAAACATTTAGACATACCTTCTTGCTCAGCTGTTGAAATACTTTATCAGCTGATGTATAAAAGGAGCAGAAGTGTTACTGATGCAATGCCATCTCCAGTGTTTATATAGTGAATTCAATTAAGGAAGTAAGGAATCTTTCAAGTTTCCATACCACCTTACTGAATGACAAACATACTGTACTGTTGATTACAATACAGTAGTTGAACTCCCTGTTAAGTCTGGAGACAAACTTAATAATGCACAGCACTCTGAAGAGGTTATGAGGCTGTTGTTACTGCTGGTTACCACAAGAGGGTACCAAACACCAGTTTTAAAACTCTTTGGTTGTAGTCCATAAAATACGCAAGTCTGTGGTATTCTTGTGAACTGTATGTACATATACTCAAATAGACAGATAGATTCAATGAATGTCACTGACTGCCAAGCATGTAAGTCATTAGATTACAGAAATCAGCTAGTTGGTTATTGACAAGAAAAATGGTGTTAAAGGAGAAGGTCAGTTTTACTCTCCAGGTGAAATGATGAAAGTTGCACTTGCAAACAGAGTTTTCTTTAACCTTGTATAGTACCAGATACTGTATCAAAAATGGAAATACATGTTTGCTATACCATATCTTTAAAGACTGCATATTTTATACTGAATGCGTGATGGGCAATTTGTTTGCAACAATAACTATTAAAGTTTGTTTTGATGTATGAATGCTATTAGATAGAAAAGACCAAAGCCACATTATATTGAAAGGAATAAGGAAAGATTAAGAAAGTTATTCCATTTGGACTGCTAAGAAATGTAAAAGTTTAAATATGTTATAATGCTAACTACAACATGCTCAAAATAACTGACATTGAAACAATCATTTCGTAAGAAAATACTTCGTCAAAAGTAATAACATAAGCAAATAGTATGTCAAAGTGGCATAACATCTTGGATATACCAAAGGATATACATCTCCTTTTAAATTCCCAGTTTATAAAGCCAAGGAAATGCATTTCAATATTCTACACAGGATTTACTGAAGAGCAGCCAATATTTTCTGCATATTTCCCCTCAGTACAGTTTTTGCCGCAGTTCGGAGGACTCTGTTGAACACTTGTTTTACTGATGTAACTTGTCGTTTTTGGAAAGATCTTTCAAGCTATCTGTCTGACAAGCTTTCCACACAAATGTAAACATAAAAAAATAAAACCAGATACTGTGTCTTTTATTAAATACGTGGAATATCATGACAGCTTTATGTACCTATGTATTTTGACTCATCAGTCCAGAGCACCTGCTGCCATTTTTCTGCACCCCAGTTCCTGTGTTTTCGTGCATAGTTGAGTCACTTGGCCTTGTTTCCACGTCGGAGGTATGGCTTTTTGGCCGCAAGTCTTCCATGAAGGCCACTTCTGACCAGACTTCTCCGGACAGTAGATGGGTGTACCAGGGTCCCACTGTTTTCTGCCAATTCTGAGCTGATGGCACTGCTGGACATCTTCCAATTGCGAAGGGAAGTAAGCATGATGTGTCTTTCATCTGCTGCAGTAAGTTTCCTTGGCCGACCACTGCATCTACGGTCCTCAACGTTGCCCGTTTCTTTGTGCTTCTTCAAAAGAGCTTGGACAGCCCTGTCTGCCTTGAAATTTCTGCCTGGGAGAGACCTTGCTGATGCAGTATAACTACCTTGTGTCTTGTTGCTGTGCTCAGTCTTGCCATGGTGTATGACTTTTGACAATAAACTGTCTTCAGCAATCTCACCTTGTTAGCTGAGTTTGGCTGTTCCTCACCCAGTTTTATTCCTCCTACACAGCTGTTTCTGTTTCATTTAATGATTGTGTTTCAACCTACATATTGAATTGATGATCATTAGCACCTATTTGGTATAATTGTTTAATCATACACCTACAAAATCCCTGACTTTGTGCAAGTGTACCTAGAAGAATTGATGCTGTTTTGAAGGCAAAGGGTGGTCACACCAAATATGGTTTTGATTTAGATTTTTCTTCTGTTCACTCACTTTGCATTTAGTTAATTGATAAATATAATCTATTAACATGTCTATTTTTGAAAGCATTCTTACTTTACAGCATTTTTTACACCTGCCTAAAACTTTTGCACAGTACTGTATATATATATATATAGTGACGTCAAAAAGTGATCATTTCTCTAGAGAAAAATATACTTTAAATACAAAATCACTCGACAACACCCACAGTACAAAAATGTTCATTAACGATCAACAAAATGTGAAAATGTGAATATGATAACAAAAAAACAAAAAAAAGATGTAAATCTGTACATTTGTGTCCTGCAACACTGAAGCCCATCTATTATTCTACACACACACACACACACACACATATATATATATATATATATATATATATATATATATATATATATATATATATATATATATATATAGTACTGTGCAAAAGTTTTAGGCAGGTGTGAAAAAATGCTGTAAAGTAAGAATGCTTTCAAAAATAGACATGTTAATAGATTATATTTATCAATTAACTAAATGCAAAGTGAGTGAACAGAAGAAAAATCTAAATCAAATCCATATTTGGTGTGACCACCCTTTGCCTTCAAAACAGCATCAAGCATCAATTCTTCTAGGTACACTTGCACACAGTTTTTGAAGGAACTCGGCAGGTAGGTTGGCCCAGACATCTTGGAGAACTAACCACAGTTCTTCTGTGGATTTAGGCAGCCTCAGTTGCTTCTCTCTCTTCATGTAATCCCAGACAGACTTGATGATGTTGAGATCAGGGCTCTGTGGGGGCCATACCATCACTTCCAGGACTCCTTGTTCTTCTTTACGCTGAAGATAGTTCTTAATGACTTTCGCTGTATGTTTGGGGTCGTTGTCATGCTGCAGAATAAATTTGGGGCCAATCAGATGCCTCCCTGATGGTATTGCATGATGGATAAGTATCTGCCTGTACTTCTCAGCATTGAGGAGACCATTAATTCTGACCAAATCCCCAACTCCATTTGCAGAAATGCAGCCCCAAACTTGCAAGGAACCTCCACCATGCTTCACTGTTGCCTGCAGACACTCATTCGTGTACGCTCTCCAGCCCTTCGAACAAACTGCCTTCTGCTACAGCCAAATATTTCAAATTTTGACTCATCAGTCCAGAGCACCTGCTGCCATTTTTCTGCACCCCAGTTCCTGTGTTTTCGTGCATAGTTGAGTCGCTTGGCCTTGTTTCCACGTCGGAGGTATGGCTTTTGGCCACAAGTCTTCCATGAAGGCCACTTCTGACCAGACTTCTCTGGACAGTAGATGGGTGTACCAGGGTCCCACTGTTTTCTGCCAGTTCTGAGCTGATGGCACTGCTGGACATCTTCCGATTGCGAAGGGAAGTAAGCATGATGTGTCTTTCATCTGCTGCAGTAAGTTTCCTTGGCCGACCACTGCGTCTCGGTCCTCAACGTTGCCCGTTTCTTTGTGCTTCTTCAAAGAGCTTGGACAGCACATCTGGAAACCCCTGTCTGCCTTGAAATTTCTGCCTGGGAGAGACCTTGCTGATGCAGTATAACTACCTTGTGTCTTGTTGCTGTGCTCAGTCTTGCCATGGTGTATGACTTTTGACAGTAAACTGTCTTCAGCAACCTCACCTTGTTAGCTGAGTTTGGCTGTTCCTCACCCAGTTTTATTCCTCCTACACAGCTGTTTCTGTTTCAGTTAATGATTGTGTTTCAACCTACATATTGAATTGATGATCATTAGCACCTGTTTGGTATAATTGTTTAATCATACACCTGACTATATGCCTACAAAATCCCTGACTTTGTGCAAGTGTACCTAGAAGAATTGATGCTGTTTTGAAGGCAAAGGGTTGTCACACCAAATATGGATTTGATTTAGATTTTTCTTCTGTTCACTCACTTTGCATTTCGTTAATTGATAAATATAATCTATTAACATGTCTATTTTTGAAAGCATTCTTACTTTACAGCATTTTTTCACACCTGCCTAAAACTTTTGCACAGTACTGTATATATACCAGTTAGCTACCTTGTTTGGAATTTAAACAATGTTGCCTGTGGTGTATCTGGTTCTGACACCATTCATTTAAATAAGAATGTAACATTCTTGGAATTAACAGCACAAATCTACATCATTGAAAAATATTGATGATAGTACATTCTAGTTGAGGCACACTATTTCGAGTTCATTAAACAGCTTTTTTTCCTCCTTGTCCGGTCACTATAGTCACCTAATGAGCTGTATAATTGTAATTAGCCAGGGCATTTGTAAACGTTTTTCAAAACCTTTATAGAAATTATTTGAATTATGTGTTTTGTTCTAATACTTGTTAATTAATGCTACATTCTGAAAATTACTCAGACGTCATTTCGAAAAGATTTGTTTTGTTTGTTCAGAATCTTATAAGTAAGCCCAGCTGGTGTGTCTGTGAGGCTAGTCTCTGATTCCACCGGTCTCCCTTTCTTAGTTCTGTGAGACAGAATGAAGTACTCAGCTACCTGTTGGTATGCCCTGTTGATTATCACTGGTTTAGTTTGGCAGCATGTTCCTGCTCAGGGTATTGAAGGCTTTTTTCTTTCTGTTAGTGGCAACCCGGAGAGCAAAGAAGAACAACACAATCCACAGGTAATGCTTCCCTTATAACATCATTATACAACTTTACACTTGTTCACATGTTGTGTGGCTTTAGTTGCTTCGAGCTGTAAAATCTTGTCATCCCTATTATATCTAGTTAACTGGAAAGAAACACACTGTATTCAATCTGGCAACTGCACCTTTATTGTTGATTCTTTAGTAGGTCAACTGTATTTAAAATCAAATTATAAAGATATTTTGTTGTTACTGGGTGTCTATCAGCACATTTGCAAATTCCATATGTCAGTGTATGTTTAAAGTGATTTTGAAAGATCAGCATGCATTTTCATTTTAAAACATGATATCAGGTACTGCATTGGATTAAAGAAAGCTCCCAATGTCCATGCCTTACTCATACACTGGCACTTGCTAGGTAATTTCACCTCAGCAGTGTTTTCTGGGTCAGAGCATGCACTGGCTGAAAGCATTTGGTGAATGACAGAAATAAAGCATTGAAGGGGTTGCAGGGGTGCAGTCAATTTCATTGACTGTAAATACATTGTTTTCAAACAGACATTTCTTTAACATAATGTTTCCCAGATATCATGTTTTAAAATAAAAATACATGTTTAAAATAACAAGTACTTAATTCAAACATTGCACATTCATAAGAGACCTATATAACGAATTTAAGTGCACAACAAGTACAATTAATGGAATAATGTATTAGCTAAAATCACTTTAAACTACCCTGCATCTGCTAAAAACAATGTAATGAAGGAATTACCAACCAATGTGTTTTCCAGGCCAGTCAGGAAGCTGTGGCTAAAGAAGGGAGGAGTCTTGATATGGACGAATTCAAAGATGTTGTGCTGTCCACCATCTATAAAACCAGCAAGCCCAGCAAGCCTGCCATGATATCACTGAAACCCTCAAAGCCCAACGACATCTTCACAAAAGCAAATTTGCCCCTGAGGTTTGGCAGAGCCATGAAGGAGATGATGGAGAGAACCCAGCAGGCAGCTCTCAATCTGCCCCAGCGCAATGGCAGGTCACAGTCTCTCAGCACCTTCCTCCAGCCACAGTCAAACTTCCCCCAGAGATTTGGAAGAGCTCAGCCTTCTGCCACCCTGCCACAGAGGTTCGGCAGATCTCAATCTGGCAAGAAACCATCTCACTACATAGCTATTTTCCACCTCAGGTTTGACAAGTCACTGCTGGCAAGCAGGTATGGGAATGAGCACTGAAACTGTAGTGAACACAGAAAACCAAACACAGTAGGGATTCAAGGAAATGCATGCACATGGATTAGGGAGTGGTTAACATGTAGAAAACAGAAAGTACTGATTAGAGGAGAAACCTCAAAATGGAGCGAGGTAACTAGTGGTGTACCACAGGGATCAGTATTAGGTGCTCTGCTATTCCTAATTTACATTAATGATTTAGATTCTGGTATAGTAAGCAAACTTGTTAAATTTGCAGACGACACAAAAATAGGAGGAGTGGCAAACACTGTTGCAGCAGCAAAGGTCATTCAAAATGATCTAGACAGCATTCAGAACTGGGCAGACACATGGCAAATGATATTTAATAGAGAAAAGTGTAAAGTATTGCACGCAGGCAATAAAAATGTGCATTATAAATATCATATGGGAGATACTGAAATTGAAGAAGGGATCTATGAAAAAGACCTAGGAGTTTATGTTGACTCAGAAATGTCTTCATCTAGACAATGTGGGGAAGCTGTAAAAAAGGCCAACAAGGTGCTCGGATATATTGTGAGAAGTGTTGAATTTAAATCAAGGGAAGTAATGTTAAAACTTTACAATGCATTAGTAAGACCTCACTTAGAATATTGTGTTCAGTTCTGGTCACCTCGTTACAAAAAGGATATTGCTGCTCTAGAAAGAGTGCAAAGAAGAGCAACCAGAATTATCCCGGGTTTAAAAGGCATGTCGTATGCAGACAGGCTAAAAGAATTGAATCTATTCAGTCTTGAACAAAGAAGACTACACAGTGATCTGATTCAAGCATTCAAAATCCTAAAAGTTATAGACAATGTCGACCCAGGGAACTTTTGTGACCTGATAAAAGAAACAAGGACCAGGGGTCACAAATGGAGATTAGATAAAGAGGCATTCAGAGCAGAAAATAGGAGGCACTTTTTTACACAGAGAATTGTGAGGGTATGGAACCAACTCCCCAGTAATGTTGTTGAAGCTAACACCCTGGGATCCTTCAAGAAGCTGCTTGATGAGATTCTGGGATCAATAAGCTACTAACAACCAAACGAGCAAGATGGGCTGAATGGCCTCCTCTCGTTTGTAAACTTTCTTATGTTCTATATATATATATATATATATATATATATATATATATATATATATATATATATATATATATATATATATATACAATGTAATATACAATCGAAATAGAATTATAAGTTCACACAACAAAAGAAGCAGTTAGTGTGTGCTTTACTTCCGAGCAAGGACGTCACTAGAGATTCATGGATAGGGGGCTAAGCCTCTTTTAGGGGGTCTGGGCATACTCCCCCAGGATTTTTTTTAAAGCCCCCAAAACGTCTTTTCATCATGTATTTTTAGAGTAACAACGGGTGTAAAATCTATCAAAATAAGGTTATTTTTGGTCAAGGTTGGCTAAAAGTATACCTGTCTCACAGTTTGTGTTAGACACTGATCTAATATGACTTACTTAAATTCTATCCAAATAAAGAAATTAAAGTCCACTCTGTCCCCATCCATCCAACACCAACAAAAGGCACAAAAATGGCTGTACTATGTAGCCAAAATACTTTTTAGATTTTATTTTGAGAGAGAGAGAGAGAGAGAGAGAGAGAGAGAAATGAGAAGACATGCAGGTCATATTATACCATTAGAAAAAAATCTTTATTTAAGTTTCACCCTTTTGTTAATTGTTGCTCAAAATTGTGAGGAATTGTGAGGGCAACCTGAATGATTTATTTCAGAGAAGGAAACATATCATCATCCAGGAGGTTATGCACAGCAAGCATATCTTTGGGAGGACATCCAGCCTCTCTTTTCCGGGCAAGAAAGTTTCTGGCCACCAACATCTCTTCTGTTTTAACATCAATACCGTAGTGCTTGGCAAACTCAGTTAAGCATGATGTATCTAGGAAGTTTTTTCAGTCGGGGCTGCATGCCTGTATGTCTTTGAGCAGACCTGCATATACAGCAATTGATTATGAAAAGATATGTGCATGATGTTACGTCATCTGTCTCATTTATAGCCTGGCACAGATAGCAAAACTACATTAAATACAACGTTAATTAGACATCATCGCCACATAACTTATGTCGAATTTAAAAGACACCGTTAACGTTACCGTTAGCTAGCTCGCAACGTCTGTTACACTGTAACTTACAGGCAGCCTCACATAAAAACGTATTGGTTAACAAAGCTTTGATTATGACCAAAGTCTATAGTAGTGAATACTCTCTCTCTCTCTCTCTGTTCTAACTTACCACAAATTCACATCGTAGCCTATCTGCATGAATGCGTCCTGTCAGAGCCTTTTCCTGTCCGTTTACTGTTAGCTAGCAGTCTCAAGCCACAGAAGTAGCTAACGTTAACCAAAATGTTACCTACAAGCAGGCCTAACAGTCACTAGCGCGTGCAGCAGCCTCCCCCAGGTCCTAGTGCCCGCCCGGTAAGAAGTTTAAGATGCGATGGAACGATTGACGAAAAAAAAGAAATCACAAAGAAAATATATTGACTGATATATTGATTTATTTAGGGGGGGGGGCTAATGAATATTTTAGGGGGGCTAAAGCCCCCCTAAAATAGGCCTAGCGACGTCCCTGCTTCCGAGGATAGAGAAGAGTACCAACTGCAGGTTTATTTAAAGCTTAATTAGAACAGGGCTGGAAAAGGTAATAACGTTAGCTAAACAATGTATAAATAGTGTTTCTCGTTATAATAGAGAAACGTCCGAAAATAAAAAATAATCAATGTACCTCCATTTTTCTTTCTTTCAGAGAACAGCAGGATCAGATTAATGGTTATGAATCTGTGGAAGAGACCAAAGAACCAGAACAACTCGCTAAATGAGAAGATTGTCTATGAAACGCAAATTAAGAAGCCATGAAGTTTATTATATAGCCTATAGAATCCAGAATTATAACTCAATTGAAACCGGGCGCCAAGTTTACTTATTTATTTATTTTGTATTGTTGATTGGAATTGATAATTATTGTTATTTAAATAATGAAGATATCTGAATTTCGATTACATTCTTATTATTACATACTATATGTTAGAAAAATACAAAATATGTATGTCATTAATTGTATGTTTAAAAAAAAATACTTTTAGTTGTTTACTTAAAACAATCTAATTTAATGTGTGTGTGACTACCACTGATTAAATAAACCATGATTTGCATTATTTTTTCATAGTCCCCCTATGTGTTCGATTGGCTTGTATTTTCTTTTCTGTTTCAACAAAATACATTGTATTTTTGTAAAGTGAAAAAAAAAAATGGCCTAGAAATAGCCCTACTTAGGGGGATTGGCAGTTAATTGATCAGCTGTACCGTAGCCCAAACGGTGCCACTGTCACTGCCACTGTCATTTCGCCAGTTAGGTCACAATGCCCTCTGAGTAACAGTGACACGGGACTTAAATACATTAAAAATAAATCTGCAATCAGAATTCATTTAGGTATTTGGGTATGGCAGCTCATTGGAGAGATGTAGCATTTACTACAAGATATATACCGGTACCTAGAAATGGTGCTCACAGTTTTACATCTTCTATAAACGACACCTCATACAGTCGTTGGTTGAGGTAAGTGAAAATCAGTAACGTTTGTCCTCCAATCTTGCCCCGGACTGCTCTGGAAGCAGTCCTGCAGTAGTGTTTACACTGTTCCCGACTAATACACGTATTATTATTATTATTATTATTATTATTATTATTATTATTATTATTATTATTACTACTATACATGGTGCACGCTACATTTCCTCTAAACCGGTGTTTTCAATCTTATTCTACAGTGGCAGCGCGAGACCCGTACATCTAGATTACTGTAGGTGGTGGTGGACTGCAAGTCAGGTGTGTGATAAGATTGCACGTGTATAAGGTTGATGATATAGGCCCTACTCCGTTTTCAAAACAAACTCTTCCACCAGTACATGAACACAATAAAACACCTTTAATACCAAAACAAAAAACAGTGGCATGCAGGAAAAAAAGCAGCGAAATGCATGGAGAAATGTATCTTAGAAAAACAGTAAGCCATACATTTAGTTAGAAATTACCTCTATTGTGTATGATGTTAGGTATTTTACTTTTTCTTCAATTCTTTTTTGTGTAAAATTCAATTGGTGTACATTATTCTGTATATTATTATTATTATTATTATTATTATTATTATTATTATTATTAGTAGTAGTAGTAGTAGTAGTAGTAGTAGTAGTAATATTTGCATAATTGCTATGAACATAGTAAAATATACATAGTAAAACATACACAGTAAAAATATGAATGACATTGCTGATCATGGATGAACAGTTATTTCAAAGAACTGTAAAAGTGGGTCTGTGTGCATGTGTGGAATCAGGTCTAAGCACACATTCAACCCTCCTTTAATAAAGATGAGAATTAAGAAATAAAACATCTTTGGATTTTGAAGCCACAATCCCTAACCAATCATGAGTGCTTAATGGCACCTGCCCTGACCCTTAATAAAATAAATATCAGTATATACATGCAAAAAGTGTATTTGTTCTACATTTTGGAGGTGATACCTGTATCTAAAAACACTTCAATCTTAATTATAACAAATACATCTTTATATCTCACTTCCATCTGAGTTACCTAAAGAGGCATTGTTAATTTGTCTGTTGATTACCATGGTACAAACTAGTCCTTTTGATTTCATCATTTACTATACTATTAGAATCCAAAACCACAACATGACCTATTAGAGTGTGTGACAGAGACAGAATGATTCTTGGTGATAAATCTCCCTCCTGACCTGTGAGGGCACTGTGTAAACGGAACAGAGTGCCCTGGACTGGATCCTGACAATTCATTCCCAGGGTTAGAAGGAAGTCGGTCATCTAGAAAGGGGGCGGAGCTACGATACACTAAATCATCAACCCGGAAGGGAAACGACATGGCAGCCGCTGATTGGAGGAGCGGTTGCACTAGTTAACCAAGGGGTCATGATTGACGGTACAAAAGGGGACGTAGCGAAGTGATCTGCTCCTTTGTATGGTTATGCTGAACCGGATGGAAAAACTGTGTTGTTATTGTGAGTGTTTTGTTTGCTTTTGTCGTGTCTAAAATTACTGTTTGTTATTATTAGACGGCTGAACACGATCCGGAGCTGTTGCCAAGGGCCAGCACTTATCCGGACTACACTGCACTATCGTTCACGATAAACTGTATTTGCACCACGAGCACTAAATCACTCACTGTGGACTTGTGTTTGTGTTACGTGTGGGTGTTCAGGAAACAGGACTGTTAATACACTGTGTTAATAGTCCTGTTTCCTGAACACCCACACGTAACACAAACACAAACACAAGTCCGCAGTGAGTGATTTAGTGCAATTTCGGGACCAACCCGTTGGATTACAACAGAGCTTTAAACGCCGCTGTATTGCCTGTTATCGTTGTTATTATTTACTGCTGTTTGTCACCCAACTTTTGGATTGTTTATTGATCACCACAGCATTCCTGCACCTGCACACTATTAACCACTTTGCCTCAGAGTGATACTGTATATATAGTTAAATGAGAACCAAAATCATAGCCTACAGTATAGAAAAACACACATAATTATTGTTTCTTACTATGGTTGGATAATGATGCCTTGATAATAGTATTTAGTTGTTTTGACATTATTTTGTGTTGCTTTTACCCTATATATATATATATATATATATATATATATATATATATATATATATATATATATATATATATATATATATATATATATATATATATTTAGCTCAAAGAGCCAGCTGCCCAAATGTTTCGATAAGTTGCACATATCTTTCTCAAGGGAGCCTGTGTTTGAATCAGGGACGTCGCTAGGCCTATTTTAGGGGCTTTAGCCCCCCTAAAATATTCATTAGCCCCCCCTAAATAAATCAATATATCAGTCAATATATTTTCTCTGATTTCTTTTTTTTTCGTCAACCGTTCCATCGCATCTTAAACTTCTTACCGGGCGGGCACTAGGACCTGGGGGAGGCTGCTGATGCAGAGGCTGCTGCACGCGCTAGTGACTGTTAGGCCTACTTGTAGCTAACATTTTGGTTAACGTTAGCTACTGTGGCTTGAGACTGCTAGCTAACAGTAAACGGACAGGAAAAGGCAGACAGGACGCATTCATGCAAAAGAGAGAAGCAGGAGGCGCAGTTCTGTAATATAGGTTGTAATATTTGTTTGGGATCTTACTTTTTTATCAGATTTTATTCCTAATTATTTTTCAGTTTTTTTTATTTTATTTAGCTCATTAGTTGAATTTAGTTTTGCCCCATTGTGGATGATACTGTTTAAGATGTTCCATGTGTCTGAATTATTGGGTTAATTTTGAGCAACAATTAACAAAAGGGTGAAACTTAAATAAAGATTTTTTTCTAATGGTATAATATGACCTGCATGTCTTCTCATCTCTCTCTCTCTCTCTCTCTCTCTCTCTCTCTCTCTCTCTCTCTCTCTCTCTCTCTCTCTCAAAATAAAATCCAAAAAGTATTTTGGCTACATAGTACAGCCATTTTTGTGCCTTTTGTTGGTGTTGGATGGATGGGGACAGAGTGGACTTTAATTTATTTATTTGGATAGAATTTAAGTAAGTCATATTAGATCAGTGTCTAACACAAACTGTGAGACAGGTATACTTTTAGCCAACCTTGACCAAAAATAACCTTATTTTGATAGATTTTACACCCGTTGTTACTCTAAAAATACATGATGAAAAGACGTTTTGGGGGCTTTAAAAAAAATCCTGGGGGAGTATGCCCAGACCCCCCTAAAAGAGGCTTAGCCCCCCTATCCATGAATCTCTAGTGACGTCCCTGGTTTGAATCAAAACATTGGAGGTATTTATAGGTTTTTGACGGCATGACAACTACTTGTTATTGTTTACATTCAAATCTATGATTTATTCTTACATGAGGTAATGCTGTTATATATATTGTGACATCATTTTTACTTCTATCTTTGAATCTGTATTAATTCTAATTAACATTACTTTATATAAATGTATATTTTTATTATATCATGCAATGCTGGCTCTGAGGATCAGTCTAGATTTGGCCTCCCCAGCGCATCAGCATGCATAACTTTTGAACAAATTTTGTTTATTTATTTAAATGTTATATATCTATTGAAGTTAATTAGTTCATTCTTTTCTGTTGAGTCCCGCTGGCATAATCGTGTTCAGTCTATTTATCCATTTACTTTCTTTTATTCTTCTATATGTCGCATTGTCTAATTTTAGCTGTTCTAATACTACAAACTTTACATAATTTATGTCATGTCCTTGACTGGTGAAGTGCTGTATTATTGGTTCATTCATTTTTTTATTTCTAATTAATGAAAGGTGGTTCTGAATTCGTTTATATAAAGTAGTTCCAGTCTCTCCAACATATTTGATTTCATCACATTTTTCACAGGCTATTCCATAAACAACATTGCTATTTTTACAGGTGGTATTAGTTTTTAGTGGATATGTGGTGTTCTTATGTTTAATTATATTTTTACTTTTATCTATGTATTTACACACTTTACATCTACTGGTGCACATGTTCGTAGAACCTATTTTGTCAATTATTCTTTTATGTTTACTGTGAACTAAAATATCACCTAAATTAGCTTCTCTTTTGAATGCTACAACTGGGGCCTTAAGAAATACTTTTTAATTTTTCTGAATTATGTAGAATCCATAAGTGTTTCCAAACTATCTTAGAAATATTGGGCAAAAGTTTAGAGTAAGTCATTATTAATGGGACTCTTTTGACCGTTTTATCTCTAGTTTTATAATCTAGTAGATCATCTCTTTTTAGTTTATCCACTTTTCTTAACTCTGTCTCTATAATTCTTTCTTTGTATCCTCTTTTTTAAGATTTGTTTTAATACATTTCTTTGTTTTACATAGTCACTTTCTTTTGAGCATATTCTTCGTATTCTTATTCCTAGACCCTTTGGGATTGCCCTTTTAGTGTGTATCGGATATGCAGAGGACATGTGTAAATACTGGTGCATGTCAGTAGGTTTACAGAAGAGGTCAGTCTCAATTGAACCTTCTTCAAGTTTTACTATGGTATCTAAAAATTCTATTTCTTTCCTTGTCCATCGAAGGTCCACCTTAATATTACTGTGTATTTCATTTGCTATTTTATGAAACTGGAAGAGACTCTTCTCCATGTGTCCAAACCCCAAAATATCATCTGCAAACCGAATGTATTCTAAAGGTTCTCTTTCCGATTTTCTAAGTAATTTTTCTTCCCATTTTCCCATGTATGTACTGGCAAAATGCATTCCTAATTTAGATCCTATTGCTGTACCATCGTTTTGTTTGTAATTCTTATCAACAAATGTAAAATAACTGTTTTCTAAAACTACGTTGATCATGTTCAGTACTTCTGCTGTTGGTATTGATTTATCTAGTCTATTATCTAGTGCTTTTTGGCAAGCTTCTAAAGTTTCTTTACGAGGGACACTTGGGTACAAGGATTTTACATCCATGCAAAATAAAATTGTATTCTCTGGAAGGTTGTGTTTTATTGATTCAAGTCTTTTAAAAATTGTGTTGTATCCTTAACATAGCTTGGTAATTTCTCAACGTGCGACCTAAGTTGTTTTTCTGCTATTTCAGCTATTATGTGTGTTGGATTATCAATTGTACTGACTATCATTCGCATCGAGTGATTTTCTTTGTGCATTTTAGGATTTCCTCTTGCTAGGCCTGTTCTTGCATTATGTGACTGCATGTATTTTTTTAATTCTTTTGATATAATTCCTTTATTGTATAGTCTCTCCGCAATTTCCTTAACCTCTTTTGCCGATTTATTGATCTTATTGCTTTTAACTTCTTCATATGTATCTGTATTATTTAATTCATATTCTACAGATTTCATATAGTCATCTGTGTTCATTATCACTATTCCTGAGCCTTTATCTATTACAGACTTAAATATGTTATGTCTAATTTTAAAATGCACAGATTTGAAATAACAGTGGCTGACTAAAGTTTATTGCACATTATGCAGGATGTATCTTGGATTTCTTCAAGTTGTTTTACCAGGTAAGCCCGTTGAGACTGCTTTTATTGCTGGAGAATGTTCAGTAGCAGCATATCTGTTACTAAGTAACAACATTGTTGTTGATAGATGGCCACGGACATAAAAACACACATACACTCACACACAGCATAATGCAGTATGTTAAACAACAACTGTAAATAACACAATATCAAAGCAATGACCCAACAAGTATACAATATACATTACATTACATTACCCCAAGCCCCTAAATTGTGTTACAGCTTTGCAGTTGGTGTGTGTGCAGTCATCACCACCTGGTTTTAAAGAAAACACTAAACAGTGTGAAATGTGATGTGATTTAAGCAGTACAACAAGGGCTTGTATACTCTGTCGAGAAGAAGACTTGAGTCATAAAACATGTTTGCATTAACTCTTTTAGGCACATTTAATGTGAAATAAGTTGTTTTTGGTTGCCTTATGAAAGATGTATATATTTTTTTATCTTATCAACGGTAATTGTTTTTAAAAGAGATCAGGTTTATATGTAAACACTATGAAATAATGTAAAACCTCTGTATGTCATTGCACTTAAGTGTCCAATCAATCGATGTGGAAAGGGTTGGTTTTGTTTGCTTTGGCAATGCAGTCAGCTGTAGTATAAGGTGTCTACATCAAGAAACGTGACTCCAGCCTCCCACAGGCTTATAATTTCAGTTGACAGTGTCCTGTGACCTTGCTACCTTGTTAATCGGTGCTACTTGTGCAGATTCTAGGGCAGTCAACATGGGCAATGCAAAGGTTCAGGACCTGTCCTATTACTACAAGCAGGATGAGGGCTCTGGAATTCTATCTAAAACCTTTCAGTCCAGCGAGCAACTGACCCCACTACAGATACCCTATCGTCACACCGTTTCACAGGACAGGTAAGAATGGAAATACTGGAAGAGTATGAAATTCAACCATAAACTCATTCTTATGTATGTGTTCTTTACTGTATAAAAAAAAGAAGAATTGAAGGGCGTCCTGAGAAAAACTTGGTAAACTACAATTTAATTTTCATTTTCATCAGATAGTATATCATTGTGTCACATTACCAAATGAATACTGTTTTCTGTAAACCAAAATGTTCCTGGGTAATCAATTTTTTTTTTCAAGTATTTTTTTGCAAAATGAGGTTTATCTCAAATTGTTGGATATTATCTTTTTCCTCATTTTATGGTTGATTTTCTATTAAACGTGTTTTAGATATGTACTGTGTATGTAAGCTAATGTTGTCAATACAATGTTGTCCTTAGTTTTTTTATTTTATTTTTTGTGTATTTTTTTTCTGTCTGGTTCATCATGAAATTAATAGTTTGATTCCAGATTTGTCATTTAGAGATGTACATATGTATATACATATCATATTAAAGAGTATATATATATATATATATATATATATATATATATATATATATATATATATATATATATATATATATATATATATATGCATGCACAATTAAAAATATTTCCTTGGGGATTACCTAAACCAAGTTTAAAATTAAGGACAAACCAAAACAGACCTTGGCATGTTGTGACTATAAACAGTTAAGTAGGTTATGCATAGTAGATATGTGACAGACATTTATTGATTTTGGTGCTTTGAAACTAAAACAAAAGCTGTCACACGCCTAATTAGCCGTACCTTTTCAGTGTGTATATGCTTATGCTATGCATATATTATATTAATATATTATCAATGTTACAATATTATTAAGAATAAGCCCTTAAGCCCTTCTTCCTCAGTCCCTATGATAATCTCATTTGAAAATAAACCAGATGTTCCACCCTATTTTTACCCAATATAATATGGTCTTGGTGTACAATGAATTTAAACAATATATTTATAAGCTTTTTTATTTTAAAAGATCTATACATGTTTTAAACGTTTCTTTTGTTTTTTTTTAAAGCTGTGGCCCTATATTTATGGTGTGCCTGTATCGTTCATCTTATTTGTCAGGTCAACATTGTTCTTTGTTGGGGATATTCAGGAGGTGTATGTGCAGTCACCCCCACATTACACCCAAGGCCAGTCTGGGCTTGTTCTGACGAGCTCAAGTTCTTTGATTTGCCTCTCTGTATGTGTTTGATGGGGTGCAGAGCTGGATTAAATCAGAGGAGTGTTTGTCACAGGGATCTCAATGGTAAAGTTGTCTCCTGCAACTTAGTAACCTGCAGACAGAACCCTTTATCAATCATTCATTCCATTCACATTGGCTTTGTTTACTGAATGTCGACACCAGCAGTGTACACTCAGTGGGCCTCGGGCTTGTAAATTACAATGACACTACCAGTAAAGTCATGTGACACAGTCGCCGTTTTCTATTAGCAAATTACAATTGCATCAACTGGACTTTGACTTTTTAGTTTATTATTATTATTATTTATTTTTTACATCTTTACGAATATGTATTTGTTGAGGGATATCTTTGAAACGTTTTTTTAGTGCTGTGTTATTGATGGTGGTGGTCAATACTTGCTTGTTAAACACACTTGTGATTAAACAGTAACTGACACGACTGACAGGACAAGTTTCTGCAAACCCTAGACTTCTAATCCTTTTTATTCATCTCCTACAACATCAGGCCACCACACACGGGGCGATATTGTCGCCTTCGACACGTCTGTCCGACAAATCGCCGCGTGTATGATGATAAATAGCCTCTCGCCCGCAAAAAACAACAGGTTGTCAGAGAACAGAGCTCCCCTCTATTCTGGGCCACAAGTCGCTCGGAATCAACCAATAAGTGCGGCTGTTGATGTCACGTGGTAAAAGTCATTCAAACAACTTGGAGAAGTGGTGTCTGTAGTTACGTGGCAACGGGAGTGCATTGAGAAATGGATTGTTCTCAATATCCATGTTTATATAATACAAAAAAGAAAGAGCATCATGATAAAAATGAAAGGAGCAAGGCAATTGAAACTGCCGCTGAGATGAACATGTCAGGTGAGGTTTTGGTGTTTAGATGTGAGAAGCCCAGGTCGGACAGACCTACCGGTCAATCTCGAATATTAGAAAAATACATTTTGAAATCCCATTTAAAAAAGGCATAGTCCGTCCCTCGCTAAACCAGACATGTCAGGAGACAGATAGGTTGTCCAAAGCAATGAGGTGTCCGGTTTAAAAAACACACAACACAACAAAGTGCTAAATTTATTTGAAATAAATAAATCGTTGCCCTGAAAAATAACATTGTGTTTTCTCACAGTTGGCCTATTGCATAAACTCAAATAAATATCTGCAGCTATAGCGCACTTTCTTTATACTTTAGCATATAGGCTACCGGTAACACAAAATACATCGTGTTGCTTTGTTGACATTAATGTACAATGCGAAAAAACGATTATTTAAAATTAAAACTAAATGGTTTTTGCGCCCCTTTTTTTTTTTAACCGTAGTCCTATTTCGTACACAATTAATATACAGGTAATGCTGCATTGACACGGTATACTGTCTGTAGCGTTGTGTGAAAATAAAGCAGACTCACACAAACAGGGTCTTAGTTTTCAGAAATTGATGGTTTATTTATTTATTTTACAATAAACATAATCGCTGTCAGCCATGGTCCACGCCAAAATAATAACCCCCTTAATTAGTATTTCTCTTAATTTGTTTCGGTTATTCGCTGTCTCAGTCATTTCCACTACAGACAGTTCTCATACACAAAATCCTTGCTGGGTCGTTACAATGCAAAGTACAGTGTGTATATATATATATATATATATATATATATATATATATATATATATATATATATATATATATATATATATATATATAATTTATTTAGTAGACGCCTTTAATTTTATTATTTGTTTATTTAGCAGACGCCTTTATCCGAAGCGACTTACAGAGACTAGGGTGTGTGAACTATGCATCAGCTGCAGAGTCACTTACAACTACGTCTCACCCGAAAGACAGAGCACAAGGAGGTGACTTGCTTAGGGTCACACAATGAGTCAGTGGCTGAGCTGGGATTTGAACCGGGGACCTCCTGGTTACAAGCCCTTTTCTTTAACCACTGGACCACACAGCCTCCTATAAATACATATATATGGCACACACTTAAAAAACAAAATTACATTGTAAGGCGATCTGCTATATTTTTGGTTGGTATGTGTATGTGTTGCTACTGTAGTCCATATGCTATGTGGGTGTGTGGGTGTGTATACAGTGCCTTGCAAAAGTATTCAGACCCCTGACCAATTCTCTCATAATCCTGAATTACAAATGGTACATTGAAATTTCGTTCTGTTTGATATTTTATTTTAAAACACTGAAACTCAAAATCAATTATTGTAAGGTGACATTGGTTTTATGTTGGGAAATATTTTTAAGAAAAATAAAAAACTGAAATATCTTGCTTGCATAAGTATTCAACCCCCACACATTAATATTTGGTAGAGCCACCTTTCGCTGCAATAACAGCTTTAAGTCTTTTGGGGTAAGTATGTACCAGCTTTGCACACAGTGTCGGAGTGATTTTGGCCCATTCTTCTTGGCAGATTTGCTCCAGGTTGTTCAGGTTGGTTGGACGACGCTTGTGGACCACAATTTTCAAATAGTGCCACAGATTCTCAATGGGATTGAGATTAGGACTTTGACTGGGCCACTGTAGGACATTCACCTTTTTGTTCTTGAGCCACTACAATGTTGCTTTGGCCTTGTGCTTGGTTTCATTGCTGAAAGGTGAATTTCCTCCCAAGCTTCAGTTTTTTAGCGAACTGAAGCAGGTTCTCTTGCAGTATTTCCCTGTATTTTGCTCCATCCATTCTTCCTTCAATTTTAACAAGATGCCCAGTCCCTGCTGATGAGAAGCATCCCCACAGGTTCACAGGTGGAGGCCAATGGTAAGGTAATTGTGTCCTCGTTAGGGCAATTTCTTTCATCGGTGTAAACTGGGAGCTTCCACAGCAAAGGGGTTGAATACTTATGCAAGCAAGATATTTCAGTTTTTTATTTTTCTTAAAAATATTTCCCAATATAAAACCAATGTCACCTTACGATAATTGATTTTGAGTTTCAGTGTTTTAAAATAAAATATCAAACAGAATGAAATTTCAATGTACCATTTGTAATTCAGTAATATGAGAGAATTGGTCAGGGGTCTGAATACTTTTGCAAGGCACTGGGTATATACAGTATATATATATATATATATATATATATATATATATATATATATATATATATATATATATATATATAGTAGCATGCATGGGGGAAGGCAGCAGCAGGGCTGGTAGGTGATGTAATCACATACGAAGACATATCATAAGCCGGATATACGCTCCTTGCAAGGGAGCCGGCTCTTTTGTACAGCGATTAACTGTTTGGTATAGTATGCAGGGCATTGTGGTGATTGAAGTCCTGTACTGATGATGACCTCATAATCAAAAGGAATAGAAAAAAAAAAAAACATGCACGGTAAAAATAGCCAAACTGCCAAATACAATATTTACCTGCTAGATGTTTTAAAGCCAAATTTGGCTGGAAAACCACCAATCTGGCAGCCCTGATGGTGAGAAAGTTCTCGCGATAAATCACTCACGATACAAATGGTGAAAGCCATGAGGAGTCTTATCAGAATTATTGTTTTGTTGGAAAAGCATGGCAACAGTTAACAGATAAATTGTCTCAATTCAATGCTTAGGTAATTGTGATTATTGATTATTTCAGGCGTCACACTGCTCTGCAGCCTATTCTCTCATCAGCATCTCATCATTATTATGCCTAACTATGATGAAGAAAAGCAATGTCATCCGTTCCATCTGACCCTTCCCCACACACACACAGAAGCTCAAGTATACTTTTACCACATTTCACTACATGGTAAATCACAGTGCATGTATTATTATTTTAACTACTTTGACCTATTATATCGATGTATACACTGCTAACAAGGTGCTTATTTGAAGGAGAAAAACATCTATTGGTAAATGTGAGTTACACAGATTTATCTTGCCAAGTGATACACTTCATTTTGGTCTGGTCTCAGTGCAGAAGATTTATCACCTGGCACATAATTATTTCTAATCTACTGTGCAATCTATTAAATTCACACTTTATAAGGCATAGCAATATGTCTGCAGCAGTATTTTACTTGAACTCCCCTTGTAAATTCCTATAACTTCTCATCACCATGCACCTCCTGTTATGAAAAGAAAACAAATAACTTTTCTTTTTGCCCACTCACTCTCTGTTTCTCACCAGATATCAACAGTATTGGGAAAATGCCCCTAAAGTTCCCAGGTGCCTGTGGGGGAGAGACAGGGAGTATGCTGGGATTGGTCCAATATCATTACCAGAAGATCACCGTCCCAAAATGGAGCCTCCCCCCGTGGTGATGAAAGGACATCGGCACCATGGCTATGGAGGGTATGTTTGGCCAACGTAAGATCATTTTTTAATACACAAGTGTATTTTAGGTCATTAAAACCTTGTTCGAAGCATGGCAATGGCTCCTGATTAACCCTATTTAAACCCCTCTGTGGGGGGATGATTTCCATTACATGAGAGTAGGTGTTAAAACTTCATGCTGATATTGGACTCGGCTCTCGCCAAGATAAGCACCTACTGAGACATAGCTTATTTTACTGTAAACTAATGTGATCCATCTGCGTTTCCTTCCATTTTATGATGTAGATATCCTCCTGCCTGGTGTTGGTGGCTGAAGTGTAATGCTGGCTCCAGGGGTCAGCCTATTTTGCCTCCCTGGCGCATCAGCACACATAGCGGCTGTAGTGCTAGCTCCAAGGATCAACCACTGTGCGGCCTCCCTAGCGTATCATCATGACAACCGTCTGGACTGAGCTGAGTAGGGTATTTCTCTGGGGTCTTCAAGTGGGCATCTTCCATCCTTGGTGTTTCGTTGACTAGCCCACGACACCTTAAGAGGACTTGACAGTGATTCTGGCGTCTCAGCATCACCCCCCTCCATCCCCCACTCAGCTAAACTCAGCTTACTTACGTTCCTTTACATCGACATTGCTTTCTTTCTACGATGCTTGAGGTCCCCAACCAGAATCTTTTTGTCTGAACCAGAGCCAGTTGCTGCTCCAGATAAGTTCTTCACTATGCGTCGCAACTCTTGACCACTGAATCCGATGTCTCCGAGAAACCGGGTTGTGGAGTGTGCCACAAATCCTCGACAACCCACCTCCACTGGGTAAACCTGGACTCTCCATCCTCATTGTTCCTCTTCAGCAGCTAGTTGAGTGTACCAAAGTTTCTACCTTTCATACGCCTCATCTACAGGATCCTCCCATGGCACTGTTAACTCTACCAGGTGAACAAGGCGTGCTGATCCAGACCACAAGACAATATCAGGTCGAAGGTTAGTTGTGGCAATCTCAGGTGGGAAAATAAGCCATTGTCCAACATCTGCCAGCATTTTCCAGTCTGTAGCAGCTTCCAGTTGTCCTAGACAAGTTTTGGTTTTAAAACCTTTTCTTGGTGGTTGCTCCCTTGGATGGAGGAATGTTGTTCTTCGTATGTCGTATATTGCTGGAATTGGTGGCAACATGTTGGTCATGCTGCGTTTGTCTTCCAATGCTAAGGCCAAACATCGCAGCACCTGGTCATGATGCCAAGCAAACCATCCCTGGCTAAGACCCACCTTACATCCTGTCAAAATGTGTCTTAATGTTGCAGGTGATGAACACAAAGGACATGAGGGATCCTCTCCTACCCATAGATTAAGGTTCTGTGGTGATGGGAGAACATTATAGGTTAACCTGATAAGGTCTCGCCAGCCGATCTTGCGTTTTTCCACACTCTCCCATCTCGTCCATCCTCCCTGCTTGGTCTGGGAAACTGCCTTTACGCACCTCACCCTCTCTTCCTGCTTTTGCATCTTGTTGACTACCAGCTTCCTCCGTTGAGCTGGGGCTGCTTTGTGCCATGTAGGAGGAACTGAACTGAGACCAAGGCCTCCTCTTCCATGTTGTACTTGCCCCATGATATCAGCCACAGCTTCCTTTGCCACCCACTTTCTTCCAGTTTTCAACACAGGTGCTGCCTCCCTCACACATTCGTCGTGTGACTCTACCAATGTCATTTCCAGTCAAACCTTGGTGCACTTAAATTCCTCAGTTAGAGCCGAGATTGGCACCTGCAGTATCCCTTTACCATACAGTCCCACTCTGCTGAGGCAGCGTAGAATTCTTAACCATTTCCTGACGTATGAACTGAGTAACGCTTCCAGCTTCTCTACTATTCATACACAGTACATCAAACACAGTGAGCGGCCGCAGAAGTCTTGGCAGTAGACCAAACTGAAAGCACCACAGTTTAAGTTTGCCCGGTAAATACCACTGCTGTCTGTGCTCTTCAACCCTTGCACTGCTTGTTGTCTCACTTCTCCCACACAAACTATGTCCTTTAGCTCCCCATCATACCATCGCCCAAGACTTTTCATATACTGTTGGCATTGCCTCACTTTTAATGTAGAACCTCTTATCCATTGCTTTACCTTTAATTATAGAGATGTACCTTGATTTAGTGGGCTTGAATTGCATTCGTGCCCATTCAATGTTATTGATTAGTTTGCCCAATAACAGATTAGTGCAGGCTACTGTTGTAGTCATGATTGTCATGTCATGACTTTAAGGGTAGGGTCAATCACTTTCTCGCTATAAAAACAGCTGTAAAAACCCATGTAAACTGGAGCAGGAATCGTGCTTGTGGTTCACGAGGTTTCAGCAGTCAAGAGCCCATTTTTCTGACTTAATATCACTTAATCTCTAGCAGAAAGGCCGTACAAAACATAGACCCCCTCCCCCACACACACACACACACACACACTATACATTAATGGTCTACTTCAACACTAGAACCGCTGTGGTTATACTCATACCTACAACCACCGGTACATTTTAAACACATTCATTATTAAAATGAAAGACAAACTCTCAGATACAACTCAAAAGTTTTATTCAAGCACATCATATCAAACATCTGCACAGCTGAAACACTCAAAAAATTAAAAACTATAATAAAATAAACATTTCAAAAGAAACTTGTGTGTAAACAGGTATATGCGCATACAAAACTGTAAAAACAAAGTCGTTTTTAATCTAAAACAAAAGTAACATATGATTTATCCTGCGTGTGCATGTCACTCGCAGCACAGAATCCAGGTTGAGCTGCTGCAGCCTGCAGCTTTGCAGTTTTCTGATCGAAATGTTTCTGCTGAAGCGCTGTGGAAAGATTCAAGATGAAATCTCTCCTGCCTTGTACAAAATGAAGGGATTGATGGCTGCCAGGTCCAGTAGAGATAACAACATGCTTATATATACTGTATATATATATATATATATATATATATATATATATATATATATATATATATATATATACAGTACCAGTCAAAAGTTTGAGTACACTTGCTTTAAACTAGGTTTTTTCATAATTGACAATGTTTTACGTCGTATACGTTTCTGTAAATACTTGAAAATGAAAACACGTGTTACAATATACAAAACAAAACATAAGGAGTATCTAAGCAATGTTCAAGGCCAATGGCCAGGTGCTCAGTGAGCTCAAAAAGCAGACACTTGCAGGGCTGGCCTTTGTCCTCCAGAGGTCGGTAGCTCGCTGACATCCGCTCGAGAGTTCCTGGGTGTAAAAAGGAAGCTGGCTTGGCCGCGGGATCAGAGGACGCCCGCTGAACGAGTTCTCCTGAGTTGTGTGGGGAACTGCTGCGGTGAGGGGAAAAATGATTGGACATTTCAAATTCTGGAGAAAATCAGGGGTAAAATAAATGGGAACACTACATTTTAAAAAAAAATGAATAAAAAATGTTTGTTTGAATGAACTGTCTAATTTGTGTTTGCAGGAGTGTTACAATTCCACAGTATTATGATCTCACTATGATGAAGAAAAGCAATGTCCGCACCAATGATCAACTGTAAGTTTATGATGTCTATAATTCAGTTTGGAATAGAAGCAATGACTGTATAGATTAGACATGTATATAGCCATATTTAACATTGTACTGTATGTTTTTATGCAAGCATTTGTGTGCCGTATGAATGTGTTGTTTAACTTTATCCATGTCAAAAAACACAAAACAAAACAAAGAGATTTAAAAAGGTGATTAAAATACATGTTCCAATAGGAATTACTATCCATATACAGTACTATGTACTCTCATTGTCCATGTTTCTTTCTACAGTAGATGGCACCATAACTACCATAGTTACTTTAGAACACTGTAATTCATTTTCTCTACACCAGATGTCACCATTGAATTGCACATTAAAATCTGCTTTTGAAAATTCATCCTAAATGTGTTCCTGAAAGATTTCTCTTAAATCTAACTTATAACACAATACTATAAAAGGATTAGACTGAACAGAGCACTGATATATTACTCAAGCAGTCCTTAATAAGGTAAATGAAACACTGACACATTTTAATGAAACTTTGAAACGGTGTACACATTTGTACAAATAACAGAATGTTAATTTTCTTTTCAGAGTTCCTAAACCACCTGATGCTGAACTACAGTGAGTTAACATAATATATGTGTGAGTTAATGTTTGTCAGATCAAGATATTATCATTTTTTACAGCTGTGAAGAAATGTATGTAATAATAACATGCATCAACTCATTTGGGATGCTTAATATTTTTCATACCATTTACTTCACAGTCTTAATCAGTTTGTGTCAGAGAATTTATTTTACAAGAAGGAAACACCATTCAAGCTGTAGAACCAACATGAGTGAGAAGGGTGGTCTTTAGTAATGTACCCTCTGAGTTTTTTAAAACTTAAAAGTATTTGAAAAATTGAGCTTAATGATAGCGGGCCAGTGATTCGAAATAAGGGTAGGAATATATTTGTCGTATCAAAAACAGAGCAGACTAGGCATCTCCACATCAAAAAAAAAAGATTAAAACAATAACAAATAAAAAAGTTTTATTAAGATAAAATATATGGTATATGGTATATTTAATCCAATATTTGGACTTTATTTAACTGAGCTCTATTGCAATAGGGTTATGACGTCCTCAAAAAGGGTGTCTGAAGAACGCACATGTGTCACCAAGGTTGGCTCAGGTTGCACACCCCTGTTCTACATCTGTACAGGGTTTACTGTACCATGGTCATTTGTAGACATTTTACATGGTATTACTATGCTACAGTAATTACCTTTTATTAGGGATTACTGTGTATGAGAAGAATCTCTCTGCTACCAAGAGGGACGTCACAAAGCAGTTGTCATCTATCAGCTGTCAGTAGAGCATGTATCGAGTGTACTCAGTAATGTATAAACTAGTTTTATCCGCTCTGGTGACTCTTATTATCTTGTACACTCGATCAATGCTGTTGTTGTAATTGAATTATAGAGTGATACAATGAATATTCATTTGTTGAACATTTCCGTGTTTCAGTGGCTTTTTAATTTTTAACTGTTTTGTCCCTCAGTGAAAAACAGATACACCTTCGATTCCCAGCAGAGCACCCCTACCAGTCCCACATATCCAGGTTTGCTGTCTTTCCAAACTTCAAATCTCCGGATGATCCAGACACAGGGGTCCGTGCCAGGAACATTCAGCCCATTCAACCCTTCACACCTGCAAAGGCTCCTGATGTCATAGTGCTCAGCAAAACAAGAGGTACACTCTGAAGTATACAGCACAGCCCAGTCATTCTTTACTGATTTGTTTTTAAGGCATTTGTTATCTTGGATGATTTGTTGTGAATTTTTTTCTTTCTCATTGGTAGCTGAATAGTTAAATCCTGGATGTAAATACTTTAGAACCACTAGGGCGTCCAGGATAATAAAAAAATAGTTAAAACACTGCACGGTTAGCAAGTATGTTTACCAAGATTATCTTTATAATTTTCTACAGGATGCATATCCTCTTTTGTTTTTCTATGCTCAACCTGTTTATTTATTGGAGAGAAATTTAGAAATGGAAAAACACTGACACTCAATAAACGGAGACCTAAATGAAATATGATTGTGCCTTAATACAACAAAAAAGTTAAAATAATAATAATAATAATAATAATAATAATAATAATAATAATAATAATAATAATAATAATAATAATAATAATAATAACAACAACAACAAATACCATGCTGTCAACACTTTGCAATTACAATTTAAGACTTTTAAAATTTGTAGGTGGTCCATACAGACATGAAATTGTTGAGATACCTTCTGCTTCAAACAAGAAAGGTCTGATTTGGCCTGGGCAATATGGCTATTATGATGTAAGTACTGTATTTATTTATTTATTTTTTTGCTGTTTAAAGATGTGGAATTATCTTTGCTATCAAACTATGAGAGAGAGAGAGAGAGCGAGAAAGAGAGATATGCTTGTTTGTTATTAAAAAGACAGTAGGGGTGTTACCAAAAGCACAACATAGCTTATTATAGATCACCAAATGGATCTTGAAGGAAGAATATAGCTGGTATGAATCCATATTCTACACAACTAATTTCATTTTTGTCTTTTAAGTCATCTGATCTTATTTTGCATCATACAAGTATCACATGTATGGTGATACATACGGAGTCGCGACCTGCATATCACTATGCTTATCGTATCATTACATTAGGATATCTTTACACCCCTAAACGATGGGTGAAGCTGTATGATGGGAAGATGAGGGCTACAGAAGATTGCGACATAGGAAAGGCCAAGCTGTGTCATCCATTCACTAGTATAGCTTCTAGCTATACAGTTTGTTTGGTTTTTTTAAATTACTGTGGTGTAATTACTGTGGTAATTCCACTGAAAATGCAGAACTATGTTATTAAATCTACTTTTCTCTATTTGTGTCTGATCTTTCAGTTCCCTAAATCAGCTGAGGGGTTAAAACAAGTTTACTATCCGAAGCCACCAAAGACTATGGCCCCTAATGCCTCTTTGAGATCCTGGGAGACCACGCTTCCAGAAAAGACAGTTAACATGCTAAAGAATCTTGAGAGATCTCAGTGGCTAACCTCATACAAACTTAATTACACAGGTAACAAAGCTGTCAAAAAAGCAGTTGCATTTATATAGCTTTGTATTCATTTACCACATTTGGGCAAAACAAATGTATTTAATATTATTTCTTATGGAAATAGCTTGTCTACACCCAGCTCAAACTACCTTTGAGAGATGTTAGGAATCTAGTGTGTCAAAAAGGTCCTGCTATTGAAGAGTTTGCTATAGTGCACATACACCAATGACATTTATATTTGTGTAAATTGGAACAATATTGTGAGGCATTGCAGCTTTAAACTTTTTTTGATGATCAACTCTTTTTTTTTCCCTGAGTTAAAGTAAAAATGAGGGAGCTGATGAATGCATACTGTATCTACAAAGTCCAATCTTCTGTGTTAATGACTCCCTGTGATTCATTTTGACTGGTGCCTAAGGGAAAGTATTGTTAGGAAAAGACTAAGTTGCTAAGTACATATCTATTGAGTAAGCATCTCTGTGATTACCTGATGATTTGTCACATTTGACTACAGTAGATCATTTCAACAGCATGGTTAACTATGTGCTGAGCAAACAGCACATGCAGTTCATTACATGCTTGCTGCCTACAGGCTTGGTGCTTCTTTATTGGATTACCAAGGGTCCACTGACAACGTTGGGCTATTAGAGGCCTAAAGCAATAATAGTGTTGGGGAGGGACATAATAAAATGTAGTTTGTGTTCAGGAAGTGGCCCCATGAACCCTGTGCAGCTGGATGACTACCATGAAAAGATCATTGCAGATGTTACTGGAGTAATAAACCCATACACAGCTGAACTAGTAAGTTTCAAATTTATAAACTGCCCTGCCAAAACTGTCCGGACACCAGCCTAGAAACAGAATGACTACAGGTGGGGCTTTTATCCCCCTTACCTGCTCAATTTCTTCATATTACTGAATAGATAACTATTTCCTCTTTTTAAATGAAAGCAAAAGATCTTAATGAGGTTATCTCACAAGTGCAGTCATTCCCCCAAAATGTTATTCATTTTCTACAAATTCCATACGGCTAGGAGTGGGACATTTATCGCCCTTTAATCCCACTCAGACTAAATACGTTGTTATCCCTGGATAGATAATTTCTTAAAAAAATAGACAAACAGATTGTAATAGGCAATACATCATTAAAACATGAATATTATCCATTTACTATCAATAAGAAAAACTGGGTGGGACGTTTATCCTTCTTTTAACCTCAAAAATTCTGCAACACAGGTATCACATTGCTGTACCAGTATTGGCAGTCATAATTTTAGAAACACATTTCTTTTGGGAAAATGAATAACAAATCGATCACCTATTTGTGCATTGGTAGTAAATTGATAATATGCAAGCTGTCAGTGCACTAATGGGTGGTCTTACGTATTTAAAATGTTGCCTGGTTAATGTGCAGTAAATGTCCCACCCCTAGTCATTAGGTCTTCCTAGAAAAATAATAATATTTCGGGAAATGGCTGCACTTATGAAATGGCTTCTCATTAAAAAGAATTTACTTGTAAGACAGTATGTATTCAGTGATACCAAGATAAATAGGGCCCCAATTACGCCCTGCCATTCAGTTTTGGGCTTCTATCAATCACCCAACTTAGGTAGTTGTGTGATGTAGTCTAATGTCTACCAAGAGGGTTAATTTGAAATAATAATAATAATAATAATTTCCTTTTCAAACAGAAAGAGCGCTCCTGCCCAGTCTTCTCTCCGCCCCTTCCTCGAGAAGGTAGATACTCCCGGTTGCTTCAGGGTCACCGCAGGTTGGAACCCCATCCCACAGAAAACAACAAAGGTGTATGTGTTAATGAAGCCAGGAGCCAGAGTTGTGAACCTGAAGGACAGTACATAGCCCTTGACAAGAAAGAGTCGACAGAGAGGCCTACAAGCGTTGGCTTTGAGCGCACTGAAGAGGTTCAGCCACCTAGACCTGATGTGTGCTATGAGGACCCGCCAAGTAGTGGAAAAGAACATTATACAGTGGGGCCAAATCCATTCAGCCTCCGTCAACCATACCTGTGGTCATCTTTTAAAAACCCTTCGCATTGGAAAGACCCGATCAGTGAAGCCCTTCTTCAAGATAATGTCTATCCAAGTACCTTCCATCTTACTGAGTGCGAGAAGAGGCCTACTGCTGTCAAGCTGCATGCAGCTATTAAAGGGAGTGGTAGTGAAGTGCCCCGCCCCCAGAGTGCAATACTGAAGCTGCAGGACTCCTTCACAAAGTCTGGTGCACACAGGAGATTCCATGAGGCCATTAAAGGGGAAATGATGGATCTGCGAGAAAATATTCACACTGGGAGAAGGCATCAATTCTTTGGTTTTAACTCTTACTATTACCGCTAGTAAACAGATATAAATTCACACACAAAAAAAAAAATGCTCCTTTTACTTTCAATAGAAAAACTTGTCCCGAGCTCTCTTTATATCCCGTAACCCATGTCACTCGCGTCCCAGCCGAGGTGCAGGGTTCCCTCGGCCAGGTCAAGTGTGGCCCCCATGATACAGCAGTCCTGGATCACCAACCAGAATTCATGATTCACCATGCAACTCCCAAGGCTCTTCAGGCACTGCCGTCCCAGCATGGGCACGAGCTGCCAGGTGACGGTTTGAAGGCAGACCTTAGTGGGTGACCAATTCTGCAGTTGGCCACCTCAGCTATCAGAGAGGACTGGGTTGCATGACAGAGATAGTGGAGCCAGTATCCGCTTTGCACTGGACCCCATTGAGAAAGCAGGATGTGTGCAGGCTGCTGACTTGGCCAATACTGCCCACCACCGACTTGGTGTTTTCGGGCAGCGGCATTGAGCCCGGATGTGGCCGGGTTTCCTGCAGCTCTAGCAACGTCTCTAGCAACATCCCTACCTGTGCTCTTGCGGGCTTAGCCTGATGGGCGGTGGCAGCGTCACATTCTTTGTCACTGCTTCCCTCTTCAGCGGCACTGCAGACCCTCCTTGCGGCCCGGCCTCACACACTCCTCGAGCCTTTCACCTTGGGCCAAGGCCTGCTCTAGGCTGGTTAGGACGGCGAGCCAGACCTGCTGTCAGAGCAAGGTGGGGGTCAGGCCACGGATGAAAGCCTCCATCAACAGGTCTTCTTGTACGGCCGGCAGGTAATCTGGATACCCCGACATGCCAAGTACAGCACATCCGTGCCAGGACCCCAAGCTTCACCTTGCTGGCTCTATCTGGATGACCAGGTGGTGACGCAGACCAATGACAGGCTCAGCTTTCCCGAACCTGTGACTGCGGACTGCGGAAATGGCATCAAAATCACATTGCTGCGCTGGATCTAGGTCCAGGAGCACCTGTAGCGCCTCCCCCTCAAGTGACGGTGCCAGCTGTCCAACCTTTGCCTCTGGGCCCCAGCTGTTTGCCAAGGCTGCTTGATGGTGTTTCCGCTGGCTGGTCTTGCAGTTTGCAGTGGAGTTAATGAAAATGAGTGGCCGATTCCAGATGCCTAATGAACTAAAACCGGGGGACCCAGCAGTGTAAAGCTATTACTTGTAATCATATGTTATTTTAGTTTGAGACACAGAAGTTTAACATATTTTTTGCCATTTAGGTCTAGTATTCTGTATTTACACAATATGCTTTTTAGATATTGTACTTTGAAATGTAGTGATTCTGGCTAATGTTCACTGTCTACCAGTGTTTAAAATAGGATCAAACGTTTACATTTAAAGCACAGTATGGGCATGTAGACGGTTAGTTATTTCTGTCAATGAAATTTAGTACAGCCCAGTACCGGTACTGCAAAAGATTAACAAATCCATTAGTAGGTTTATTACAAAATCACCAAACGTCCAAACCAGGCATTTTACTTACTTCTAAAACAAAAATATTGTACCCCCAAGAGATTTCCACACATGTTGGTTTTCACAAAGTCACTGAAAAAAAAAAGATTACCAGTATATTCTCCAACAAGTATAAGGACTGTACTGGGATATTAATGATTTACAAACAACATGCAATCTGAAAAAAGCATTATGGGACCAGTTTGCATTGCACGAAACTGCACAGCACTGCCTGGAAAATATTCATGGAAGACATTATGAGTCCCAGTCTGGAACTGTAAATCACAAATGAAAAGAAAATGACAAGTTCTGTAATAGTTTTTTTTTTTTAATTTATTTATTTATTTATTTATTTTATGGTTTGTTGTTAATTAAATAATATAGAGTATAAGTGTTGCAAGCACAAATCCAGGACACTCATCCTTTAAATAGACCAAATATATTTTTTATATCCCTGCAGGCCCTAGCCAAACTATTCTATTATAATAATACCATAATGAGCAGTAACCTAAAACCCTTTCTAAACAAACCATAAACAGTCATTAAAAGATACAGTGCATATAAAAAAATAGAAATCATTATATTTAGTGGACCTCATCAAGAATATTGTATCCAGTTCTGGTCACCTCACAACAAAAAAGGATATTGCTACTCTAGAAAGAGTGCAAAGAAGAGTGACCAGAATTATTCTGGGTTTAAAAGGCATGTCATATGCAGACAGGCTAAAGAACTGAATCTATTCAGTCTTGAACAAAGAAGACTAAAAATGTTTTCCATTACACGAGAATAGTTAAAACTTCATGCTGATTTGAAATCAGCTCTCGCCAAGATAAGCACCAAGACGTAGCTTTACAGTAAACTAATGTGATCCATATGTGTCTCCATCCATTTGCGTTTCCTTCCATATGATGATGTAGATATCCTTCTGTCTGGTGTTAACGGCTGAAGTGTAATGCTGGCGCCAGGGATCAGGTTATTGCCTCCCTAGCGCATCAGCACACACAACGGCTGCGATGCTGGCTCCGGGGATCAACCACAGTGCGATCTCTCCAGCGCATCAGCTTGACAACCATCTGGATTGAGCTTAGGGTACATCTCTGGGGTCTTCAAGTGGGCACCTTCCATCCTCAGTGTTTCGTCGACTAGCCCACGACACCTCAAGAGGGCTCGACAGTGATTCTGGCGTCCCAGCATCACCCCCCTCCATCCCCTACTCAACACAGCCCAGCTTACTTACCCGTACATCAGCGTTTCTTTCTTTCTATTGTGCTTGAGATCCCCAGCCAGAATCTTTCCGTCTCAACCACAGCCAGTTGCTGCTCCTCTTTGCTGCTTCAGATAAGTTCTTCACTGTGTGATGCAACTCTTGGCCACTGAATCTGACGTCTATGAGAAACCGGGTTGTAGAGTATGCCACAAATCTTTGACAACCCACCTCCACTGGGTAAACCCAGACTCTCCATCCTCGCTGTTCCGCTTCAGTGGCTAGTTGAGCATACCGCAGTTTCTTCCTCTCATACGCCTCATCTACAGCATCCTCCCATGGCACTGTTAACTCTACCAGGCGAACAAGGCAATATAGAATTTCAAAATTCTAAAAGGTATAGACAATGTCGACCCAGGGGATTTTTTCAACCTGAAAAAAGAAACATGGACCAGGGGTCACAAATGGAGATTAGATAAAGGGGCATTCAGAACAGAAAATAGGAGACACTTTTTTACACAGAGAATTGTGGGTCTGGAACCAACTCCCCAGTAATGTTGTTGAAGCTGACACCCTGGGATCCTTCAAGAAGCTGCTTGATGAGATTCTGGGATCAATAAGCTACTAACAACCAAACGAGCAAGATGGGCCGAATGGCCTCCTCTCGTTTGTAAACTTTCTTATGTTCTTATGTTCTTAGTGCAGAAGGAATGTGGAACACATAAAGCAAAGAGGTGATGCATGAGCTTATGCAGATGTAGATCCTTTGAAGTAAGCAATCAGGGCTCGTCTCTCAGACTTCTTCTTGATACCAATGAATATCATCTTTGTTCCTAGTTTGTAAACTTTCTTATGTTCTTAGAAATATTTATATGGCTGATTTTCAATGGCTTTAATGTTTTAAGATTTAAAATTTGAAGTGCTGTTGAGCTTCATTATTTAATCAATAATTGTACCCTAGCTTTGTCTCATGCTGCCCTTTGACCCTCTTGAAAGTGGTTTCATCTTCAGGCACTATCCAGGAACAAAAAGTTTTGAAACAAATCAGTGGCAGTACAGGCTATACATAAAACCATAAGCTTAATTGCCAACATTGCCAGCTATTTCTGTTCCTTTAGCAAAAAATATTTCTAATTAATATAATATTAAAATATTATATTAATTAGAACATAATACAATCAACAGCCACAGTGCAAAACAATATGTTGTAATGTTTATATCCAAAATACAGCTAATCACAAAACCCTAAATGGTACAATGATCTACAATTGATGGAGAATTGGGATGGAGAATGGGGCAATGTGTACTGGGAGAAAAAGCACAATAATTCAAGTTTGTTCCCAAATGGCTGAAGGAAGTTATATTATTTTCAGATTGTTTTTAGATAACTTGAACAGCAAACTTCACACAAACTTCCAGCGCATCACAGCCTTCTTGCAAAGCTAAATCAGTCACACAAGCTGCCCATCTATAAATATGGTACATCAAAGGATTGTTACAACTTTCACAGCACACAGCGTTTCACTTCAGTCGACAGGGGTCCGGGGATTTCTGTAATTGGCAGATCTTAAAATAAGAAAAAGGTTTTTAAAAAACATGTATTTAAAATAAGAGAAGTGCAGCTCCACCTCTAAATTTATTGTGAACCCTTTCCAGTACCGGTGTAGTGGTACATTGTCAGAATGTCATATGCATACCAAAACATGACCCATGTAACGTCAGAAATTGGTACGTTGTCAGATTTTGGTACAGATGCAATCAATTGCAAGCTAATAGGTGTCCTATTATCAAACAGAGGTACATTTACCATTAATTATACTTTTTTTTTTTGCAAACTTAAACTGGAAACAGACAATCAATTTCTCTAAAAAGAAAAAACAATTCACGACGAACAAGACAAAATGAGAAGTCCACCGCAAAGTTGCACAAGTAAAAAATGTATTGCATATGATAAATATTTGCATTTGCATACATTTTTTAATGGTGGAAAAATATGTTAAAATACAATAACAGCGATGTAAAAGACTGGAAAATATGATAAATTCAATTTAAAAAGATGTATAAGACCAAAAACAGCATAACGTACCAGATTCCCTCTTCCCTGCTTTCTTAGCGGAAGTTGCTTAGGCATGTGCGAGCAAGCGCAGGGCGCCATGCACCACTTTCTACCACATACCTGAAAACACTACACTGGTATTGGGCTGTGCTATTTCATTACCAGAAATAACTTACAGTTTGTACACCTGAAGTGGGCTTTAAATGTTAACCTTTTATCATATTTTAAACACTGGTAGAGGGTAAACTTTAATAAGACTGTAAAACATCGAAGTTTATAGGGAAATTATTATTCACCAAGTAGAAGAAGAAGAAGAAGAAGAAGAAGAAGAAGAAGAAGAAGAAGAAGAAGAATCATTCAACATTTAAAGAAGCAAGAACAATATTGGTAAGCAGTTACACTACATAATGAAAAGCGCTATCCAATTATTGTACAATGTTAAGGAGACATTTGAGGTGTTGTGGGACTCTGTAAATCCTGATTTTCCAGTTTGAATTTTAAGACCCTAATTAACTTGAGGTACAAGGGATTCCTTGTGCAGGAGTCTTAGGGCAGCAGTGTATAATGTGATATCTTGTAACAATTGTAAGTCGTCCTGGATAAGGGTGTCTGCTAATAAATAAATAATAATAAAAGGGATTTATTCCATCAGTGACGTCAATAAACCAAGTCTAATATTTCATGTTCTGTTTTGCCATCTTATTATATATACAGTATTATTGGGCAATTTATTGTGACTTTTTTCTTTTAGGGATTTTTTCTTAAACCATGACTGCATAATTGCTTTACTTTAGGCATGTAGGGATTTTCTGCTTTGTTCTTAAATAAAACTAAACTATTCCAAACAAAAGTGTAATTACATGTAATCTTTCTTTAGAAAATACATGTGAACTGATTGTTCTGGCTAATATCACTTCACCTTTGATCTTTTCTTCTTGTTGTTTACCACATTCTTTTAATATAATGGGATTTGCACTTAGTGAAAGGCCTCATTTGTTTGGTACATTATGTTTTCAAACCAGAAGCGGCGACTCAGCTTCAGAATTTAAAGCGTTTTTGGTTCCTGTTTGCTTCAGCCATTCAATCAATTGCCAATAATTAGACAGTCATTGCTTTTCACTTGCTCTAATACCACAAACAGTGCAGCAGAATGTCTGTCTCAATCACCAGCTTGGCGACAGGCCTGCATTAGCATCCAATCTACTTCAGTACTCAGGAAATCCATTATGGATCTGACTGTAAACCAAACTATGCACACTGCAAAGCTAGGCTGGACTAGAAGCTTTCCAAGTACTTAATGTACATTTAGAAATATGCTTACACAAGTAGTTACTGTAGCTAACAAAATAAATGACATAAATCATATTTTACATCTTGTGCATTTCCATGTGTTATATAGGTATCAAATGTACAGTAATAGTAAAAATTAATTCCAGATCTGGTCCTACACTAAAGAAATCTTTGTTTACATAAGTCATGCTTTTGGTAGTGTTGCACTTCCTTGGTCATTTCACCTAGGGAGTGAAATTGTCCCCACCCCTTTAACAGCTTCTGTCCTGTTATTAACCAACCAGATGCTTCTCCAAATGACAAAGATGCCTTTAGCTATTAACATCCTTTGACCCAGAAAACACCAGGTAAAATGACATAGGAGACAGTGCAAGTGTACCATGTTTCGTTTGAGTAAGGTAGGGAAACTGAGTACCACAGTAGATATTCATTTTAACATGTTTCTTTCAAACCAGGAAGATTTATGAAATGATTGTGTTAACTACAATCCCTTCAACAGAGCAATGTCTCAGGTAACTGTGCAGAGAGAAGGCGGCCCCTACAACTGCAATGTGATGCTCTTCAAAATGTTCCTCTCTTTCTCATTTGTCAGTATGGAGAGGTCAGGATCCATGTCCCCATTGACTGTCTATATCTGTCTATCTAGAAGGTAGTCTTTAGCAATCTGTATTTTTTACTAAATTACTTTTATAACAGTGACAACAACAGCTTCATGAGAAAGGGTGTTGCATGGTTGTGGCTCTGTCACATCATTCTGACACTTTCTGATGCCTTGGAAAAGCAATTCCAATATATCTATGATGGCTTTCAGATTTTGTGCATTAAAAATGTTTGCAAAAGTGTCTAGAGATGGTGTGTTAGCAGCTCATTCACAGGAGTAAAAAAAAAAAAGTATTCTGCAAGCTAGCCTAGTTCAATGTTTTTTTTTGTCCATTTGACAAAATGTTTATCTTGATTATTTTTCATTAAAATCTGAATGCTAGTAGGTTTCATACTGTTTTTTGTGTATCCTTCCAATGATTCCAGGATATCTTATTGTATCATGAAGTAAACACAGACTGTAAACATCCAAGCAATCATTGTCCTTCTGTCCTCAAATATCCTGTATCGGTTGGCAGAGGTGGAACAGTGCCCTATCTACAGTACCAGACAATAGACAGAGAAATTCTTACCACACTGTTGGCACAGTAGTAGTTTTCCATAGATTTTTAACATACCAGTACCTGTGTTTGCATGACAACAGCTGCATTCCAATACTGTATGTGTACCATATCAATGTCTTACTAAGAAGATAAAACAGCAACAAACAAATGTGTTGTCAATTAGAACCCGTTTTCTACTAATGGATAATGTATTTTCCTTTTTTAACCATCAGCAATGGTATGTTCCTGCAAACCTGAAGCCCTAGATGCATTTGCAACAGGCATACCGGTCTTTTCCCATTTCCAGTTAATTTAATGCAGCATACACTGCAGTTGTAAGGTTTCCATCATTCTACCAAAGGGTTTCTGGCTATACTTTGATTACAGTGTACAGTAGGAGCTGCCCCATATCAACTCCTGCTTTGTACTGTACTGTATAATGTTCCAAAGAGACAGTAGGGCTTCAGCCGGTGATTGGGCAATGACATCACCCTGGGCTAGGAAGGATTCACATTTCATAAGCAATCCCCACCCTGCCAGCTGTCACTCTTGTGATGAGACTGTCCACCTGATGTGCAATACGCTTTAAGTAAGTCTGACTGTGAAAAGCCATCCTCTCAGGAATTTCTGTCCTGGTATACAGGAAGAAAAATAAATCATGCAGAATTTCCTGGAGCGCAGGTGAAACAGTGCAGCCCACGTGAGCTTTGGAACACCTGCAGTCTTCAGTAAATCTACCTTTTATTCTTACCCTCTTTATCAATTTTACATTTGGCAGTTGGTTTGTTTTTGGATTGCTTCCAGTTTTGTGTTAGATACTAAACAGCGGTCAGTATGCATGGATACCTCTAGCCCAAAATAACAGTTAACAATAATAAGGTACAAAAAAGTTAAAGAAGTCCTGACACCCCTATATATATATAATAGATGGGCTTTAGCGAGTTACAGGAAAATAATTTCATCTAGGGTTTCTGTGACTGTCACAGAAACCCGAGATGGAATTGTTTTCCTGTAACTCACTGAAGAGGCCCATCTATTATTTTTTATAATACATGGATACCCTTGTGATGCTAATATTAAAGAAGACGCGGTTCAGCAGTACAGTTCGTTTTTTTTTAAATGTAGTGTTTCAGCGCTCTACAGACATTCTATGTCGTTATCCGTTTCTCTGAGATACGAATATACCAGGTTTACATCTTTTTTTTTTAACATATTCTCATTTTGTTGATCATTAATGAACATTTCTGTACATTTTGAGTTTGAATTGAAAGTGATGGTCTCGAGGAGTCGAATGGGTCAAAGTTTAAGTATAGTTTCCTCTAGAGGAATTATCACTTTTTGATGTCACTACTGTGGTATTATACCTTTTTTTAGAATGGCTCAGGATGCAAATATAGCCTCCATCCATGTATTATATATTTATAACATGGCTTGGAAAAATAACAGCCTCTGATTGGTTAAACAGCATCACATGACCGTGCGTATCTAGAGCGTATAGCACGGCTTGCATACTAATGAGCCGCTTCCCACTGAATAAATCATTACGCACCACTGCATTCTAAATTCCATGACAAACTGCCATTTTATTTGTTATTAGTTACAAAAAAATGAGTGGCATTTGATCTATTTCCTTTAATATATTTGGAGACGAAACTCCACATAACTGGCACAACGCCAAATTTCTGAGTGAAGAGAGCAGTCCTGAAAAAAGTGAATAAATAAAATAAGTGCACCAGCAAGAGTAGACACAACAGTAGATGAGGAACAGCTAAATGAAATAGAAAACAAAGATTGAAAAAAAACATGCACACACACACACAAAACACCTACAGCACGGGCTTGTTAATGTACTTAAAGAAAAAAATATGGACATTCATTATATGGAAATAAGTCCAAAAAATCTCATCAACATTAAGGGAATTTTATGCTAGTGCAAGAAGTTCAACTGGAGACCAGTATTCAGTCTCCAGTTTTATAATGCTGAACAGGACTAAATACATATTTTAACAGTAGAAGTTTAACATCTCTGCTGACAGTGAGTTTAAAACCAGCAATAATGTATTCCTGTCAGTCAAGAAAACTTAAAAAGCAGGTAGAGAAGGCCAGACACCACCCCCCGAATTACCGGCCTGGATTTGAAGCATCTGCAGGAAACCTAGGTACTGTCCCGATACTGCGGTCGGAATGGTGCGTAAAGTCTGGTTCGATCGTCAACTTAATCTGGCACAACTTGGACGCGAGGTTGTCCGACAACTAACAAAAACATTTTGAGATCCAAAAGGTTAAAAACGTACTACAATATGTGTATATTCATATAACGAGTTAACAAACTCACTTCAAGATCCAGCTTCATCACAGCTGCTCCCCTTACTTCCTTAGTGTCATTGGAAACTCCTTTTCTTATTAAATATTTATTTTGAGAATCAAGATTTAGTTCGCAAATAAATCTGGATTTTGTGAACTTAAATACTTAACTAAATCTTAAATCTCTAAAAAAAGACTTAACATTTAGCTAAATATTTAGCTGGCCAGCTAAATCTGGAGTTTGTATACAAATGAGCTCCATCCGCATTGTGCTTTACGTCAGCATTTTAAGGAGGGACGGGCGAAATATCCACGGTTTTCCGTCAGGTTCACGTTTAGACAGCCAATTCCAATAGCCTTTTTGGATAGGTCTTACTAGCTTTTGCACAGTAGGATGGTGACATTTTTGCCCATTCTTCACAGGAAAATTGCTCCAGTTCTGATAAGTTTGTTGGGGATCGTCAATGGACTGCAATCTTCAAGTCTCACTATAAATTTTCGATTGGATTCAAGTTAGGACTTTGACTGGGCCACTCAAGAACATTAATTCTCTTCTTGTTCAACCACTCCAGAGCGGCTTTGGCTTTGTGCTTCAGGTCACTGTCCTGCTGAAATGTGAATTTCCTCCCCAGTTTCAGAGTCTTGGCTGACTCAAACAAGTTTTCCTCAAGGATTCGCCTGTACTTTGCACCATCCATTCTCCTCTCTATCCTGACAAGCTTCCCAGTCCCTGCTGAAGAGAAGCATCCCCATAACATGATGCTGCCACCACCATGCTTGACAGTTGGGATGGTGTTGCCTGGGTGATGTGCAGTGTTGGGCCTTGGAATTTTGACTGAAAAGTTCAATTTTTGTCTCGTCTGACCACAAAACCTTTTTCCACATGTCTGCAGTATCATCTGCATGCTTTTTTACAAACTACATACGTGCTTTAAGATGAGGCTTTTTGAGTAATGGCTTCTTTCTTGCCACCCGTCCATACAGGCCAGCTTTGAGTAGGAACCGGCTTATTGTTGATGTGTGAACACTGACTCCCATCTCAGACGCAGAACTTTGCAGATCTCTCAAGGTCATTGTTGGCTTCAGAGTGACATCCCAAGCCAGTTTCCTGCTTGCCCGACTGCTCAGTTTGGGAGAGTGACCTGATCTGGGTAGTGTCTGGGTGGTATGATGCATCTTCCACTTTTTAATGATGGACTTCACTGTGCTGAAAGGGATAATCAGCGCCTTTGAAATTTTCTTGTACCCTTCTCCTGCTCTGTGCCTCTCTACCACTTTATCCATGACTTGTTTCGAAAGCTCCTTGGTCTTCATGGTTGCTTTGTTGGATCACTATGTGCGTTGCAGCTTGAAAGTCTTTATATACCTGAGGGAAATTATCTAGTAGTTAAACCACTTTGAGTACACACAGGCTGAAACCATTTCACTAGTTTTGTGACCTTTCAAACAAATCATTTGCACCTGAGCTGATTTAGGGCTGCAGTAGCAAAGGGGTTGACTACTTATGCAACTGAGATTAATCTGTGGACAGCATGTGGACTACAGTAGCATACACCAACCGAAAATTATAGCAGATTGGCGTACAATGTAATTTTTTTTTTTTTAAGTGTGCGCAGGATATATGTACTGTACTTACTATTGTAATGATCCGATGAGCTGGCAAGAGGATTGTGTATTGAGTGTTGTGGAAACAACTGAGACAGAGAATAACCAAAACAAATTAAGAGGGGTTTATTATTTTGGCGTGGACCGTGGCTGACAGCGGTTCTGTTTATTGTAAAAAATATAATAAACCGTCAATTTCAGAAAACGAAGACCCTGCTTGTGTGAGTCTGCTTTATTTTCACACAACAGTACAATATAGTGTATCACTGCACCATGATGTGTTATATTAATTGTGTACGAAGTAGGACTATGGTAAACAAACAAAAAAAAAGTGCGCTAAAATGTGTGATGGAGGCTGTGTGGTCCAGTGGTTAAAGAAAAGGGTTTATAATCTGGAGGTCCCCGGTTCAAATCCCACCTCAGCCACTGACTCATTGTGTGACCCTGAGCAAGTCACTTTACCTGCTTGTGCTCCGTCTTTCGGGTGAGACGTAGTTGTAAGTGACTCTGTAGCTGATGCATAGTTCACACACCCTAAGTCGCCTTGGATAAAGGCGTCTGCTAAATAAACAAATAATGTATTTTTTGTTACCGGTAGCCTAAAGTATGAAGAAAGTGAGCTATAGCTGTAGATATTTATTTGAGTTTATGTACTAAGGCCAACTGTGAGGAAACACAATGTTATTTTTCAGGGCAACGATCTATTTATTTCAAATAAATTTAGCACTTATGTTTTTTTTTTAAACGGGACACCTAATTTTTTGGACAACCTATCTGTCTCTTGACATGTCTGGTTTAGCGAGGGATGGACTATGCCTTTTTTAAATGTAATTTCAAAATGTATTTTCTAATATTCGAGATTGACCGGTAGGTCTGTCCGCCTGGGCTTCTCACATCTAAACACCAAAACCTCACCTGACATGTTCATCTCAGTGGCAGTTTCTTCAGATTTAAATGTTGAAAACTTGCTAAATATTTTAAGATTTATAACTTATATCTGAATGTACACATTTTTAAAAAATGTATTTATTTTCACAACATTTATAAATCTGGGGAAAAAATACAAGATTTAAATTCAATCTGGGAAAAGTTAATCTAAGTTAAATTTGGAAAAAATATAAAATATTAACGCTTTTTTTTTTTACACATGGCACCCCACAGAGACGATCATCTGACACACACTATTCAATAGTCCCTCGTTAAACCGGACATGTTGGTAAACGAGTTGTCATAAATAACGAGGTGTCCGATTTAAAGACAAATCGCACACACATATAGTGGTTAATTTATTTTAAATGTAGCCTACAAATCCTTGCGCTGAAATAATATTGATGTGTTCTCTGCAAATTCATTATGTAAAAATATAAATATGAACAGTTGGCATATACAGTCGTATTAAATCAAATGGGTGACACATTGTGTCCGTCATAGCCAAATGCACGGCATAACGGTGTTTGTATGGACTACTGTGTATTCCAAATGAAAACAATAATGTAGCATATGCTTATGTTTATGTTAAAAACAAAAAAAACACACTTTTAAATGACTAAATACAAACAAATTACTGTGCACCTCCTTCTCAAATCAACCCGACTGGCGCCTCTCACTGAGTGTGTGGGAGACTTACCGCTCACATCTTTGTGTGTTTATGCTACTTGTACACATGGGAACCTATCGAATTAACATACAAACCATCTATCATTCACCACATCTGAAACTCCACCTGCCTTTCTCACACTACAACGTCACGGAAAGGTTGGCGACTTGTCTTTAAAGACGGTACTTAAATAAATAAAAAAAAGAATAATGCGACGTATATCTGGTTTTGAGAGATGTATGGCCACAAAATATGTCACTCAGACATTATCCCCGCCCAATTCTTAAACCTCTCATAAGCTTTTTCGAGTTTCAAGCGTTGCTCCTACATTCTGAGAGGCGTTGTGGTAATGTAGTCAACTTCTTGATAGTTCTGTCAGCTGAATTCTAACAATTTCCAAAGATATTTTTTTTAAAGCAATGAGTGCAGCATTTGAGCTTTTCGGGTATTTTTAATTGTTTCTTGACTGCTTGCTTCCTGTTCGTCTCTGGTTGTGAAAGAAGCGAAGGAAGGGTCTTTCCGAGCAGTGAATTGCGCTGTTCAATATCTGAAACAGTGGGCTCCGGAATCAAGCGAAACGACTGACACCTGTGCACAGGTAATGTTTTTTTTTTCCAGTTGTTTTGCCCATATCGATATGGGAGTTTTGTTTTCTATTGTACCGTAATCCTAATGTATAACTAAGGGAGGTATCCATTCCAGGCAATTTTACAAGAGCAAAAAAAACAACAAAGCGAGTAAACTGCTACCTAACCTAAGACCTACATACCGACACACCTCTGGCTGTTTTGCATGCCAGAAATTTATAACTTTTAACTTGATTAAGTGCAACCAACCCTCATTTTGCTCACTTTCCCTAGTGTGTTACACACCTTTGAAGGAGGGTTAATTGAGAGGGTGTTGCTATTTTAGGTATGCTCAACTCGCTCTGTTACCAAGGTGTTACAATGTTTACAGCCTACACTGACGTACAGTGTACATTGTTTTGGTGTTTGGCCAGGTATTTGACTTTTTCAAGCGCAGAGTGGTACCGTAACGATATTACAGACCAGTGTACTGCGTGTTAAGAGTGTGACTTCTATGTAAAACATGCCGAGTAGTGTTGCACAGTACAATGTTTTAGAATTAGGGCGTTCCTTGCTTATGGGATTGAAGTGTATATCACGATTTAATACTTTACATCTGTTAATAAACTATATGCAGTATCCTGAAATGGTGCAATACATCGCAATGTACAGTTGTAATTTATTTTGCAGTTATGACAACAATTCAATATACTGTACTGTATTTGATTGTAGTTTGTGAAATGTACGCCAGTCCAATCTGATATTAAGAAGACCACGTGACACTAATTTGTACAGACAGAAATGTCACCGTTGGTTATGAATTACTAGGTTGGATCATAATCAAAGTAGCTCATTCTATCATAATACTTGTAGCATAACTGTTGCCGGTCTAGTGGAACCTGATTCTTATATTTGTACTTTTACTTTCCCAGCCCATACTTAATTGCAGTATATTGGCGAGTTTCAATTAAATATACAGCGTTTCCAAAACTAGGGCACATTTATAGTTTTCGTTTATATCATTACCTGCTATCAGTGTAGGGGGAGAAAAATGATTGACCCATCACAATTCTGAAGTCAGGAAAGCATTTGATCTGCCAATGCAGCCTATGCAGAGAGTGACATTGTCCTTTTTTTAATAGTTTGAATTGGTTTCCTTCAGCATCACTTTTCACAGCTCTTCAGAAGCAATACTCATTCACACACGCAGTGTTATATCCATGGCAACTGGTATGAGATAGGGTTTCACAGAACTTCACTACCTTAACTAGACCCTGTTGGTTAGGAAGAGAAGAGAAAGAAGGGCCCTTGTGCATAACCGTATTGTGCCCCTGCACCCACTGGAACATTAGCTGAATATGGGCTTGCTAGTTGTTGGTTTAGTTTGGTTTTTATTTTCTGTTAATTCAATTATATTTATTGAAAACAAGGCAAGAGAGAATCAGACTGTTATTGAAAAAAAAATAAAAAAATAAGGGATTATTACACTACAGTTGTACTAAATACAGTGGTAGAGTGCATGTATTTTAGATGGAGCTTGGAAGGAGGCAATTTTTAGTTTCCTTTTAAATTCGAGAGATGTAACTTGAGGGTGTTTTGTTGGATAAACCTTGCATGTGCTTGAATTTGTTTTGATGGAATGTATCCACATTCTGCCGCCTTCAATGTACTGATTAGAGAGAAGACTCAAAATGGAGCGAGGTAACCAGTGGTGTACCACAGGGATCAGTATCAGGCCCTCTGTTCTTCCTAATCTACATTAATGATTTAGATTCTGGTATAGTAAGAAAACTTGTTAAATTTGCAGACGAAACAAAAATAGTGGCAAACGCTGCTGCAGCAGCAAAGGTAATTCAAACTGACCTAGACAGCATTCAGAACTGGGCAGACACATGGCAAATGACATTTAATAGAGAAAAGTGTAAGGTACTGCACGCAGGCAGTATAAATATACATTATAAGAGATACTGAAATTGAAGAAGGAATCTATGAAAAATATCTAAGAGTTTATGTTGACTCAGAAATGTCTTCATCTAGACAATGTGGGGAAGCTTTAGAAAGGCCTACAAAATGCTTGGATATATAGTGAAAAATGTTGAATTTAAGTCAAGGGAAGTAATGTTAACTTTACAATGCATTAGTAAGACCTCATCTAGAATATTGTGTTCAGTTCTGGTCACCTCGCTACATAAAGGATATTGCTGCTCTAGAAAGAGTGCAAAGAAGAGCGACCAGAATTATCCCGGGTTTAAAAGGCATGTCATATGCAGACAGGCTAAAAAAATTGAATTTATTCAGTCTTGAACAAAGAAGACTATGCGGTGATCTGATTCAAGCTTTCAAAATTCTAAAAGGTATTGACAGTGTCGACTCAAGGGATTTTTCCGACCTGAAAAAAGAAACCAGGACCAGGGGTCACAAATGGAGATTAGATGAAGGAGCATTCAGAACAAAAAATAGGAGGCACTTTTTTACACCGAGAATTGTGGGAGTCTGGAACCAACTCCTCAGTAATGTTGTTGAAGCTGACACCCTGTGATCCTTCAAGAAGCTGCTTGATGAGATTCTGGGATCAATAAACTACTAACGACCAACCGAGTAAGAAGGGCCGAATGGCCTCCTCTCTTTTGTAAACTTTATGTTCTTATGTAATATCCAATTACCCCCAGGATCATCAGAATCTCTCTCACAGCTAGTGTTGGCAGCTGACTTACCCACTGACCTTCATCATTATTTACTTGATAGAAATAATGCAAACTTCATCGTTGTTGAGCCTTGTCAGGTTATTAGCGAGAATGTCTTGTGCTGCATTGTACCAGTGACCTTCTACAGTTTACAGTACCCACACTAACTTCAGTGATGGCAAGGAAAATTCAGAAAGAAGTGGTATTATTGTCATCTTGGAAACAGAAATGGAGTAAGTTAAGCAGTATTGAGGCTTTGACGGGTGACTGAAGGAGGCTTGTCTGGATACAATTGAGGGGTCATCTTAGCATCAGGCACTGGTGACGTATCAATATCATAATAGCACTGTAGCTTGCGTTAATTTGACATTACACTACCATATTCCAGTCCCTTGGCTGTTGGACAGAAGCAAGCAAAACAATTGAATGCTCTTGTATTTGCAGGCAAAATGATTTAAACTCCTTGAGCCCCACGTATGGCTCTGTTGAAGTGTCCCATTTAAGGGTTAAGTAGGCTTGAAAAGATTCCAAGGATGATAGTAGCCTTTGGCTAGTACAGCAGAGTCAAAAAGCAGAGAAATTCAACATACAGTAGACCTACAGTGTTTAATGTGCAGAAAGCTACAGAAGCAGTACAGCAGTGCCGTGTGTATAACAAATTAAAGTAACAGTAACACTACACACACAGAGGTAAAAGGGTAATTCTCAGAATTTCAATGTGTCCTTGCCCATTACTCATTCTCATGTCTGATGGTCTCTAGCATGTAATGTCCTTGATCTCGCATGCTGAATGGGAAATTACTTTGGAGAGCCATAGAAAACAGGAAGGCCACAATGAAAACCCAATGTGAATAACTAGATATTCCCCATTGGTCAACTAACTCTGTTTTAACCTTTATCAAGCCCGGTTGTTTCATCTAATGTAGTCCACTCACACATTTGGCATGTGCCAAACCAAGGACTGGAATATTTTCGCCAGGACTGGGTTGGCTAGGATTAAAGACACTATTTTCACATCTTGCCCCGGTAGGGACAAACAAGCATCACACGCACAAATGTGTTTATTGTAATGCGTTTTATTTTGTCATGAATAACCCTTGTAATGAATAATTAGTGTTTTTATGAGTTACAAGTACTGCCGTATTTTGGGGGTTTAATTCTGAGTGGTTCTAATATTGACTTGTCGTTTTTCTCTTAATCTGCCTTTACTTAACATGACTGAGCTGCTTTCAGCTTGTCTGGAGAGTCCTAAGAGTAAGGAATAAACAGGCGTCTTCATTCCATTCAGATAATGTGAAGTGGCTTTTCAACTGTGTCAGCCCCATCTACTATGTATGTCTGTAAATACTGTACTGTATGTAGCAGACACGCAGGTCTTTCATTCTTAAAGGTGCAGATAAAACACACTTAAAGGTTCAACTAATATAATATGGGGTTCATTACACACTGCTTAGATCATTTAAACAGTCTTCATAGTGTCTTCTCTTTGTTTCAATCAGGGAGATTGTTTTCACTGTATGTTTACTATGGGAACACTGGCATAGGTCAATTAGAGCCCCGACCTGATACCAATTAAATTCAAGTTGTAACTAACAAGTGCAAATGGGCAATGGAGTGAACACTGAAATGTGCTTGAAATATAACTACTTACATTTTTTTTGGTGTCATTGTGTTGTTGTGAAGAATCCTAAGTAGTATGGCTCTTTGCTCTTACAGCATTGTGAATACCAGTAACACTGTACACTTTGTATTACCTCATTTTATTCTTGTATTACAGGAGATATTCCCCATACTGCTTTTCTTGTATTTAATATTTAGGAATTTCCCCTGCTTTAATATTTACTGTTCTTCCAGTCGTATTGCCAAATCCATACACATCTAGCTTTAAGAACAGTGTGTGTGTATATATATATATATATATATATATATATATATATGACTACATGACTAATATCAAACATGTGCCACAATTACACACATTTGCTTTGTACAATCAACACAGCCTGCATGGGTTTGAGGTTTGGCATGAATGAGCTGTGTTGGTGGTGGGTGGGTAGATGATGACGTGACATTAAATAAAAGGTTCTGTAGCAAATCCTCTTACTCCCACAGTAGCGGGCGTTAGTTAGAGCAATTGAAGGCAGCACCATAGACTTTAATTGCTACACCATGTGTGAGGAGTTAGTGTTAATCGTGTTAGCTGTGGGTTTTATTTCTTTTAAGCCATTGTTATTACTCTCTGTGTGTATAGTGGGATCATTTTTCTTAAGAATATGACAAAACCGTTTTCATTTGAATTCTCCTGTGTTTTGGGAAAAGGTTTCTGTAAGGCATCTGTTTCCAGTCTCAGAAATGACAGTATTATTTGTCCTTCCTATACCCCTTTCACACACACACACATGAGTTGTGACGGCTCAGAACCGGCACTGATGCTGCGTTTGTCTGTGGGAGTTGTCTTTATAGTCACAGAGCCGTCCTATTTTACGACCTTGCAAGGTGGTTCAGAGACGGCACTGCAGCGTCTTAACTCCTGTGTGAAATGCTATGCCGGTGTTGGGTAATATTCTGCATCCCAGCGGCACTTTGAACTGTGCAGTAGAATCTGGGGGCACAGACCCTGCGCAAATCAGTTAATGTGATCGGGACTTCTCGAGAATGTAGAGGAAACTCAAAGCGAGCAACAGGCACAACAGGTTGTTAAAATATATATATATAAAAACAACGATCTGCAATTTTTGTAGCTGTTGACAGTATATACAGTAGGTAGAACTTTTTTAATACTCTGCAGTTGGTATCAGATGGCTGAATGAAAATAATATTAATAATGCGTCCCCACTGAAATATTTTTATTTCAATTTTCCACATATATACATATATAATAGAGAGGACAAAGCAAGCACAGGGAAGTGTACAGTACACTACAGTTCACTGGTGCCATTAATTAGAAGATAAGACATTGATATATATAACATTACCCACGTTATTCTGCTTATTAATTTATTTGTTTTGTTTCCGTTGCCATGAAAACGATCTGGTGACTATTGTGTGACAGAGCAGTTTGGTTCACAGTTGACTTCCCTTACTGCTGTAGAAGAGTTTGCATGGTTTTGTGCAATCATAAGGATTAACAAGTTCCTGTGAAATGTTATTCATTGCAAACACTGGAAAAAGACACTTTGTAGTTCTCATTTTATGAGGCATTTATAATAGATCACTGTGTTATCATGGTACTGCAGATGCAAGCATCAACATTCGTTCTGTTGAGGACACATTCAGGTTCTGAATCATTAGTCAAAATCAATAGGCTTGTGTCGAGGGGGCTTGATAGTGAAAAAGTTACTGTTAGTTTTATATTATGTACAAGGTTTGTCTGTTTTGCTTGGAGAAGGGGCCAATGTTTGTTCTGCATTGTAAGTATCACAATGGTGGAGATCATTTTTAGAAGTCTAATAACCAAAGCTGTAAAGTATTTTCGGACTTTTAATAAGCATATCAGTTTTTACTAATCCTGTTTTTTGTTTTCTAGACCTTCTTTCCGCATTCACTTCTTTTGTTTTAGGGCTCCACTTTGATTAGCATTGAGTCTACAGTAAGTGTACGGATGCTGACTCTTAAGCTTTTAATTTTACCAGAGTGGTTTTGCTGATACAGGCAATGTTTTCAGAACTGACCTCCTGAATCTGACAAATCGTTTTATAAGTTAAGGTTTTGTCAAGTAAGTGCTTTTTCATCATACTAGTAAGTGATTGGCTGAGCTGATGAGCCTACATCTTGGGCACCACCAGCTCTTTTGCTGTGTGTGACGAGGAGTCATGGTTCAGACCCCCTATGGCAGAGGTTATTAGGGGGCACTTCCTGGCGATTTGTAAAAGCTCTGTGGTAAATGGCAGACTCGGTGGACCCACCTCCAGGATGATTGACACAATCAACTACCCAGTCAGGGCTCTTGTTTGATCTGACCAACCCCCTGTTAAATCTGACCAATCCCCATCCACAGAGCTTGTGTCGTTTCAGACCTATCATAGCTCAGTGGCTCTATCACCCAGCCCGCCTTCATTTGAAAGAGCGGCAGCAGCGGGTTTTAATATCAAATAGATTTTGTTCATGAATAAAATCAAATCAAATTTAAATAAAAATATATATATTTAGGTACACCTGCTGTTTATATATGGGGGAGAGGCCTTAGCTACTGTATTAGTTTAATTTATGGGTTTTGATGCAGGCAGAATGTAGAAATTGGACAAACAAGTGTGCAACATTTTATTAAATAAATCTTTTATAATAAGCTGGACAAACATTACAAATACTATTCGTAATTGCATTAACATTAGTAAAGACTAGTCACTTATTAAAATGTTGCACCCTTGTTTTCTTGTTCTTTATTTAGCTTTTAAATGCGACAGTAAGGACTTGGGGTGGGATTTAAAAGCTCATTTAGTTGTTTCACAACAAAACACCGTAAATTAAACTGATTTTATTACTATTATTATTGTAGTATTGTTAATACAGTTTACCTTTTATTTCACAAACATAAACACATTTCAATTTCTCATTTAAATATGGAATGAAGAACGAGAATAAGTGACTATGTATTGATGTTAATACAATTCCGAATAGTGATTGTAATAAGTGTATCCATCTTAAAAATCTATATTATAACTTTATTAATGATTAGTCGCTTATTTAAATGTTGCACCTTTGCCGCTGTCCCAGCTGCACTGTATCCTGGTAGAACCTACAGCACGGTCAACGCAGGACTTATTGATTGTCCCATTTGTTTGTCTTTTATGTTTCTGTGTTGCATAATGTTTTGCTGTGCCACGCCACTAGCTGGGGGGGGGTTTATTCCATGAAAGGAAGTGGGATTTGTTAGTTTTATTTTTGTGAATTACAGTAATTTAAGTGATTTACATTAGTCTTTCGTCATTTTTTAAGCCTTATTTTATAACTTGCATGATGTACTGTATACCATGATATTAAGGTTACCACTGTGTTTTATTTAACAGTTATCATACCGTGCAAATTTTATACTGTCCCATCCCTACTCTGCTCTTTGACGTCCACAGCATGTCTAATAATGCCCAGTTGACAAATGTTAAGTCAAATTAAACTTCATGTAAGAAATATCACTGTAAATCCAATAGTCCACCAATAGTTGTAAAAATGATGTGCATATATAAAACTCTCGGAAGAGGAAGAAGTTATGAGGTCCTGGCAATTTAACACAAGCAGTATACATGTTTAAAAAGCCAGGTATCCAGTAGGTGTTCTGTGAAGCAGAACAAGGTTTAAGGGTTAGGGTTAGTGTTTTTTTTTTTTCTGTTACTGTAGACTGGTGATCATGCTTTTTGTGTCCTGGAAAAAGTTATTAGATTGTGATTATTATTATTATTATTATTATTATTATTATTATTATTATTATTATTATTTGTTTATTTAGCAGACACCTTTATCCAAGGCGACTTACAGATACTAGGGTGTGTGAACTATGCATCAGCTGCAGAGTCACTTACAACTTCTTACTTGAAAGACGGAGCATAAGGAGGTTAAGTGACTTGCTCAAGGTCACACAGTGAGTCAGTGAGTGAGCCGGGAATTGAACCGGAGACCTCCTGGTTATAAGCCCTTTTCTTTCTACCACTGGACCACACAGCCTCAATTACTTTAAAAGTTTTGCATCACCCTATAGAATGAACTAATTTTGCTTCATAAAGTCGAATGAAACCTGCTGAATAATGTTACATTAACATATTTTATTCCATACCGCTTTATAGTTTTCCATATACGATACTTAACGAAAAACTGTATTTTTTTTTTTAAATGTGACATTTTGAAAACCTAGCATGAAATACTATACTACTATTATGGCTTCCTTTTGACTTTTGCAGTATCATTTTGTAGTTTCTTTGATTACATGATGGTACTGTAAGTAAAATATCTAAATGTTAAATATCTCAATCCTTAAATTGTAGGTAATGGAAAATTTTTGGACATAGATTTTTTGCCTTTCCCTTTTAAACATCTGGACATCCCAGTTTAGTTCACTGCTTTTAATTGTTTATAAAATCTATAAACTGTGCACGAACATTGAACAGCTGACTTGCATCATTCATTTCTGGTTTGGTTTGTATTTCGTAGAGTCGCATACTGACTCAATGACATTTGGACCCCTTATTAAACAAGCTTGTTTCAAGCAAAGTGTGGCTGTAATTGCTTGTTTTCCACAATGCAGTGGTCAGCATTATAAAGCAATGTATTTTGACTACATTTACTCTAAATATTAGTTTAAAGGATAATCTGCTTTTATTATGTATTTCAACTAATTATTGATAATCTTTAATCTTTTGCCCTGCTGCATTTTATATTTATACATAAGTGTACTAAAAAAAACATGATTTGCCCTTTTTTTTTATTTCCAGAGCTTTAATAACAAAAACAGTCTCAAGTTTGGTGTGTTGCAAAAACGTTTGACTCTCTTGCTGTTTGTGTTTGTACAGTTGAGATTAAAAGTGCTTACTTGTATACAGTACTGTATTACTGTACTCATGGGGGAGGTCTGTGTGTTATTGGGAACTCAAGCTGTGAAGCAAAATTGCTATGCGTATTCGTTACGCACACAATGTAAATATTATATGTAATTCATATTTTTTCAATGCGTAACGCACCCAGTGCTCAGCTTATCTGGAGCGTTGCCTATAGGAGATTATCTTTTGCATATCAACTCCCAAAGACGTGGAACTATTTCCATCATTGTGTAAAGATAGAATTTCTCTGGTTTTAAAGATTGTATTTGGGAATTGCTTCCAACCTGCCAATGCTTCTCCTCTAGTCCACGTTAATAATTGGATGCATGTAAACCTTAAGCACCTTTCACACTGGCATGCTCCACCCGGGTCAGGACTGGTGTCATGCGAGTTGGCTACGAGATTTCACACTGCTTTTGATAAAGCAAGATTGACCTGGGTGACAGACGTAAGTACACAATGCGTGTATCAATGTCCCAGAAGCCGCGTGTTATGGACGCTTCCATTAAAGCGTCTCTGGATTGACCCTTCGACCCAAATGTTGATTAGAGCAAATTTTTCTTCATCCCTGCTGCAATCTGTCATCAACAAAAATATGGCTAAACAGAAATGTTCCTTGCAGAAGTGAAACCTTCATGCAGGCGTGTCTGTTTGTTACTTCGTCGGCTTGCTCAAGCATTTTGTCGACCTACATCCCGAGGTGGGTTGCTGCGACCCAGGTATGACCCAGGTACGCGGGATTGTGACCCGGGTAGCCAGAACCTGGGTCGGCCCTAGGTAGGAGTGCCAGTGTGAAAGGGACTTTATTTATTCTGTCCTGCGTAAATGAGGCCTTGGTCTCACAGCTGGAATAATATCTTTATATGCAAGGAAAATGCAATTGCCCATGATTTTGAAATGATGCTCTCTATTTGAAATTCGACACTGTTTACTATCTAATTGGAACATAAACACAATCTTTATAAAATTATACTAAAGTACAATTGACTGACTTTTAAAATGACTTTAAAATGTCAAAGGTAAACCAGTCAAGAAACAAAATCAAATCAGAAACAACTTCAGATATGGTTATGGCTATAGCTTTTAGGTTACCAACATTTATATATATTTGTACATTTCCAAAATGTAACCAAAGCCATTATATGTAACACTGTGTTAAAGTAAAAATAAATATCCCTGAAGAATATGTTGTGGAGACCTTACCTTACTCCGCTGACTACACAACTACAAAACAAAGGATGGCATACCATCAGTAAAAAATAAAAAAAAGCTAAAAGGCCATACATACCTCTCTGGGCTTTACAGTGCTTACCTATGCTTTACCATGCTTTCACTATGCTTTATCACACTTTGCTATGCTTTTACTATAGGGAACTTTTTATAGGGGTACTTGTGCCATTTTTAGCTGAACAAGCAGGTGAAAACTGTCAAATTTAACTTTAAATAAACACTTCGAATAAAGTAAATATGGAAAACAGGATGTAGTACAATGAAAAACAACAAACAGTGTTGGTTCATGTAACAGGAAATAGGAGACGACATAAAACAAAAACAACATTGTTCACTATACAGCAAATTCCCCATGCAAGTTTGGGCAGTGTTGGAAAGTGTGATGCATTTTGGAGTGACGTACCTGCATGTGCATCCCCAGATGCTGTCTCGCTTCCCAAATCTGAAGCAGTAGCTGTGACTTTAGTTGGTGGAGATCACTGTTTGGCAGCTTAGGACTGTTTATTTCTTGCTGCCAAAAACATTTTAAATAGGGGTTCAAGAGCAGCACTGTTTGTTTTTTTTTTGTTGTTTTTTATAATATTAATTCTGCACATCAGACAGAGCTGTTTTTGCATTTGCCATTTTAGAAATTGTTGGGCAAATTCTGCAAGGTGGTAAATCGATGCAAGGCGAAATATGTGATCCATATTTCTAATGTATGTCATCTGTCATTTCTGGTGGACATTGACATGGATTTTTGTGAAGCACTGTTCATTCGAATATTCTGATATTTTCCCAAGGACTAATATAACATATACTTCAATGGAAAGAGTCCATGCATTCTAAATACGGTTGAGCTGGAGGGATATAATCCCTGATATATGCCCTTAGAATCTTTGTAACCGCATCACAAAAACAAATCCAACTAGATCACTCCATCAGCTATTAACAAAATGTTGTTTAAAGTAAATTTCAACCTTTTTAATAAGATGTCAATTGAGGAATGTCTAAATCAAAACATACCGGAAAATACAAGCACCTCCAAGATGTTTACAGTCGCTGTCTGTGACTCGTCATCGATGTGAAAGTAGCCTTAAAAATGACTGGACTGGACTGTCCACAAACAAACGCAAAACCTGGTCACACACTCTGTCGGCAGCAGGAAACGTTTATTCCCATCTTCATCAAGGTCTTCCGAAGGTCACACTGCGTCTGCTTTCTGATTACAAGGCAACTTTCCCAGAAGCATTTTTAATAACTGCTCGATATCTGGAAATATTCAAATCAATTACCAAGGAAAATACTAATTATTATTATTATTATTATTATTATTATTATTATTATTATTATTATTATTATTATTATTAAATCTTTTTTTCACAATCTTTTGTTCTCTGTTTATTCAAATAAAAGTGTACAGTTCTTTAGAGTGCTTATGTGGAAGGATATATAAAAAAGGAAAACCTAAATAAATTCAGTTCGGATTAATAAAAATTATAGTTAACTGTGCTGTAACATTGACTTGGTTTACTTGCACATGAAAATAGGCTCTACAGTCATGACTGTGTGACGTTGTCACACGAATACATTGTGAAACAGTAAAAGAACGTCCTTTTGGCAGCGTGACTTTAACGGCAGCGTCAATCGCTTTCTCACAATAAAAACAGCTGTAAAAACCCATGTAAACCGGAGCAGGAATCGTGCTTTTGGCTCACGAGGTTTCAGCAGTCAAGAGCCCGTTTTTCTGACTTAATATCACGTAATCTTCAGCAGAAAGGCCGTACAACACACACACACACACACACACACACACACACACACACACTGTACATTTATGGAGTACTTCAACACTAGAACCGCCGCGGATATATTCATACCTAGAACCGCCAGTACATTTTAAACACCATCAATATTAAAGTGAAAGACAAACTATCAGATACAAATCAAAAGTTTTATTCAAACACATCATATCAAACATCTGCACAGCCGAAACACCCTATTCAAATGAACAATTAAACATAAAAGGGTTTATTTTCTAACTTCCCACATATAAAGCACAACTTCAAAAAATGAAAAACTACAATAAAATAAACATTTCAAAAGAAACTAGTGTGTAAACAGGTATATGCACATACAAAACTGTAAAAACGAAAGTAGTTTTCAATCTTGCGTGTCATTCGGTGCAGCACAGAATCCAGGTTGAGCTGCTGCAGCCTGCAGCTTTGCAGTTTTCTGATCGAAATGTTTCTGCTGAAGCGCTGTGGCTAGCTTCAAGATGAAATCTCTCCTACCCTGTACAAAACAAAGGAATTGATGGCTGCCAGATCCAGTAGAGATAACAACAGGCTTGTGTATATGTATATATATATAAAATGAAATATTGTAGGTTATATTCAAAATAAAAATATGTATTGTAGAAGGTGGTTCTAGTGAAATGTAACTTTTAGATGTTCCACAAACACACACACACACACACACAAATATCAATTCTAAGTATTAAAACTTGTAGAAATTATATTTTATATATAACTTCCTGGGTCATGCCCCCTGAGCATTGGCTTCTGAGCCAAATCATGTTACTGGCAGAAATCAATTTTTTTGTGTGTGTTAATTTTCATTTTCTAATCCCTGCCCTTTTTGTATGTCCCCAATTCTGTATTTCATTTGGAAGCTCAGTTTGTATTAGGAAATGCTTTCAATGTATTCTTTCCAATTAAATGAACCATTCATTCCCTTGTCTTTTGAATAAGGTACAATTATGAATGCTGCTTATAAAATTAGCTGAAACTCTTGATTAACGCATTGCCAAAACCAGGAGAAGGTACATTATTTTGTAATGAGCAGAGTAGTTTGGATTTATTACATTGTTCAGAACTGCACTTGCTCCTGATTTAGCATGTTGAAAATGCTTGGTTTTTATTGCAGGAAATCCCCTGAGTATTTTTCTGTTTCAGTGGTTTCTTTTTTTTCAGAAGCTAAATGAATGATTGAAGTGACTGCTGGGCGTATGTTTTTATGTTCTTAAGGGATGTCCCCTGACTCACTGTTAGGCTCTACTTTATCTTGTGGTTCGGTGTTTCCCTTGGTTACTTCTCATCTTATGAACAATGTAAATGGAATGTATGAACCTGTTGGAAACAAAAATAATGAAGCAAGCCCTTAGCAAAAATGCATTCATCTCTTTATGCGCAAATAAAGAAGGCAGGCACATTGTGAGGCGAGAAGTGGGACCATGTGACATTTTGCGTGAAGGACTTTGCCATATATAAGGCCTAAGGTAGTAGTTGTCAGAGCCAACTGATGGTGCCTTGTGTGAGATATAAATCCAGCGCCCCCCCTGCCACCCCCAGAATTTGCAGTCAGCGAATAAAAAAATAAATAAAAGGGTTCAAAATCTTTGTAAATGTGCAAAGGAATGCACCAATAGAAACAAAGCCTAGAGCCTACAGATGTACTTTTCTTGCCTTCAGTGATGCAAAGTCATTGATGACATGGTCATAGTTCTGAGGGTTGGCCAATGCAAATTCAGTGGATATAATGGCTACATTAGACAAGCATTCAATTCCAGCTTTCTGAAACTATGTTGGATTGTTTGTGAACTTGCAAATAAATTACCTACCTGCTTGAAAAATCATACTGTTAGTTGGATGGAAACAGTTTTATTTGCATTTAAAGAATTATATTGTGAGAAGATTGGAACTAAGTTTTAGGTTACCAATAATCAGGATAATAATTACAATTAATAGTAGAAGATGCTGAACTGGAAAATGCTGCCAATCTCTCTGTTGGGTAGATTTTCTCTGAAAAGTTTCCCAGCCCAGAATAAAGAAAAGGAGACTCTCGCTCTCTAAACTAGGAGGGCTATCCTTGCCTGTTCTGGAGAATATATTATTTGGCTGCAAGGCTGTATTCGGTGCAATACTGGATTTTCAAAAACGTTAATGCCGGATGTACCCACCACATGAAACCATTTGGAAAACAATCTGACTTTTTCACTCCTAATGGTCCCAATTATTTATTTTATTTATTTTTTTATTTAGTTTATTTTTTAACAGCAATTTTACATACACTAAATGTCTGGTTTAGGATTCGACAGTGATTATTTAAAACTGGAGGATATTCCGCCCACAGAATAGAAAAAGCTTGGTATCAACACTGCAGGTCATCTCTCAAAATGACACACTGTCCTTTGACAGCACAGTCAGTCACAGTACAATATAGCAAAGGAACTCTTTCAGTTCTTTCAAATAAGACAAGTCCTCAAAATGATCACAATACAGCATACACGCTAATAGCATACATCCAGTCGAATAAATATGATTGCTGCATCCTAAGCCGTAAAAAAAAAAAAGACCATGAAACTGCAGGGCGCAAATAAAAATGAAAGCATAAACAGACAATATTAGCCTTAAACTTGTGCCCTTTTTTACATACAATATAGTATACCAAAGCTCTTACATTAAAACATATAAAGACCATACAGACATCACAGAAATAAGAAACAACAATTAAAATCACATAGAATAGCAGGTCACAAATAAAAAATGAACACGACAAAATGTATGCAATAAAATAAAGAATGGAAGGCTTTATATTATAGCCTCATAAAAACAGATGTGTTGTATTTGTAAACACTGATATGATATTAAAAACATTTTGTTTTGTATTATATAAGCTTTCAGAGTAATTTTCAGCAAATCGAGAGATCTTGCTCGGAACGCAGGATCGATGAGGGAGGCAGTGCCTGTTGTGTGTTGTTTAGTTTGTCAATTTTGGAAGGAAAACAAAACAAGGTCAGAGAAGATTAAACATTAAAAGTATTGGTGAGAAATAAAATAGGCTACTATCGACATAAATAACAATGAAGATGGAGTGTGAGAAATGGCGTTCACACCCCAAGTCTAACGCTGGTTATAATTATTTTTTCTGGTATGTGGTCGCATTTGGCGATACGCTGCAGCCGTGATGCTCAGACCCCAACATTTTATATGAACTGAAGATCTTGTTGGCTACGCGGCTTCCGGAAAATCACATGAGCGAAAACGCGGCTGCACACAATGGTCAGATTTTCAGATTGATAGCGGAAAGTGTAGCCCGTTATCAGCAAAGAAATATTTTGGGTCGGTCGGGTAAACCGAACCACACTTTTTTTTTTTATGTGGCCTTATTATTCGTCAGGCAATCGACGCCCACCTCAAGTCGGCTGCTGACTTGAGGGGGGTGCTGATTGGCTGCCGAATAATAATAAAGTGCTTTCATTTCTTTCGTCATGTTATTTTTATTTTGAATCGTTATTGCACTAATTTGTTTTACTTATTATTCATCAGCCAATCGGTGCCCCCCTCAGGTCAGCGCCCTGTGTGGCCGCACTGCTCGCACCCCCCTTGGTACAGCCCTGGATATTGTTACTGGCAGTGTCTGTTCTGCTGTACATTACAGTAGGTAGAATCAAACATAATACAATGGGCTTGGTCGTGGATACTCTGCTAATCTGAGCACCTACAGTATAGCCTGGTGTCCCATGTCTCGAAGGAATTGCAAATGTCTAAGAAGACAACTGTAATCCATCTATGTTGAGTCAGACAGGACTGCTGATTGATAGAGGAACTAAGTGGCTGCCAAGGATTGTGACATCTGCCAAGGTGTCTGTCAATTATCTACAGACCCACAGCATAGACCTCAGTGTAAAGACACTTTGGATGTGTGATCTTCCGCAGACTCTCCTAGTGTTAAAAACACTGACGCTGCTGCAGGCATCTCCACGGAGCTGTGTGATCCCAGGGTCCAGTTTTGTTCCCTTCATACAGCCCTGTTATGACAAAGAATGACCCTCTGCCTGGCAAGCCTGTTAACAAGAATTAAATATAGTGCTTGTTTGTGTCCTGTAATTAAAGCTTTTTTTAAAACCCTCTATGCCATGTGTTTCATAATTTAGGGTAAGCACGATCAACTGGATTTCATGTAATAAGTTGTCCGCTGGTGAAGCGAAAGTTTTAATCCGTGCATTTTTAAATGCTAAAAATAGCATTCCTTCAGAAATTAAGATTTTCACAGAGAATTGGATATTATTACGCGGCACTGGTTCTAATTCAAGGAAATTGTGAAATCCATGCTCACCAAGAAAAAATACAGCCTTAGTAATACCAGCACAAATAAGTGATGTAACTGAAGGGAAAGTTAAAGGTAGATTTTCAGGCAAACTGACGCTGAGCAGGTTTGTGAATGGGTTGTAGATCAGATGTTCTGGTATTTTTTCCAACTGTTTAACTGCCAGTTGTGTTATTACTGATTTCAAATGAATTTAATTTAAGCAAGCTGTCTCCTAAAAGCAGGAAGACCTCTACTAAAGCTTGAAGTGGGTAATTATTATATTTGTAATCTTGTTAATTCAGCATTGGGATGCCAGATGTGAACCTGGGTGTACCCAGGATAGACCAATAGTCATTGGAAAGCAATTGTTAAAAAGTTTAATATCTATGAAGAGTATTGTTTGTCTATTGCTATGAACAGATTGCTGTGCGGATTACATGTATACAGGTGTGAGTGTCTGTGAGTATACCGAGATAATGAATCTATTTACTTATGGTAAGTCTCTGTAAAGGACTAGATGAAATGAATGAGACACTGATCAGTATGCTATTCCTGTCCTGTCATGGAAGTGGGCCCTGTTTCCACCCAGTATTGCAGCTGGAATGGAAATGAATGGAGGCACAAAGAGGCTAGGTGACCTGTGAAAGGTATCCCAGGGAGTCGTGTCTGAGCTTGAACTGAAATCCACATTCCCCTGGCTCCTGGTCCTTTGTGGCATCAGGCCACACAGTGAAATGAGAAATCTTCTTTATTTTTTTCATTGTAATTAACATTGTGTGTCATTTATTATGTCAGGTGACATGTTCACAGCTTCCAGCAGGGTTGAAAGGGGTGACCTTACTTTCCCTCCACATCCCTCTGAATCAGCCCTGACTCCTGTGCAGTTTGCACACCCACGGAGTAGCTGGGTCTTTTTTCCCTGCTGTGGCTTTTTTATTTTTATTTATTTATTTTTTTAAATTTAGAGTGCCCAATTATTTTACTGATTTACCCCCCCCCCCTCCCCCGCCCCCAATTTAGAGTATGTAATAATTTTTTCCCCTCACCGCAGTAATTTCCCACACTGCTCAGGAGAACTGAAGGTCAGTGGGCGTCCTCTGATCCCACAACCCAGACAGTTTCCTGTTTTACACCCAGGAACTCGAGAGTGAATGTCAGCAAGCTACTGGCCACTGGAGGACAAAGGCCAGCCCTGCAGGTGTCCGCTCTGAGCTCACTGGGCGCTTGGCCATGGGAGTGCCAGAGCCAATGGGAGGCTTCCTCCAGAATCCTCAGCAAAGACCAGTGACTTCGCATAGCCAGGATGTGAACCTGTGCTCCCCTGACTGTATGACTCACCCTGTATACTACGCTGCCGTGCATTTACCTAGGGAGCCACTCTGGGACCCTTGCTGTGACTATTTTTAATTTGGGGCAGAATAAAACATGAAAGTATTGAGACCAGTTTGGTGGATTTATTATTATTGTTTTTGTTTTGTCTTTTAAACATAACATACATTAAAGGTTAACTTAAAACTACGAGTAATTAATTTCTCATAAATAATGTATGATAATTAATAAACACATTTCATTTGCACTAGCACTATTTGTATGTGCGTGTGATGTTATCTGTTGCCATAGGAACATAAACACAACAGCTCCATGACAACCGTTAAACAATGATAATTGCTGGAGGCACTAAACTATTAGCACTATTTTACAGGACTGTACTGACAGAACTACCATATTATTCCACACTTTGAATGCATAGTTGGAGCACATGCCACACATGGTTTTACATATACATATAGAATTGCTCATCCAATCACAAAGAAAGGGCATAGTTGTGGGAATTTGGGTATAAAAGATGGTGCCTGCCTGTCTGTCTTTACCTGTGCCACACTTGCATATATCTAGAGAAGCACTTTTTAATTGAGATGAAGGTTAGCAAATTATTTAGTTCAAGTTATAGATCATAATCTTGTATGGTGCATATTAAAACCTAGTATTCCTCGATAATAAATGAGAAATTTAACAGGTGGTAATATACAGTAGTATTAAGTAGAGTGCCACAAGCACAACTTTGTAGTGGAAATGCATGTTTAATAGGTATCAGTACAGCCATTACACATAACAGAATAGAACATTGGACATTATACTACGAATTTGTATTTAGAAATCAATATTTCCAGTATGCAAATCACAGCAAATGGACAGATGGTTTGCTTTGGCATTTAAATAAATTATTTTCTGGGGGAAGTCAGCCTGTTCTGAATTAAGTTTTGAAATTGGAAATGCAGAAATACGATTTTTCCCAGCCAGGGTCACTAAAAGGGATTAAGACCTGCAAACACATGCTATTTGATTTAATTTTTTTGAATTGTTAAACTGGGTGAAACATCTACCCACTAGTTGTTGTTGTTGTTGTTGTTATTATTTGTTTATTTAGCAGACGCCTTTATCCAAGGCGACTTACAGAGACTAGGGTGTGTGAACTTTGCATCAGCTGCAGAGTCACTTACAACTATGTCTCACCGGAAAGACGGAGCACAAGGAGGTTAAATGACTTGCTCAGGGTCACACAATGAGTCAGTGGCTGAGGTAGGATTTGAACCGGGGACCTCCTGGTTACAAGCCTGTTTCTTTAACAGATCTATTCAACGTTATTTGGTGTGTTGGTATTTTTATTATTATTTTATTCAATAACTTTACTTCTTACTAGAAATTTGATTTATATTAGATATGGTTCTGCTATGTAGTTATATGTGTATCTAGTAACCATGTGAACTTTCAGCACAGTACAAAATGATGAGCATATACTGCATGAGCTTGTGCAGTGCATGCTTGTAATGCTAGATTCACTTTTATCATTTGCATTCTAGTGGCATGCACATTTACACAACAGAGACTGGAAACTCCTCAAAACAAATGCAATCAGATAGCAATATGCATTCAGTGTTGAAGTGCTTTTGTTCCTGGGAGGTGACTTGATTTCTAGGTACAGTAGGTTTCTTTTTTGTCTGTGTGTGACACAAGAAAGAGAGAAATGTGATTAGCCTTGCAGCATAAAGCTGCTCTTTCTAGCATTGCATTATAAACCTGAGTTCTACACTGTACAAATTTAGAATAACCCCACATCGATTATGTGAAATTCATATTGATATTTAACATATACAAAATAACTATTGAATATCTAGACATTGATATGGAGAGCAAATTGAAAAAACTATATACTGTAGTAAACAATTTGAGAATGCCAAACATACTTATTTAAATGCAGAGTTCTTAGGCAAATACATTTTTTATACTAATTACTGAATCACTAGCTTGAATCAATTAATGTAAATTTCAGGCTCTGCATTATAATTAGGTATTGGTTAAACATTGGGTGATTTAGACTAATATGATTGGTTTCAATATTTAGGCTAAATAATACATGTACACACATGCAATTCAGATTTTATAGTGTAGAATATTATATATTATTATATACATACACTGTTGTGCAAAAGTCTCAGACATTTTTCTACTCTGATGCATTATGAGCATCAACAATTTACTCAAAGCCTCCACTAGTGTTTTCTACTATTATAACAACCTAAATCCAGGCCGGTAATTCAGGGGGTGGTGTCTGGCCTTCTTTACCTGCTTTTGTAAAAGTTTTCCTGACTGACAGGAATACATTATTTATGGTTTTAAACTCGCTGTCAGCAGAGATGTTAAAACTTCTACTGTTAAAATATCTATTTAGTCCAACTCAGTGCTGTAAGACTAAATACTGAATACCCAGTTGAACTTAAAATTTATTTCATGTTGAGATTTTTTTTTTTTTTACTTATTTCCTTAATTAATGTCCATATATTTTTCTTTAAACCAGTCTGTAAGTACATAAACAGCCCATGCTGTAGTGTTTTCTTTTTTTTTTTTTGTAGTGTTTTTTCAATCTTTGTTTTCTTGTGTTTCATTTCGCTGTTCCTCCTCTGTTGTTGTGTCTACTCTTGACAGTTGCTGGTGCACTTTTTATTTTTTATTTTTTTCTTAGTTGGTCTGGTGTCTTCACTCATGTTGGTGTGAAAGTTGGTGTTGTACCAGTTATCTGGAGTTTCATCCCCAAATATAAGAAAGGAAATAGTTTGAATGTCACTCATTTTTGTGGTTTTGTAACTAATAATAAATAAAATGGCAGTTTGTTATGGAATTTAGCATGTAGTGATGTATTCGGATACAAAAATCAGGTGTTTGTATTCTCTACAATTGATAAAAATACCTTGCACTTCTTTACCGTCTCACCAGAATTTGCGCAATTGTTTAAAAAAAATGGCAAATGAAAAAGAGCTCTCTATATATATATATATATATATATATATATATATATATATATATATATATATATATATATATATATATATATATATATATATATATATATATTTAAAAAATCACAGGATCAACACAGCAGCTCTTGAACCTCTACTTAAGTTTTAGACAGCAAAAAGTAAACAAACCAAATTATGCGCGCGCACCCTTGGTGATCTCTATGGAAAGCCATCTGGGACAAAAATGTGTTGTGCTGCTTTAGAGCGAGCCAGAGTCTCATGGGACAGAAAAAGGCAAGCAGTCATTCTGAAATGCCTCGCTTAAACAATACCCAACTTCCTGAAAATGTTGTGCAGTGATTTTTATATAGACTGTATATATTATATATATATTTTGTTGCGACTTTCTGTTATGTGGAATGTAATAAACGAGAACCAAAATGGTGAGTTTTTTCCCCTGCACTTTACAACGCCATTTCCACGTTTTGTTTTATTTTAAGTGTTTCAAGTTAAATTTCAGTTTTTATTTGCTGGTTCAGCTACAAAAAGGCACAAGTAAACCTCATGTTATTACTTTATGAAAACGTGTCTGTGGACACTGTTTACTGTGAAGAAACGGCAATGGCAAGGAATAAAAAAAATAAATAAATAAAATGCGGTGTCAACTTTATCTACTATTTATTTCAGGAATAAACATAACAACGTTTAACTTGAACTGCTATTTGACATCCTTTGTTTTGTAGTTAATTCCCTGGGGTACAGTAAGTCCTACACAACTTATTCTTTACTCCTGAGATATTTTTCTATTTGAACGTTTTATGTATTGTAAGGTCTTGCTGTAAAATAAAGGCACACACACGGGCCAAGGCCATGCCCCCTGCCCCTGCTGCTATGTTGTCTCTGCCTGCGTTCAGAGCAATACAATGGCTTTTATTACTTTTTGAAAAAAGTATACGAATATTTAAATTATGAACGAATATCCAAACATGGAAATCCTGTGTTCGTCCCAGCACACATACAAATAACAATTGATTAATTGAGCACGCAAAATCGAATCATTTGAATAAATATCGATGATTGTACCGCCGGCATACATTTTGCTCCCCAATTTAATTAAAAATGTAATAACTATAAGGTGCACTTTAATACTTTGAAGAAAAAAAAAAGAAAAAACACGTAGGACTTAGCTAGACTATATACCGTATTCCTTCGAATTAAAGACATGCTTTTTAACCATTTTTGCTTCTCAAAAATAGCATGCATCATAAATTCGAGTACAGTATAGTGATCCGTGTATTAAAATCGCCAACAAAAGACGTCACTACCCGAGTACACAAACAGCAACGTGACTGACTGCCGAGAAAAGACAACAAAGGCGTCTGCCTGAATACACAAGCAGGAATGTGACACTGCTGAGAAAAAACAAACCAAGCTTCCTGAGGAATTCCAAGAGAAACCTTTACAATTTCAGCATTTCTAACAAGCAGTACCAGCTTGGACGGATCGAAAGTGCTGATCAGACCCCCGTATTTTTTGACGTGCGTAACAATACCACAGTTCAATGCTGTTGTGGTTGCTGGGTTACATGTTGCCTGATGCAGTGTTGTCGTGCTTGCTGTTGCCAGGATGTGTGATACCGTAAGTGAGTGGTGGTGTGTCTATGACAGAGACGTCATCTTAAGTATTATACAGTGTGCAGCACGATAAATGAGCTCCATGGTTAATCTACAATAACACTGTTGTGTCGTACAAAACTGACACGAAACATAGTAATTGAGGTTGTATCTTTGTAAATGCATATTTTATTTGATGTTTTATTTTTTCCTCAAATTGAGGGTGGAAAATTTGGGCTGCGTCTTAAATTCGAGGGTGTCTTAAATTCGAAGGAATACGGTATTTGCGGATAAGTTTTTCCTAATAGTTTGGGAACCAGAATCGGACTCAAAATACCCGGTTCCAATGACAGATACCCGGTTCGGACCTGATAACAAAAATCTCCTCAAATACCCATCCTAGTTTTATCAGCTGTGGGCGGCACTGATTGTACTTTCATCGACTAGATGTGTTCATTAATCAGGAAACACACATGGAGCACGTGGCCCAGTTTGAAAAATACACCGTAAAAAGTTTCATTGATAAACTTAAATAATGTTGTTAACTGTGCGTTACAAAAATGTAATTATTTAATTGATTATACAGTATTTATCTTGATGTATATAATGAGGAATGGAATCGATTGAAAAATCGATTTTCGATATAATCGTAGCAGCCCTGATACACACAGTGTAGCTTGACTGTTTCACTAGATTCTTCAACTTACACAAAAGGCTACCCGTGACCCCACCTCACCTCAACAAATGTACAACATACTTTAAGGAAATGTTCCTTTCAGTGCAGTTTGGAACACATTTGCGAGTAAATTGAAGTAATATACTAAGAGTACAACTATAAAGCAATACTTGGGAGTTATTCAAATATAAAAATAGCTTCTTTCTGTTTTTTTCCTCTCTTTCTCTATAAGCTGAATGCAACTCCTGTACTGGTATTTTAGTTTGTTGCATCACAGATATGAAAGCGTTGCCAACTATTACTGCTGCTTTGTGGAATTCTGATTTTTCTTGATGTTCTTTCAGTTGTGTAACTGCGGAACCCCAGATTAGGCTTGCGTATAACCTGCCAAGATTCTCTGCATTTTTTATTGTTTTTCTACCAAAATGCACGCAATATTTACAGTAGGCTCAATCCAATTCTGCAAAGACAATGTTTTTTTCTTTTGTTTATTTCTGTTATATACTTATTTTTTTAAACAGTGTACAACATTTTACAGCTATTTTTCCTCCTCTAACATCTGGTCCCATGATGGGTAACGGAACACTGCTGCAGCAGGGTGATCCTGGTTTCATACCCTGGTGGCTTTTTTATTTTTGGGGGCAGCAACATTCTTTCCCTGCACTACTCTCACTAATGTCAAGCATTGCAGTACCTGGTCACGATACCAAGTGTAAGAACGTGCTTCATGGTAGCTGGTGATAAACACAAAGGACATGCAGGGTTCTCCCCTACCCACACATTCAGGTTCTGCGGTGGTGGAAGAACATCATATGTTGACCTGATTAGGAAGCTATTCGTCTGTTCCATTGACCACAGGTCTGGCCAGCCAAACTTATGCTGTTCCACATTCTCCCATCTCATCCATTCTCCCTGCTTAGCGTGGGACACAGCCTTGACACACGTCACCCTCTCTTCAGTAACTACCAATTTCCTCCTTTCAGCTGGAGCTGCTTTGTGCCACTTCAGGGGATCCAAAATGAGACCAAGGCCTCCCCTTCCCTTTTGTACTTGCCCCAATATTATCACTGATACGAAGGGTAGCCTTTGCATCTTCTACCAAGAGTGCCACCCTGCTAAGGCATCTTGGAACTCCTAGCCATTACCTAATAAAAGGCTATATGAATGACTTTCTAGAAAAACCTAATGCAAACTGCATATTTAAACCAATTACCTTACTGGCATTCTTCTAGTATAGCTCCATTTTTATTCTGTTAAAACATTTTACAAAATGGGTAATAGTTAATAAGACCTTTAGTGAGCCTCCTGGAGGAAGGCTGTCTAGCCATGGATTCCCAGAGTTTCATTTTCCCTACTAACCTGGTTCGGGGTTTTTGTTTTTCCTCTCCTGAGTGCTAACGGATCACGCTACCACCAAAGCGAGCGATCATAGATGGGCCGAATGGCCTTTTCTTGTTCTCGAATTTCTTATGTTCTTTATACTGCTCTAAAATAGCTTGCTAGTTCTGACATACTGCTTGTCATTAGGTAAAGGGATTACTCTAATTCTAATTTTTTTATTCTGAATACTTGTAGGGATTGGAACTGACAGAAAAAGGATGCACTCCCTGTGTGAAGCATAAACAAGGAGACGTGCTGCTTTGGAACATTCTACAGCTGCTGCACACCTTTTTCTCAAATGTTTTTTTAAGTTGCTCTAGTGAGCAGAAAGACTTTCACCATCAGCTATGAACAGCGAGGACAGGAATGTCACAATGCCTCCGAAAGTTTCCTCTCCTTCAGGAAGCAACAGCAGCTGCTCTTCTAAACAAGAAAGCCGCCAGGTACATTTCTTATTTTGTCATGCGTTTGGTTTTCCGTAATTCATGTACGTTTTTAACCAGGAACTGCATATGATGTTTGCGTGGTGGAAATGAGGATGGCATTCATCACTGCTAACTCGCTGTGAGTCAGAACTGTGGAGCAGTATGGCTTGTCAAAATGAGTTGGCACTCTAATAGAGTAACACTCTGGGCATCGCTGCATCGCAGTTTATTCTGTGCCTGCAGCATCCATAATTATTAAATAAATAAATAATATACTATGTAAAATATGTAGACAACATCATCTGATTTGTAAACTGTGCAACTGTGTGTAACCCTTGATAGACTGATGGGGTGAGCTAGTTTAAAACTAAATGATCCAATTCTGATTCTCCAAGCAAGCAAGCAAAATGAAAGCGTTCTTGTAAAACTGTTTAGCAATCACCCAGCCAGAAAAGTGATATTTTTAGAAACCTGTAACATCCCTCATAGGTTGCATGAACTATTTTAAGCTTTCCTCCATCCCATTCTGTGTCCTAATTCTGTCACAGGCCACATGGAAAATGAGGCTGATGTGAAATGCTTGTTGGATTTTTCTGTGCTGGGATTGTGCTTGTGAAGACAGTGGTGTGAATTTAGGGAAAGTGTTTTGGATACAGAAGCTGCTGAGGGCAATATACTGTACTGTACTTTCCATTCGACAATACTCTATCTTAATTGGTGTTGCTTGATATTGCTTCAAACGATAAGAAGATTATATATAGCATATATCTGGTGCCCTTATTATTATGTTAGTATTGCTGTTGCTATATTGAATTGCAGTAGTACAGTTCCCAGTATACAAAGGCACATTTTTACAAAGTAAGGGAAGCCACAGACTTGTAAATGTATTGGGATACATCACCACATGGATCTTATTACCATTAGTCTAATATTGATGATGTTCCATTCAAACTAAAACTGAGGTGGCACATTTAGAGATGGAGGAGCCCTGAGAAATGTAAATGCAGTGGTTCATCGTTAGGAAAGTCTGTTTTTAGCAATTATCTTCTTTTCTTTACTTTAAATGTAGTCATACTTTTGAAAAATGTGAAGAGACATGTGGACTTATTTGCCATATTCTGTAGCGTGCTTGTTTTGATGATGTGATCGATTTATTTATATGAAGTGAACTCTTGAATCGCACTAGGCTGGAATGATAAACCGAATGTTGCTGGGCCGCATCTGTCAAGGGTTTATGTTCTACAATAGAATTCTGTTCACAACGAAAACAACATGTTGGCAGTATAACAAATGATAGTGATTTTTGCCTTTTACTTCAACTGCTTGCTATTTAAAATTGACAACAATGAAAAGCGAATATTCATTTGAAACTCTGCCATGCTGCCATTCGTGGTGGGTTTGAAAAGTATAACACACCTACATAACACCGAGAGATATCATATGTAATAAAAACAAGCTTATTCACCACTCCTGGAGGTCTTGGTGCTTGGGAGTGGGACATATACAATCATCGCGCTCCAAATACAGTGACATCTCACTATGTAGTTGTTGTTTTCGTTTTCTCCTGTCTAAATCTGTGTGAAACTTAGGGTTTGGTAGAAGTAATTTAACAGAGGTTGGATATATTTGAGACTGCTCACTGTGGCCTTAATAGGAGCAATTCCAGACTTAATTGTGAGGTGGCATTTTTTTCTGAGGTAGCCTTAAAGTGAGGTTTTGCTGTATATCGGATAGTGAAAGGTTGATCTGCTGTTTTGTTTTTGGTGTGAGCAGGACAGCTGGGAAATTGTGGAAGGCCTGCGTGGGGGTGCAGGTAATATCCAGGAGCCGCAGAAACAGAAAGGCTTCCTCCTGAAGAGAAGAAAATGGCCCTTGAAAGGATGGCATAAGGTAAGAGTCCTCAGCTCTGCTGGAAGGGTGGTGATTGGTTGGGCTGCTGTGTTGTGTCTATTACTATGAAAAGGGGGGGGGGGGATGACCGAGGCACCTGAAGATAAATCCATTTATGTGGTAATACTGTGGTGCCTTAAGCCACTTTAGTGTTGTTGGTATTATTGTTAATGCCTGATAAAAAGATTGGCTTTTTGCCTCATTACCACATTGTCTCCCTCAATGTGTTTCCTTAAACAGATTTTAACAATGTATTGCAGTTCTGACAAAATACACAAGACCTGAATAGACTTCACAATATACCACAAAGCCCTCCAATGTTTCTTATAACCCACTCCTAGGGTTACTGTAGACATGACTTTTAGTTGTGTATTTAAAATACATTATACAAGCTGATGAAATTGTACAAAAGAGTGTTGCAGTATCATTAAGTTCTCCTGTTCTGGCACTATTCACTAACATCTAGACGTATCATATTGGTTGTCTCCAATGCTGCTGGGCTAATGGAAGCTGTACTGGGTTTTCATGTTCTAAATGTTGCAGTGCTGATAACGACATGCTTCAGAAGCACTCTCAAGGCCATTAATAAAGCATTGTGCACGGGAGCCTGTGTAACACAGATATGCTTCCCCTCCTGGACAAGAAGTCTTTTCTTCTGAAATAGTCAGTGAGAGAATGATAGAGAACCCCTAGCAGGCTATTAAACAGATAAGAAGTGAAATATTAGGGAACTAAATGGTGTAACATATGGCTTTAAACACAGCAGAATGTAGCGTTGACACAGAGACACACTCCCAGATTGAACCTTTAAAACAAATGAAGCTCTTTGATAGACGCTTATTAGGCACTGTGTTTTAAATTGTCCTGTGCAAAGCAGGCGGGTTAATGAGCATGAGAGAAACATTATCCCAGTGGAGGGTGAAGAATCAGAAACCTATCTGAATCCCAGATGACTCATCAGACTTTCCAGGTGCTAATTGTAGCACCTGTTCCAGCCCACGTCCCTCAGCAAAGGTCACTGGAATTAAAAATAGATGAAATTATACAAAATAAGGCACTTATTTTGACTCATGCAGTGCATTGGTTCATTGGTTTCTTTTTTTTCTGCAGAGATATTTCTTTTTAGAAAAAGGCATCCTGAAGTATGCCAAATCTGAAGCCGACGTAAGTACAGGCAATTTATGGATATTCACTTTTTAATGTGGACTGTTCACACTTTTCTTATTTATTATTATTTTGTTTGTTTAGAAACACCACCGTTATGTTAGAAGTAGTGCAGGGTATCCCCATGGGTTGTAGTAATGCTAACTAAAATGCTTGTTCTTAGATCCATTGTAAGTAGACATTGAAGGTTGATCCTTGTACTGTGTAAAGTATTGCATCTTCAGTATCTAAAGGATGAAAAGGATGTTCAGTGCTTGCATACACCTCCCCACTCGCCCTGCGCTCTCCATTATCCCTGGGGTTCATGTCATCTCACTGTCCTTATAGCAGCTTTTAAAAGGTACCAAATGACAGAACAAACAATTGCTGTGAAAGATGTTAGTTTTCTCTTTTTCTGCAGTGTTATCATTGAAATGATCAAATGCAGTAATCCTAGTGTTTTGGTTTGTGTTGAATAATATTGAAAGTGAAACCGCTGCGATAGTCCTCACAGTTTGTCTGCTTCAACTCTGCAAAAAGACTGCGTCAACACGCTCTACAATAATAGCAACCTTGCTCTGTTTTTTATTTGTTTGTTTGCTCCACCACCCCACCCCTCCACCCTCCGCAGATTGAAAAGGGAAAGTTACATGGTTGCATTGATGTCGGCCTGTCTGTCATGGCCATAAAAGAAAAGGCTAAATGCATAGATTTGGATGCAGAGGAACATATATACCACCTTAAGGTAATGAGCATTACTGATTCTAAAAGAGATGTCTGTTCTATAAAGTGGATGAAGGAAATTTTGTTGAAATTGCTCGTTACCCTTTAACTAACATTAAGCTGTTCAATTACCAAGCGCTCCTGGTATTATTCATCTCTTCATTCTTTCCATAAGTGCAGGGCATGCACTGATGTACTGGCAGTCTCCAGATCCTCTTGCAAACATATTGGGTTGAATGCTTTTAGGAAATGGAAAGTAATGTTCAGTAATGTATATTATAGCTGGACATTTTAAGTTTTACAGTTTCTGTATCATTTTTTTGTTTATTCTTTTTGTCTCTTTTTTGGTGTAAGAGTATGGATGCACACATATACTCAGATGTAATGTATAGTGTTTATGGTGTCTAACTCCTCAAATACAGTACAGATAAATGGTAAAGCAGCTCTAGCATTTTGTTATGTGTGTCATGTTTTTTTTTTGCCTCCCAGTCTGACTGTGTGTACTATATTTAGGTAAAATCCCAGGCGCTTTTTGATGAATGGGTATCCAAACTTCGCCATCACAGACTGTACCGGCAGAATGAAATCACAATGTTTCCTGTTGACAAAAACAACCACTTCTTTCCGCATTTCCCCACTGATGTTTCTCCTAATGCATCCAATTCCTCTTCCTTGAGAAAGGTAACTAAATAAATGTATTTATTTATCGAGTATAGACAGGAAATACATTTGGTTAATGTATCTGAATTATAGTTTGTGACGGCTGTGCGTACTTCATCGTACTAGCCTGTCTTCTAAAGGTACTGTATTGTACACTAACGCCGCTTACACATACAAATGCCGCTACTGAGCTGTCTCAAAGATGTTATACAAATTATTTTAAATACTCATTCACACAGCACGAAATTGCGCAATCTATGCCGGTATAATACCGTCATAACCCTTTCACACAGCCAAAGGGATAATGTGAGCACAGCTTTCAAACCTGTCGGTCAACAGGTCGTTGTCATGGCAACAGCAATTCGTCCATAAATGACAGCATCACGCACCGTCCATTCTATTTGTGAATTCACCATTCCTATTTGTGAATTCACTCATTCCAGACTCCAATTACTACCTTGTTCTTGATCAGCCATTGCATTTGAAAAAAATGAAAGCGTGTAACACCAACGACAAAAATACCCAACACGTCCAGTATAGGCAATTCACACAGACCACAATACCGCATCACTGCCAGTTCTGAGCCATCATAACTTGTCTGTGTGAAAGAGTTATAAGACGTCTTACTGCTTTAGGGATCTGATAATTAGAGATTTTCTTTTTTTGTAAAATTCTGTAAAAACAATACCGTACCCCCCGAATCAAAATCTATTTATGTGTGGTACCAAACCATTTATTCAGCTCCAAAGTCATGTAGATTTCCAGCCCCATCTTGTGAGTTAGTGGTGGAAATCACTGAAACATGTCCACTTATTAGTCTGAAGCAATGTAAACACATTATAGTTACGGCAGGCGTTTCTATTTTTCTGTCTAACCCTTTCATATCTATCTGTGAGTAATTGTGTTCATTGTTTTCTGTTAATTTAGTTATGGCTATTCCTTCTGTCATGAATTCCCAGATACAAAAAGACAATAGGTAATATAGAGATGAAAAGGGGCCTCACAAAAGCAGGGTCAGGTGTCCCCTTGTTAAAAAGAGATTTCTTTTGAAGTACACTAAATCACAGTCTGGATAATTATACATGATGTGTGTTACAAAGGATGGGCAGGTACATGCCTCATGAGCAAACTCTCAATTAGAGTGCTGTGAAAAAACAGCTATATATATATATATATATATATATATATATATATATATATATATATATATATATATATATATATATATATATATAAAAAAAAAAAAAAGGTAATTGTAATTTTGAATGATCTAATTTTATTTTGTACTTTAACAGAGAGCCACTCTTACCAAGCAAGTCTCACTCCACACTGGAGGCAACTTTCCATTAACCTTCAACAGCAACCAGGCTAAAGTGTCAGCTTGGTTACAATCCTCTGAAGATATGGACAGGTGCTCCACAGGTAATAGTAGATACAGGCTCAGTCTGAGCTGGCACCAGGTGTTCCATCTGTCCGTCTTGGATGGGTGAATACACATGTTTATACGCATGGTTTCAGATAACATAGCAGAAATAGGGAGGCAACAAAAACCGTAACCCTGAACTGTTTTCCAGAGAAAGGCGATATAATTTGTGACTAAGTGTGCCCCCCCGAGCCATATCATAAATTTACATAGCAAATATGTAGAAAACAAGAAGCAAATTGTTATATATAAATGTATCCTATCGACTTAAAATTCCCAACAACAGCAGTATTATTCTGTCCCCGAGGAACCAAATCTAAGATAGACATACGGTTTGTATATGACTATTATTATTATTTGTTTATTTAGCAGACGCCTTTATCCAAGGCGACTTACAGAGACTAGGGTGTATGAACTATGCATCAGCTGCAGAGTCACTTACAATTAAGTCTCACCCAAAAGACGGAGCACAAGGAGGTAAAGTTACTTGCTCAGGGTCACACAATGAGTCAGTGGCTGAGGTGGGATTTGAACCAGGGACCTCCTGGTTACAAGCCCTTTTCTTTAACCACTGGACCACACAGGCTACATGTGTGCGTGAAATATTCCTCGTTATAGAAAAATGACTGTTCAGTTTACAGTAATCAAAGAGTTATATTTTGTGTGTATTGTGTTCGTATTTCTTAACTAATTGCAACTTACTCTTCTGGAGTTGAAGCCTTTTCATTTCCCATTGCAGAGCTTACCTTGTGCAAGTCCCATTTATTGGAGCTGAGCCACCTGTTGCAGAGCATGGAAGTTCTCCACAGAACATACTCTGCACCAGCTATCAGTGTCCTTCAGGTATAATACAAACCCACTTAGCCGCTTTATAAAATCCTATATTCAACTTTGATTTCCATCATTCATTGCTTGATTGTCTGACCTGGCATGCTATCAACTAACGGGTATTATTAACCTTTTAATTTGGTTCTAAAGTATGTTATGCCCCCGTTTTTAATTGAAATAAGTACATTAGGCTCATTCACTTATACTCAACACATAGAACAATAGGGGTTTCTAGTGAGTTCTGTCTGTTGCTAGGATACCACCTAGTAGAATGACCCGTTTCTACAAAACAATATATATTTTTTCAGGCTTCTTCCTTTGAAAGCCCCAAAAAGGAAAAAAGAACTCAGAGAAGGTGGCGTGCCAAGGGTTATGGCAAAGATGCTAAAACAACATTACAGGTAAAATTAACAAACTGAAACCAAAACCAAAGAAAAAAAAATAAGCTTGGTAGCAACCTTTTTGACTTCCTTGTTAAATACATCTCAAATGAAATGGATCGTGCTGCTCTAAATTGAATGTTTTGACTTCACACTCGTATGTCTTTCTTGTCCAAGGTCCCCAGCTGCACATCATCTGGTTCGATAAGGCTGCATGCTTCCAATCCCAATCTGTCTACTGTAGATCTACCTAATGACAAGTGCTGTTCCGAAAACAGAGACTCCCCTTCAGATGCTTCCAAGCTTCAGGAGGAATTCTATCATGTGGCTAACAACTGTAAGAAGCTACACGTTCATGCTGCATTATTTAAGGATCTCGTCCAGTTTGATTTTGGGAATGGTACAACAGGAATGAACCACTTTGTTACATTTGGGTCCCCTACCTTTGGCCTAAAATGTACACTTATCCTAGATGTTCTTGTTGAGTGAAAAAACTTGATTTAAATTTAGATTCTTGGAAGCCCTGGAGTTGAACAGACAACGGCACACAATGGGTAGAGTCCAAGCACAGACTTTTATTAAAGTGTTTAACAGACTTACACAGCAATGAGGAGAGTCCCGGGGACAGGCCCTCGGATCCAGCATGTAGAATCTCTGCGGCAAGAGGCATCTCAAACGAAGACTGTGAAACTTATATATAGTGACACCTGAACCCCCCCCCCCAGCCACGTAGGTTTAAAGGAAGCGCTCATCCCCTTTTCTACAGATACTAATTTCTTTAAATGTATAAAATGTGACGGTCTCTTTAGCTATACAATTGATCCCTTTAGATGCATATATCAACCCCAGCATTTTGACCTAATATAACTGGCTTGACAGGCGAAGTGGTTTACATCTGGTAGACAATATATTCTATTGTTCTCTGGGTGAAGTTATAGTAGGCAAATTGTATTGTCTTATAATAAATTTGCTCAGTACAGCCGCTAAAGTACTTGTGTACAATATAATCACCTGAAATGGATCACGTTGCCTATAGCTGAATTTAAATTCAACACAAACACAGTAATTCCTTTTAAAAGCCCTCTCTTTGTAGACATATGACCCTGCGTAGGTTTTTCAGATATCTGTATCTCTCCTGTCAATTTGAGAATAGTGCCTTTTCCTCTGGAATTCATTGTGATATGCTGGAAACATATCGCTTCATCTTTTACTGGCTCATAGCTGTAATGAAGATTGATTGTTTGATGCAGGCATTGAAGTGGAATCATCTTAAATGACCGCTGTAGCTTCTTCTATGAAGCTTGTACTAATTTGACTTGTTCCATATAGATTTTAATAAGTACTCTATTTGGTTTGTTCAGCATGCTTTCACGTTGTAAAGTATTTTAGAAATTGTAGCATTTACATGATGTTGAGTAACCAAACCTCATTTCAAGTGCAGATGAAGACGAAATAATTAATATGGAAAAATCTAGGGTTCTGTTATAATAGATCTGTGTTTTTGCTCTGGTGATGTCTCTGGATTTGTGTTCATCTTTTGTATGAGCTGTGTCCATTTGTTATTTTGTTTCAAGTCGCTTGTGATTGCTGGATAGTGTTAAAATGCAATTTTTTTTTTTTTAAGCTTGGGTACTTCATTAATCGTACTGTAATTGCACTACCAAGATTTCTGATTTGTACCAGTCATGTGATGGGGCATTTTCTGTATTGGGATTCACTTTTTTTCCAAATGTTCATGTACAAGTAGTTTCTGAAACTATTCAAAGTCAGCCTGTAAACATCTATTTGTAAGATTTTCAGATTCTAACCAAAAACTTTTTTTTTTTGCAGTGCATTCCACCTTAAAATCAGCCTTCAGTATAATAACCTCCGAACGAGAAAAGCTCAAGCAGACGTTGGATTGTGAAGCGTGCCAGCCACCATCCGCACAGATGATTGGTTTGAAGAATGCCCTGGCATCTGTAAGTTCATATTATTATTATTTTTTTTGATAATATAGTGTCTTGGCTTTTCATACATGGCATCATTCTTGGGTCTGTTGCAGCATAATTAGAGGTCTCTTGATTCAGTCAATATTTATATTGAAGTTGGGGGGGGGGTGGTCTTGGGCTGTCAGAACAGATGTAGAATCTTAAGTCTCCAAAGGCACATTTAGCATGGCTATGATGAGATGGATGTGAGTGTTATTGTGAGGTAAGCCACCTTGTGATGCAGGTTTTTAACTGATCTTCACTATATATACTGGTGTTGTATAATGCAAGTAAGGAATGGAAATTCCTAAGAGCTGGCACATTCTGAACCTATTTGTCACAATGAAGTATTTTTTATTTATTTATTATTTTATTTTATTTTATTTTATTGTATTTTATTTGAAGGAGGGCATTCATTTCAGCCAGTGTATAGTTATATTAAGGACATCCAGCAGATTGCATATCATTCAGTCTGTAGATCAGTGACTCTCCACACAGATGATGATGGTGAATCATGGCTCTAATAAATCAGTGGGATGCAGTATCCACCTCAAGAAATCTCGATTTTTCCAGTTAACATTTTCAAGCTCTCTGGAGTAGCAATTTCAGCTGTCAAATTTCTAGTGGATCATAGATTATTTAACAAGCTAAAGGTGTCTGCTAAATAAGCAAATAATAATAATAATAATAATAATAAGCCACTAAATCAATTCAGTGTTTTTCATCTGCTTTATTACACAAATGGAATGTTAATTTTACTCGGTTTTCCTTGTGTTTGTTGGTCGACACATTACCTCTATTCTTAATCTCATGAAACAATAGTATTAGATAGATCACTAAAGTAATTACTTTGAGTAATCTACCTAATACATTCCAAGTGATGTCCTGGATGATCACTTTTTCCAGCAGAGTATTGGTCTGTGTTTTAGATCCCAACCTTTGTTTTCAAGACCAAAATAGCCATCCCATGTTCAAATGTAGCTGGTGTCTGCCTGGATTTAAATATTAATATGTTTTAAAGATTGTTTGTGTCTTTAAAAGAGCTGTAAATTTAGAAGTAAGACCATGCATGAAAATTCCAATGAAATTCATATTAGACAGATTTAAGGAAGGATCTGTTTTAGAATTATATTGTTATAGAAAGTTAAATTAAACAGAAGCATTGGCTGATTGCTAATATTGGGAGTTTGGGCACTGAAATACTGTTACATTCTTTATTGTGGCTGTTGGCTGAACTGTATGCTGTATATTAGTGGGGTAGGTAGGGTGCTACCTGTTGCCATCAACTCCACTTTGGGAATGCTAGGAGAGAGCATGCCTGATCGCAAATTTTTCAATAATATTTAGGCGGTATTGCTATCCTGCTCATTAAATGGATTCATCTGAAAAAGCTCTACAGTAGGTGAATAGATTCATGCAAATAATAGTTTAAATTTAAAGGTGTAAAAATTGTATCGGCGCAGCACAGGGCCTGCTGGTAAATGTTAGTCTTGTATGCTGTCGTTCACTGATGAACAGGTCACCTGTGCTTTGTGGTAGCAAAATAACATTAAAATACAATTTGCTTAATAATGCAGGCAGATGTCTACTGCAAGGTCATGCACATAGATTTTTTTAATACACTTTAATTATTATTTTTTTGGTCTTTGTTTCATAAGGAACAGAATGCAATCATTACATCTGACCGTTCATGCTGATATAGTGGATAAAGTAAAAAGGTGAAAGAAGTCATTCAGCTTTAAAAGCATTAAGTTAACACACACAAACACTTCAGAGTGCCAAAGGTTGAGGCCCCAGGTCTTCCTTTTCATTTTTTTTTCTCCAAGGGCATTTTCTGAAGGCTTGCCAGCAGAAAGTGTTTTTTTTTTTGTTTGTTTGTTTTGTTTTCACTGTGTTATGACAGACAGTGATATAAAATATTCACTACATGGTGTACTGAAATTATATTATTTGCTGGTTTGTTTAAATACTCTGGTATTTGAGCCATGTATTATAGCATTTAAAAAAAGAAAGAAAACAATCTGAGATATCCATCGTGGTCCAACTGTGCTAAGAGTAGCACTGCGTGTACTCATATTTCATATTGACTGTGTAGGAATAATAACAAAAAAAAAATACTTCTATTATTTTCCCATTGAATTGCTATTTTTAAGTCTTTTTTGTCCTTGTGCTTTCATGCATGTCACAGTTGTCCCACTGTTTTGTCACAAGATCCAGATAAAATCCTTACAAAGCTGATTATTTGGCAAAGTGCTATGCTTAAATATTGTACAGTCTCTCCTTTGCCTTATGATCATTCAGTGGTTAGATTGTAGATAAGTGGTAGAAGAAGACTGAGTGTATTTATATAATATAATAAAATAAATATAACATTACCGTCCTAACTAAGTAACATAGAGACTGCTGGAGAAACGTGTGCTACTTTATTAACACGAGTAAACTGTCTAAAAATGACGAACCTGCTTTTATAATAAAAAAAATAAAATAAAATAAAGAAGTGTTCTCTTCAAGGTGAAATACACCCATCCCTTTAAACTCGTAGTGGTGATTTCAATTGATTGTATCAACGATTAATGTAATGTCTTGCTGAACCATTCCTCTTTTCAGACGATAGCCCAAAATACAGAGCTGAGGGGCCGGCTGTGTAGGATTCACGCAGAGTCCAGGATATTAGACTCTGCAGGCAATACAAACACAAGCTGTGGTCCAGTGCAGGTTGGTTCTTGGATCTGGCTTTACTAATTACTGCAGGGTGATTTCACTCCGTCCCACGGTAACTGAAGAGAAGTGGGTTCAAAACACACCTAAAAAAGGGATTTGTCACTGTAAGGAATGTAACTTCTTGGTGTTTTCACAGAAGAGGTTCACTTTTTTCCACCAATCACAACCCATGGTTACCATGGTTTTCTTAGAACACATTGCCATTTAAAGTGAGGTGTTTTCACCTGGGGTTCACTTGGTTAAATATCTTAATAAATCTAAAAATTCATGATAAGCATCCACAAACCACTAAATTGTACATGCAGAAAATAAATGTAAGGGACTGTATCATTGTCATTATTATGTCAGATACTGAATCCAAGATAATAGGCTGGGAGGGGTGGAACAATATGCGTGATAGAAGAGATAAGATGGGGCTCATAAATAAAATGAAAAGCGAAAAGGTTCATTCTTTTATTTGAATACACAAAAAAGACATAATTACAGACATAGTTAGCAGCTACAGAATACTTTTCTGTTTTTTATAAGAGGCCAATGCTGAAAGAATGTGCAATACCACAGTAGGATTTCTTGTTATTTTCATGCTTATCATAAATTAATTTAATTTCTCTGAGAATTTCCCTTGCCTTTTGAACTGCTTCAAAACCAGTGCCCAGTGCAATGTATTATGTTGGAAATAATACATCAGTCTTGTCATCCATTTAGTTTCTCATGGAGACACATGCCTGTGCACTCGTTCAAGTCTTGAAATTTGTATTCATTTCTAAAGTAATAGTGCTGTTCAGAATACCTTTTCAATGGAAGCCTATTCAGAAAGTCTACCAAAATAAAAATCAAATTATTAACATGTTTAACATAATAGCAACTGAATGCCTCCATCATATACGGGGGCTACAGTTTTGTTCAGTGGCTTTCAGCACCACTGAAAGGACATCACTAAAGGTTTTATTGGAAAATCCTCTGTTTCCTCTAATTATCACAGCAGGACAAAGACTTGAGTGTCCCAGTGGGATGGACTTTCCATTTCCTCTTAAGTTGTGTTGGAAAAGCCCTTTCATATAATTTATATCCATTAAGGCGCATCCACTATGAAAATAAATGTAATTTTAGAGACAAAAGAAAGATTGAAATGGGTCCAATTACAGAAAGTGTGGTTTTATTATATAATTTGTTGATTTTATAAAGTTAGCTAAGTTGTGAAACCCCACCCCCACCCCCAGAAAATCAAATCTAAAATGGAAGATCATATTAACAGTAAATATATTTTCCCATCTGCAATGATTACAATAATCTAGGTCTGCGTGGTATTCAGGTTCAAGCTTGAGTGTAAAAGGCACTGGCCGATATCTGCAAAGGATCTGATGAATGAGAACAATATGATTTTATCTGCAAAAGATCTGATAAATCAGAACAATATGATTTTATCTGCAAAGGATCTGATGAATCAGAACAATATGATTTTATCTGCAACGGATCTGATGAATCAGAACAATATGATTTTATCTGCAAAGGATCTGATGAATCAGAACAATATGATTTTATCTGCAAAGGATCTGATGAATCAGAACAATATGATTTTATCTGCAAAGGATCTGATGAATCAGAACAATATGATTTTATCTGCAAAGGATCTGTTAAATGTCATTAAACTTGTTTATAGCTCTAATTTATTTCTCATAAAAATAACTTTCATTATAAGAAATGGTTAACAGAGCTGAGCTAGTAAACTAGTAAAGTTTTGTATGTAGTTCATTTGTCAATGAAAACAAATCATGGATACACAGTGTGCATAAATGGACTGGTACAAACAGAAGTATGCTGGTATTTGTGATAACCCACTGATTTAGTGCTTTGCACAGACTTTTTGCTGGTCCTTTTTGAAGGTGTCTGGGTTTTGAGGCACTGAACCTTTTCGTTTCTTGAATGTGTGCGGCCGTCTGTTTTGTAGACTCCTGGAATCTCCTATTCGTATGTCAATGCTCATGATTTTTAGATATCTCTGAATATGAATTTGCTAACCAGGCAAGCCACATTTGTCATTGAGCTGTCTTGAAATAACTGAGATACCGTTTTAATAAATTATCTACACTTAATTTTGAGATATCATTAATATCTCCAAATGACTTCCTGTTCATTTAAAGATATCTTAAAATAACTTATTTGGAGATTTCTGTGATTTTCATTTTGAGATATCTCGAAAATTACTTCTTCATTTTAAGACATATTGCATTTATTTTGAGATATCTGTAATGTATTTAAAGTGGAATGTCAGGCTGTCTGTGTGCCATTGGTGTGTGTGGAGGCAAAGCCTTTATGTCATGAAATTGCAAAAGACCCATTAAGTTTGACATTTTTATACATCCATGAAGTGGTGCTTGCTTGTCAATTAAATCATTGGAATTTCCGAAGCTGTTTTAGAAGGTATCTTTTAAAAAGTTTGGCTCCTTTGAATGAATTGACATAGCGCTTTGTAGTTTTCCATATGTTTAACGAAAAACTGAAAAAATTTGAAAAATTTGACATTTCAAAATCGAAAGAAAAATATTGTGCTACCCTTATGTGTTCCAGTAGACTTTTGTAGTATAATTTTGTGATTTATTTGATTTACATGATGTTAAACAAAGTATCTAAATTTATGTTCATATTGGTTTTTTTTTTTTTTTTTTTTTAATTGTCTCAATTCTAAAATTCTAGGTGATGCTAAACTTTTGCCCAGAGTTGTATATATTGTAGCGTTACCAAGCAAGTGAGCACTTTCAAAATATACAACTGTATTTCTAAAGGGTTTAAACAAAATGCTTTGGTACAGTTTTTATTATGAGTGACGTCCAAAATATTAGCATAGCCCCTCCTTAATTACCATAAAGCGACACCCACTGGCATGGCACTTCGCAGTGAGTTGTAAACCCATGTAATAACAGAAAAGTGTGTGTGTGTTTGTTTGTTTTCAGGAATAATAGTGCGACAATCATAGTGTGCTTCCTGTGTATTTGTTGTTAACACAGCCATTGTTGGACATTGTTCATGACACAGCAGTGTACACTATTCTCAGGGTCTTGGTGGTGTTTTAAATCAAAGCTGTGCACTTCAGACTTTAGATCAAGGATTGGTGACTAACTGAATTTAGAAGCATTCTACCAACTGATAAGGTGGTATGCCTGTTTCAAATATGGAGATACATTGCCAATTGTTTGTTTGATTTACAGTGGGAACTGTAACTGAGTATGCAAAGCTTCACTTCAGCATTGGTTATTTGTTCTGTTTCTTACTGCCCCTTCTACTTGGCATGAATTTGTGCTGTCTTAGTTATGGAGCTGATATCCTTTTTACCAGCTTTAAAAAATGTGGCAAACATAATGAAAAAAAGATATGACAAAACGCATTGTTGATGATGCTTTTTGGTACGTCTTTTAAAGCCTCTATATGTGCCTCTGTGTACATTGTCTTTATTAATAAAGCTTGTGCTTCTGACAGTACGTGTTTTAAGTAGGTGGTGACTTTGTGTTTCCTTTCAGAAGCAGGACTCGATAGATGGCAGCAGGCCTCTAGTTCACCAGGCCTCTAATGAAAGCAGGAATTCTATTACTGAGTCCCTCTCTGAGTTCTTCGATGCACAGGAAGTGTTGCTGTCTGCAAGTTCTTCTGAAAATGAGGTCAGTACAAAATTAGCAAATAGCTATTGCAAAATACAGTATCTAATCAGTTTAGCAATATTTGAATCACTGTTGTTTTGTATGAGTGAGATACCTACATGTGGCTAAGAGGCATTGAATAAGCAGACCACATGGAGAGCACTGGGCTCAAGGTCGCTCTAGGTGACCTGTGTTTCATATCTTCCAGGTTCATTATATAAGCCTGTGAGGTTCCTAACATTTAACAATATCGTGTCTAGCCATCAAAATGACATACCATTCAAATTGGCTAGCTTATTTGTATTTAAATTCATTTGGCAAGAAAAGTTATGCCAACACACATTTTAGCATTTATTTAAAACATCAGACAAGAAGTGGACTTTAATCATGATTCAGTGAGTGACTCGCTAGTTAAGATATTCTATCTCCATTGTTTTTCCTCTGTAAATGAGGTTTCAGTTATTGCAACAGTCCAATCTGCCTTCAATGCTTGGCGTTTTTTCCGAGACAGTAGAACAACTCTCCACAGCACATACGACAGCAAGCAAGCTGTGATATTCTAGGTCACTTCTGTACACTATGCTCTACATGCGTTTCAGTTCCAAATTTGGAAAAAGACACATTAGTGGAGTTTACATGCGTATGTTAACCTTACTCGAGACAATTTGCTCGAGCCAAAGACGAAATGGCCCTATCCCTCTTGGGGTTTACATGGTCTTAGTTTATTGCACTCAGGAAGAGCAGCTGTTAACCCGACGTCATGCAAATGAAGGGGAAAGGATGGCGTCCATATGCAAATTAGCCATGCGTACAGTACTCGTGCTGTTTTCACAGGTTTACATGCACAGAACAGTACTCGAGAAACCTGCATCATGGAATCCATGGTTGTCATGTGACATCTTGTTCAAATTAACCTGTGTACAGCTGTGGCTTGTGTCTTGTGTCTGGTTGTTTCATACTTTGTTTTACTGATCTGACCCAAATTGTTTTTCACATGTCATTGGTGGAGGTAGCATGTTGATAGACATGAATATAATTTCAACTAATTATCTCCCGTTTCATTATTTGAAATATACATTTACATAATGTTTATACAGACCTGTGTAACCTTAGTTAGGAATACAACACGATGTCAAGTATTGAACAAGTGCATAACAGACCCACAACAATATAGTAATAATAATAATAATAATAATAATAATAATAATAATAATAATAATAATAATAAACTAACAGCTGTCTGCATTACCATTAACATGAAATAAACCGTTGCTAACCATGAAACTGCCCATCAGCAACTAACTTTCCCACATCTTGAAACCCACACTAACTGACCTGTTCTCTTCCACTTTTATAGTGTGGTCATTTAAGGATATACAATTATCTCATTGTCATTTGCACGTGACATGTGGGTTTACATGTGGAAATGGGCGTGGATTTCCCACGTCTTTGTCATTTTCTCGTGTTTTTGTGATTGACCCTGTCCTTCTCTGTGGCCGTTTTTTTTATGCTGCAAACCTGATTTTCCTGAGTTTTTGACCCAAACGTGCACGTGCATCATCCTTTCACGAGTCAGTAACACTGCATGTAAACTCCACCATTGAGAGCATTGAAGACAACAAAAACCTGTGCGCTGCAAAGGTTCAGTAGCCTCTTCCCACCTAATTCATTGTCCTTAACCTCCTTGTGCTCCGTCTTTCGGGTGAGACGTAATTGTAAGTGACTCTGCAGCTGATGCATAGTTCACACACACTAGTCTCTGTAAGTCGTCTTGGATAAAGGCGACTGCTAAATGAACAAATAATAATAATAATAATAATCGCCAGCTATGTGGCTTTAATGCCTGTTGGAGCACAAGAACATTGTAACTACAGAATTTCAAAACATTCAGAAAAATTCCAAAAAATGAAAATAAATCCTCTAGTATGCTGTTTATTAAATAGCAACCAAACAATAGATCTATGATTTTATAACAATGAAAGAAAAGAAATTGTATAAAGAAATACGCATGAAATAAAGCTCAACCTAATATGTAACCATAAGTGAGGTTTTGAGGTCATATCAAAATCTAGTTCATGGTGACCTACATTTTAGATAAATTCTACCCTCTGATTTATTGAGCTAATACTTCTTTAGAACTTCTTGCCCAAATCTATAATGCTGCTGAGACCAGTTGTTCAATTTAGCTTTCTTTGAATATACTAACCCTTTTTGCTGTACTGACATCTAATATTTTGGGCTATTGAAGGCAGTATATCTTGGCAAAATAAACTTAATTTAAAAATAGCTTTCCCGTAAGTAATATATAAATATTCAGAAAATGATGGCAAGTAATTTTTTTCTTATACAAATTCTCATTTAATTTCACATGCTGCTCCACACATAATACACGCAATGTTAACAGACTGCTATAAGACTGCATCAACTACAAGGTATATAATTAGGTGATACTAAAATGATAAGTGTATTATTGCTTCTGTCTGTTGTGTAAAGGATGTTGCCTGGGTATTGAGATCAGGAGCCCCATACCACTAATTATGTACATTTGTTAGTTACGTCTTTCCTGTTCTATTCTAGGCATCAGATGATGAGTCATACATCAGCGACATAAGTGACAACATTTCAGTGGACAATTTGAGCAACAATGTTGAAAGTGAGTGTAAGAAGAAAAAAAAGTACTAGATGTTACATGAGTGACCGAGTGTGAGCATGAGCCTCGCTTTTTCTTTTGAACAGCTTTTGATTTTCAGATGGTTGTCACGTCAATACTTAAGTCGAGTGAATATAGTTGGTTGATGATTCTGTCAAAGGGTAATTAGCTTCATGGTTTAATCAGCTAAAGTCTGCTGCCAGAAATACAGTTTTCATTGTGGCATTCATGCACCCATCAGTAAAAAAAAAAAAAAAAGACTGTTCAGCAGTTCAGTCCCACAATTTCAAATTTAAGTGTTATTGGTGGTGTGTTATTAGGGAGTTAACTGAGTAATAAGGAATGAATAATTAAAAAGGTCACATTGGCATGTCTGTAAAATGCTATAAAACTACAAGCATCCTGCACCTAGCTTAGCAACAAGCTTGTGTTCTGGGATTTAATACTGGGATTGTAATGTTGTTTGGAGACTCCTCTTGAACACATACACTAGGGGAGTAGTGGCTGGTATCCAGGAGGGAGGGCATCCAAATTGTGCCAATGTAGTATTTGCATGTAACAAATGGTAACATTTGTCTTTATAGTCATTTTATTATTATTTGACTTTTTTAATTTTTTTATTTATAACAATGTGTAAATCAGCAGCATCCCATCGTTATTACAAGAAACAATGCCGAGGCGTTTCCTTCATCTTTCATGTTTATTACACTGATCTGAGTAATAGAACCAACTTTCACATTTCAAAGAGCACTGGAAATAAAAGACTGGACTAGAAATCTCCCCTCCCACACCAATGAGAACATCAGAACGTACGTCCCTTTATCAAATCGCATCTAAGAGTCTCTCGCACAGAAGGAAATGAAGCTTTGTGTAACATAAAGGACAAATCCATCTGGGCCATGATAATAGACAGGAAAAGCATCCATTTATAGAGCACCGCTACAAAGGCAAAGATGGGAGATACTGCTACATTTATTTACTGCACTGTTATGAGACACGATTCTGGAATTGCTTTATATTTTGCTGAGTTCTAATACAGAAAGTTGATTCTTATTTCAATATGTTTTTTACTTGATATTTTCTGCATGAAGATGCTTTCACCTGAGTTTAGGAGTTGTTATGTTCTTATCTGCTATCTGTAACCCAGGCTAGGTGGGCCAAAGTAAAACATAAAAACAATTTTTGATTAATTGCAATACAAATCAGTCCGAACGATTGCCAACAACGTAAAAAGTTCCAGTGAATGCACGGTTTCTGTCAGCAGTCGACCTGTAAGATATTTTGTGATGAAGACAACTATTTAGGCCATGCTTCAATAGATAGATCTACAGTAAACATGCAGTGCTATTTTGACGTAGTTGAATTTCCAACTGATATAAACTTGACAGATCTGCTTTTAAATCACGCAAGATGCTGTATGTATAAAGAAGGATGAGCTCTGTATGAATTACTGCAGCTTTCCTCCTCTGAAAGTTAGGAAAACAAACAGGGAACAAAACTTTACCACTTCACAATTTAAAAAGCCAGTATCACATCTATATAAGATATACCAATACCTGTAAGATGTGTTGGACCTCGCTGTGCTGTTTCCTATCTTCTCAGATCACTTAAAATAACTTTCAGAATGAACTGCTAGGGAAACTCCGATCTGTCCCGAAGCGAATGATTTCTGTTGTGGTGAGCAGGTAGATCTTGATTCCTGCAGTCTTTTGGAAACGAGTCAGTGTTATTTGATGGTTGGAATTGATGGTTGGGTCTCTCCGAAACGAGAGAACACCACCAACACATTTTTCAGATAAAACTGTTTATAATTGAAAAATAATGCACATACAACACTATAAAGTCTGATACTGGATCTTTAAGAAAGTCACATGAAATGTTGTTGTAAGTGTCCCCTGGTCTTGTCCTTTGTTCAGGCTGTGTTCAGAATGGATCCCCTCAGCCGTTCCGGAGGCGCTTCTGCTTGCCTGCTCCAGGCCCCGACACCAGCAATATCAGCCTGTGGAACATCCTGAGGAACAACATCGGAAAAGACCTGTCCAAGGTGGCCATGCCTGTCCAGCTGAATGAACCCCTGAACACCTTGCAGCGTCTGTGTGAGGAGCTGGAGTACAGTGAGCTGCTGGACACGGCTGCGGAGACACAGGATCCATTCCAGCGCATGGTAAGGGCTTTATTTATTTAATACTTTCTCTCAAAATCCACCATCTCGTTCATGAGTGGCATCCTGGAGGCACAGCAGCCATACACAATCCACTTTCATCTTTAGAACATTACGGATACACATACAGCTATAGCCAAAAGTTTTTCATCACCATAGAATTTTAAGATTCAGACATTAAGAAAATATATATAATAATAAAAAAAATAATAAAATAAAATAACATTTTATATATATATATATAGAGAGAGAGAGAGAGAGAGAGAGAGAGAGAGAGAGAGAGAGAGAGAGAGAGAGAGAGAGAGAGAGAGAGAGAGAGAGAGAGAGAGAGAGAGAGAGAGAGAGAGAGAGAGAGAGAGAGAGAGTTGAACATCATTTTCTATTTAACATCATGTACTGAAAAAAAAAAAAAAAAAAAAGTCCTAGCTGTATACTCAGAAATGTAAAAGCAGCAAGTCAAGCACACATGCTAAATATTAAAAACACAGTCAGTTCTTTTTTAAATGGTTCATTTGCTTCTGAATTTGTGGTGCTGGATGCAAGTGCCTGCTTCATGCATGCCTTTCTTATTTCCAGGACCGAGTGTACTTGTCATGTGACGTCTCATAACCTTTTTTTATTATTATTCAGGGGTTTAAAAAGCTGGAACTTTGCTTGACACTCTGCCAGTACCTTTCCACTGTGAGACCAGTTGCAGATATCCCTCATTAGGACTATGTTGTTGTCTCTTGGGTGGTTGTAATAGAGGGATTGCACTATTGTAAAAAAAAAATTTAAAAAATAAAGCAAAAAACATGGAAAGAAAATGATCTCCTGCCTTGGTGATGATCTATTCTAACCTGCCACATGCTCATAGCAGCGTCTAAATACAACGAGATGGAAAATGTGTGGAAGCTGAAAACTGGTTAAAGTGTGTAATTCTACTTTTTTTAAATTTTTTAAAATATACATTTAATTTTCAATGTGTGTGCTTAATATGTATCCAGAAATTTAAATAATGTATGTTTCTAGGTTAGGAAAAAGTCTGTATATATTTAATTTGTGTTAGGTTTAGATCTCAGTTCCAGTGTATCTGCAAATCCCCCTGACCTGAGCAGCCCATGTATTCACTGCAGCAGATTTGAAAATGTGTTGGGGCTGGGAGTGAGGAAAAGAAAACAAGAAGAGATTTTCTTATTCTAAAGCCGTAATAATGCAATACCCTTAAGACGAAATCAATTAATTATCTATTTTTGCCATTGTTATGTTGAATTTGTCAGATGACAGCTGACTTGCCCATCCCTCGTTTTAGTGCATTTCTATATTCTGTCCACATTCTCAAAAACCACTCTGATTTACAGTTTACAAGCCCTCCAGTCCTAGTGGAAAGCCCTATTTTGTGTTGATATTGAGAACCTGCAAAACGATATTTTGAGATGTTAAGAATCACTTGCTGATGGCTCAATGTGGGGGATTTTCCTTGATGGTAATGGGATTTTGTATTGCAGTATTCTGCTTGCAGTTGTCACTTCGAATGGCTTGTTAGCTCACCATGATGGTGTTACTGTATAAGAAAGGGCAAATGAAAGCCATTGTGAATGAAGCTGGTTGGTCTTGGCTCCTGGCTATGATACCCTGCGGAGGATGCATATCCCAGGAGGCAGGGAAATGTTGGAGGTGGTCATGAATGTCACGCAGATATAGTTTTATTAACATATTTGCAAAAAAGCTCTTGTGGTGGTGTTTCAAATGTGCAGTAACTAGTATTCTGTTTTTTAAACAAACATATACACCCCTACTGTTTGTCCAATCAACAGACTTTTCTATATGATAAAAGTGACTTCTATATAAATCTGTGTGCTTTTTTTTTTATTTATCTCCCCAGATGTATATAGCTACCTTTGCAATATCTGGGTATGCCTCCAGTTACTACCGAGCTGGGAGTAAACCATTTAACCCCGTGCTGGGAGAGACGTATGAATGTGAAAGAAAAGATAAAGGCTACAGGTTCATTGCAGAACAGGTACTGTTTTCTTAATTTCTTTTTTTTCTCCACTTTATTCAAAACTATGGTTGATATTTTCAAAATGTTCCCTCCAGTCTTTAAAAAAAAAAATAAATGAAAAGAATGGCTAAGCTGTAACCAAGCAACTAAATATGTAAGTAAAGATCTCTTCAACTTTTAATTCTCGCAGTTTCTTTTTTCAGTAAATGCTTAGAATATTTGACCCTATGCTTGTTTTGAATCACATATGCTTGTTGTGAATCACATCAAATTACAATTAAAACAAAAAAAAGTCTCTGTTTAACAAATATAAATAGCAATGGTATTAAGTACTCTGTCATCTCAAAACAACTTTCCAAACTTGATTTTACTTTTGAAGGACAACGTTCTTGTATCATGTCATTTTTTTGATTGACGTATTTAATCCCAGTGCTGTTTTAGATCCATTGAAGGCAATGTCTCTAGTGCACTTGTTCTCAATATTATCATTCATCTGGATGTATTGCTCTTTCCTGGTTTGGTTTGTTGAATAAGTTTAAATCACAAACGCTATTATTTGCTTCAAAGGTCAAGTGGTAATTGAAAACAAATTGCTTTGTAAATCTCATTATTACAATTCAGCTAAGCATGTGTTGGTGTTCCTGTTAAATATTTGTATCAGTTCTAATTAAACGTCCTTTGATTTCTCAAAAGTTTGGCTGTGGTTTGACATGCAAAAGTCAGGCTAGTTTGTGGCTGTGGTGACCTTTATCTGTATTATGAATATAAAAAGATAGCAGCCAGAAGCAGTTCACCTGAGGAAAGCTGTAACATGAGAACAGTTTGCAAACAAAAGAGCGTACAGTAGAGCAGCATTGGCATGTGATCCAAACACAATACAAGTGATGTTTCAGTAGCAAGAAAAATACTGTAATCCAAGATTGCTTATTAATGACTTTATTGATGTATTATTGCACGGTATACAGCCAGGATGCATCACTGGTACATAGACAGGGATTTAGAGAGATGACGATTTTAATCTGCGAGTGGTGAAAAAACATAACAGCAAGGCAAATAAAACCCTAGCTATCATGCATAATACATGAGCTAGCCACATGTTAATCACATCCCAATGAGAATGTCACTGCTGCTGGCTTGCCTGTCCTCCAGGAAGGCTTTGACTACTTTAATTCAAAGTCATTTCACCCCAGAAGTCTTTGGGGTCAAAGCATCTTCTTGGCATGGCACTTACTACAGCTTGTTGGTTGCTGCCAGCTTGTTTGTTGCTGACAGGAAGAAGGGGGTGGGGCCCCCAAAGGGTGGGGACAATTGCATTACAGCTCAAATGACACACGTAGTGCAAGACAAGCAACAGAGATGTCTTTCGCCTAAAGTACAGTAGCACCAGATATCATGTTTAAAAAAAAAAAAAAAAAAAACACATTTCTTTTTTCATTTTTAGGAGGTACATTAGGTATATAGCCTTACAAGGAACCTTGTATTTTTCAGAATTGAATCTAACTAGAGTTAGTTATAAAACTACTGAGCCAAGAATAATGAGAATGATTCCTGTATATCTCAGAATGCTACATTGGAAAGGCCATTGCTTACTGTCAACAAATAAACACTTTTTAGCTCTATTCTGATGAAATGAGTGCAAACGCAAACGCAGTGCTTAAAGTCAATTGCATCTGTCCCACAGGGAGTGGCTTCTGAGGAAATGAAAAACCCAGCGCAAGCGTGTTTAGTGGTGCACTGACAGTGCCTAGCCAATCAGTGCTGAGTAGGCTGGGGAATCTGCTATCCAATCAGGGCCAGGCAACAATCCCTTTGAGACAGAATGCGCTTGCGTCACAGCAAGGCTCTGATTTTGAATGTAAAAGTGGCGATCGTGTCGAGCGGCAGTAGCACAGAACAGCGCAAGTCAGAACAGCAAGTGGTAGGTCACCGAGAGAATACGTGAACCATGCTTCACGACACAGGAGATTGCTATATTAATAGAAGAGGTAGAGGCACGTAGGGCAATCATTTATTATTTATAATAATTATACAAGGTACATTATCTGATGGCATTGACATTACTACATGTAAAGTGTAAAATACCTCTTACCCTCCCTGATCTGTCTACCGGTAGCAGCAGCTGATTCATTTTCTAGTGGGACATGAGGTGTCACATCACATTCCCTCTAAGCTTGTAATGTACTAGAGTTTCAATATAACCAGGGCTTTAACTCTCATGGAATATTTCCCGGAGCCCAGCCAAGCCCAATATTTCCCAAAGCTTTGATATTCAGGGCATTTGTCAAGTTTACACAGAAGATAACTCGTTTACAGTTGCACATGAGACACACACACACACACACACACACACACACACACACGAGCACAAGCAACAACCAGGGAAAGGAAGGCTTCTGGTATGCTGCTTTCCATATACTGTATGTAAATATTTTCACTTGTAATAATTTCCATGAAAATGAATTGCTACAGTCCTCGTGAAAATAAATGTATTACTCCATTGTATCTGCAATTTTTTTTTTTAATTCATATATTTGTTTATTATTAATTTCAGAATAATATTGTTAATTTCTAAGGTTTTGTCGTTTTTTCATCTTTAGGTTCTTTTTTCTTTTCTTTTACTTCTTTCTTTGATTTCCTCTTTCTACGTCAGTCCAAGCGCACACAGTTGCTACTTAGGACTACTTTGCTTTTTATAGTGTGTTCAATTGTTAAAGTTCCTGATTACGCAACTAAATAAACCTGGTTTCAGCGGGTCTTAACACAGAGCTTAATTGTCTTTTTGGGACCCCATTGCGCTGCCATCAGAATCATTTCAGTGAAAATATTAATGATACCACACCCCGAATTTTATGCCAACCCGCGGCGATGGGGCAGGCGCTATATAATGGTGCAAGACATGTCTTCAGAATACCATTTCAGCGCAGTAGAGGTTTTTTTTTTACGTCTTCACTCCATTTATGCGCCACAGAATTGGGGGGCAAGCGTTGTACCTTCATGCACTCACATTGGTGCTGTGATCAGCTTACAGCCCTTTGTTTCTTAGTTAAGGTACCTGTATTAAACCCCCTTTTATTTAAGGTGTTTGTTTATTTTTGTATATATTTTAGGTCAGCCATCATCCACCAATATCTGCTTGCCACACTGAATCCAAAAACTTTGTCTTTTGGCAAGGTAAGTATTTATAATATTTGCTGTAGAATCTTTGAAGGGTTTTAATAATACTTGCCATGCTTTTTTAAAATGTATAACAAACACAAGGTCTTCTTTCAAACAAACACTGGGCAAAAGCCCTGCATTGAAAACTTGTTTGGGCTTTGGTCCACAGGTCTGTTACATTCGTCATGATTTGCTGACTACCCCCACTGTCTACAATAAATTGCAACAAAAATGTGCTTACTTGAGAGATTGATGAGTACTTAAGAAGTCTTTCGTTCTCTATTGGGTCAAATGGATTTTCAAACAAAGAGACACAAATTATGTACAATAGTAAATATTATGTTCTCATAGAATAATTCTCATTTTATGGAATACATTGGCAATTAGGAGGGTGTATGTAAAGGACTTTCTATACAGATTAAAACTTTCTATTTCAGATATGAGATGGAAAAATAAATTTTGGGGAAAGTCCATGGAAATCGTCCCGGTTGGAACAACACATGTGATGCTGCCCAAGTAAGTTAAAAACTTCAGAGATGTCTTTTTTGGGTTGTTTTTTGGTCTGGCTGATCTACATCAGTTTTGTTGTGCTATCGCTGCCTTCTTTTTGTGAAATTTAAAGTTTTTGTTTTGTAAAATGGTGTATATATTAAATTCTGCAATTGAAAACCACACTTCTGCTCATTTATTTAGAAGAGACAGAAATGCTTTTGTTGCTGGCTGATTACTTCCTGCTGTCCCATTTACTTACGTAAGGGTAGATCTGTTATGTGTAAGAAACATTAGAATATTTATTATTATTATTATTATTATTATTATTAAAAATGGATTATAAAAATAGCGTATGTGCTTTAGAGTAATTATTGTAGCTGTACAATTGTAAGGTAGAAAACATTTTGAAATCCTAAAACCAAGATCATGTCACGCTGGCATTAGTACATCAATGGCCGGACACACTATCACTGTTCTTGCCCATCACTAATAAGGAGTAGGTTTTTGGAATCTTTGAAATTACATTTAGATGTAATTGAAATGCATTGCAGTTCATTAATAAAGATGAGACGTGGAGCTGTGCATATTGTCAACAACATTTCAAATGAGAAAAGGTACATTGGGGGCAATTCAACCGATTTAAAGAGTGACAGATCTAAATACCAAATCATTTTTAAAAAGGAAATTTTGAAAAAACAATATGACAGTAAACCGTTAATAGACCTGAATATCTCTGCTTTAATTCTTTCATTTCTATAAATATTTATTTCTGTAAAGTAATTTTGAAGACAGCTGCTTTACTTTTAAGAAGAAATTATACATACTGTATAGTGGGTTATGTCTAAAGATCAGTTTGTTAAAATCATTTTGACAGTGATAGCTGTATCGAATGTTCTGCTGCTGATAAATGTCCATTGATTTCTAGGTTTGGAGACCACTATGAGTGGAATAAGATCACGTCCTGTATACACAACATCCTGAGTGGTCAGAGGTGGATAGAGCACTATGGAGAGCTTTCTATCAAAAATTCAAACAGTGACATCTGTCAATGCAAAGTGACATTTATCAAGGTACATTTAGGAGGCAACCTGTATTGTTTTCATATGCATTCACCATTTTTTGCATTAGTGAAAATCTGGCATAAGAACATTGAAAACTTTTTACTTGATGTTATTTTCAGGTTTATAGTTACTACCAGTGTTTAGTTGTCTTGGCGACAGTAATTTAACTGTCAAATCCTGAAACATGAGATCACTTAATATTAGTATTATTGTCCCTTGCTTTGTGGTGATCTTCAGAGTGCTCCAAAGCCCCCTCTGCTGGTGGAGATTACTCTAAATATTATTCTAAAATATGAATACATACATTTTAGAAATGTGTTTTTATATATCATTAGTTATATTATTATTAATGTATGATAAAACACTATTTTTCAAAAGTGTTCTCTTTTAATGCCAACTTTTTTAAAATGTAATTTTTTTAGGTAAAGTACTGGAACTCGGATGTGAATGGCGTTGAAGGGACGATAACGGATCGTAATGGGAAGGTAGTGCAGCGACTCTTTGGAAAATGGCACGAAGGCGTGTATTGTGGGGTGCCACCTTCAGCCAATTGTGTTTGGAGACCAAGTACGTAAAAGCAGGGCTTGGGTGCATTGGTGTCTCTGCTTTTTCTAAAAGGAAGGAAGAGCTGAACATATTTTTCATAACTAGAAATAAAACAGCAGGCTAACTTTATTCAGATACATTTTCTTTAAAAACATGTACAAACTGTTCTGGAGCAAACGTTTATTAAATCTGATGTGGAGTGTTTTTATTCAGTTAGATGCGTTTGTTTTAAATCTCACTCCACTCAAAGTGCCATAAGACATTTAAATAATGTATGTGTTTTACAAATCAAAAAATAAAAGGATGCATAAAAGTCAGTCCTATACCTACAGTACTGCTGTAGATATCAATTGATTCTATCATAGCAAGTCAGTAATGAATTATTTTTATTCAGATCCCATGCCTAATGACTTTGAACAGTACTATGGATTCACCAAGTTTGCACTGGAATTAAATGAACTGGATCCAGCAACAAAGCTGCTGCTGCCACCGACTGACACCAGATTCAGGCAAGACCAAAGGTGAGACAGAGCGTTTTCTAGGCCTTGGAAGTTCCACAGGAAACGTAATGGTGATTTATTTGTTTCTGCAGTGTTAAGAAAAAACCACATTATCTACATCTAAAAATAGAACCACAGCCCACTACTGAAATTATTGATCAGTTCTTCTGTTTCACCACTAGATGTCACTCATGGCTTCAGTTTTAGTTTGTGTGTGTGTGTGTATTTTACTTTGAACACTGATAGAGAAGTACGTAATGCCTTCCACATGATTGAGTAATTTGTCATATTTTGTATCAACAAAGTTACGCATCTCTGGTTGGTGAGAATATTGATTTATTCGAGGTTATATGAAGTTATAAATGGCTTGGATAAATTAAGTGCTGTGATTGGCTGAACAAGATCACATGACCGTGCGGTTACTACACGGCTATGACATTATAGACCAACTTACTTACCTGATCTATTAATATTACTACGCCTTAATAATAATAATGATCTAAGCAGTGTTTCTGTTGGTAAAAATGTCAACATACAACTGAAACAGCATTCAAATTATTAAACCATTTTTTTTTTCATCTCTGTCACTAACAATTACAGAAAAATTGGCAAATATACTGTGGTATTTATTTAGTCAGGGAACAGAACAAAGAAAACTCTGAGGTAAGCAGTAGCAGTAACACTTTTATTCAAAAGCCAACTGAGAAATCACCACGCCAAGTCTCATTCAGCATGTAATATATATATATATATGCACCAGCGGCATCTACTTATTAAACTAAATATCACTTTATAAAACTGACTAGCGAGTATGCAATTTTTAAATTCGACACAACAGATACATCTCACCACTATCCTCCGATTTCAGAAACATATTTAAAACAAAATTAAAATCTCTCCTGCTCTCTTCTGACACAACCGTTGAGCTTTTAAACAAGGCCGGGTTCGGTATAGAATTCTATTGAGCTCGCCGCGGACGGGAAGGACTGTGGCACGGCGCAAACTGACACGGAACTCGTTTAGTCCACATATCATCTAATGCTGGTTTACAATCTAGGGAAATTATGCTGGTTACCGGCTGTCGATGTGGAAACAGCCTCCGAAATTATTGGTCAGATTCTCTTGAAGACCGCAAAACCCGGAGTAGGATCATTTCCTACACACACACAAAAACACTGGAATCTCCTCCCCGAGTGCCAGTGCAGTGCAGTGTTTGGCTGTTCCATGAATCCTCCCTCAGAAGTGGCAAATCAGTCTGCTTCAATTCACAAATGCCATTTTATGTCGAAAAATTTGAATATAAATGGGAATGTTCTATGTAATGTTTATGGCAAATAAAAAAGTACAAAATATATGTATTCAGGGACTTTTTTTTTCACTGGAAGAATACATAATACATGTCAAATTTTTTCCTTAAAGCTAGTTTGTGTATTTTCCAAAAAAAAAAAAAGTAGCTATTTAATAAGCGAAATAACCCACTCCAGGGTGTGTGTGGTAAGACAGATCTTATCACACTTCCTGGTGGTTGAAGGCCTCATGGCCTCGTGCCTCATTAACGCACTCCAGGGCGTGAGGTAAGAACGATCTTACCAAGACACCCTGTCATGGGTTATTTCTTACATAAACCATAACCCATCAATAAGGGCTGGGATGCTGTATTAACTATGTAACAAATCACAAGCCTCATCTCCAGCTTTGTGTGATTGACAGTTCTAATGTGTGCTCGCAATCTGTCAACCAATCCCTATTGCTTTGGGAAGCGTTGCATATTTTACAAGTTGCAAAGCAAGGCGGTTTGTTTGTAGAATGAAATGCACTCTTCACACAAAGTTCTGATAAAATTTTTTTTTTAAAAAACTCCTCATCCATGCAAGCACGTGCAATGTTCAAAGTGTAATTTTACAGCTTAGTTGCATGTGGTGTTTGCAGTGTAGTGTTCTACTACAGTATTTCATTGTTTATTTGGGGAGTTTGACAACATAAAGCTCTACACAAATTTGAAGTGAACCACTCAAAACTACTAGTTCTTGTACCAGTCATTGAATCTGTTCCCACCAACATACATGGGACCTATACTATGTGTAGAGAATAATTTATCCAGTTTATTTATCGAGAAACTTTGCATATATTTTACTGGGGGACTTATGCTTCAACACTGATGTGTTACAGAAATGTTATACTCAGGAGTTTATCCTGGCATGCTTTACATCCTAATAATATAACATGCAATGTAATGGGCTGGATCAAAATATTCTAGTCTTTCTTGGACCATATAGACAGTCTGGGAGCATTGCAGAACACCTTGGGGCGTATATGTTTATTTAGAATAAAGTCATTTGCGGCAGTATAATGCTTGCCTTTTTATATATTTTTTAATATTTCAATTCCACTATTGAGGGAAGTGAGACAGACATAGCAATGATTCCAGCACTAATCTGATTGGCAAGAAATTCAAGAAATGTAGGGTTTCAAAACACTGGAAAAAATGATTACTTCCACCCCCATAGTCGAGAAAGGCTTCTTTATTGTTGCCACACACGAAAAAGCATAACATTTTACTGGCAACTAAACATGGTGACCATTAACCACATGCTGTAAAGTCTGATTGGAATCAGCCCTGACCTCCAGGGTGAAAATGAAATGTCTTCAATTTGAAATGGTAATTTTGCACCAATATTGTGATTAAAAGTAACAAAAAACTAAACAAAATTCCTGTATGGTAGCTTCCAAGATATTTAATACTAGTTAGTCACAAGACAATTTACCAAATGCTGGCCTTGTTTCTGATAAACATTACTGGAAATGTTTTTTTTTGTAACCTTGTACCAGAGGTTAGATGAAAGGATGTGTACTGTACACATCTGTTTTATAGAATTGTTTTTTTTAATCCTCTTGTTTGTAGGCTACTTGAGGAAGGGAATGTAGAATTAGCAGAAGAGCAGAAACAAAGAATTGAACACCTTCAGAGAGAGCAGAGGAGAGTTTTGGAGGAAAACAATAAGACCCATCAACCTCGTTTCTTCAGGTATTGAACAGCTCTGCCTTTTCTAACACATCCTTGCTATAATACTTCACTATATGGCAAATGTAATGAAAATGACTATTTTGGTATTTTAAAATGCGTCTGGATGTTTTGTGGATTTGTTATACTGTATTTAAGGAAAACACATTTTTCTGAACTTCTGTAACAATAAAAAATTGGGAGCTCAGATATTTTTAGAGGATTATTCTACATTAACCATTTTTTTTCCATTTAACTCACGGAAGGCAGGTAGGAGTAAGATTTAAAGAAAGTTTAGCATTATATCTTTTCTTTTAAATCTACTTTTGATGTGCAAAACTGATTCTTTTTTGTACTATTTTGTGACAGAAAATCAAGTGGAGATACTTGGGTCAGTAAACAAACATACTGGGATCTAAGAAAAGACCCTGGCTTTGCCAACCTTGATAACTCCGTACTTTGGTGAATCGGACATTATGAAGATCTGCGTATCATTTCCAAGATGCTGTTATGTTATGGTGACATTAATGTGTGTGTGTGTGTGTGTATATATATATATATATATATATATATATATATATATATATATATATATATATATATATATATATATATATATATATATATATATATATATATATATATATATATATATATATATATATATATATATATATATATATATATATATATATATATATATATATACACACACACACACAGCCATGGCCAAACAGTTTTGCATCACCCTATAGAATAACTCATTTTGCTTCATAAAGTCGAATGAAACCTGCTGAATAATGTTACTTTCACATATTGAATTACATACCGCTTTGCAGCTTTCCATATACCATACTTAACGAAAAACTATGACAATGTAACATTTCAAAATCTAATGAAATACTGTACTACTAATTATGGCTATTTTGTAGTTTCTTTGATTACATGATGTTAAATAAAAGAAAATTAAATTATGTTAATTTCATTTTTTTTTTTTTAATTCATATTATGTCTCAATCCTAAAATTACTAGGTGATGCAAAAATGTTAGCCATATATATATATATATATATATATATATATATATATATATATATATATATATATATATATATATATATATATATATATATTCTCTTGCTTTTATAAATGTGTCTTGCTGCAATTCGTAGAGCTAAAATGCCTTAATATACGGCTGGTTTCACAGACCCTGATTTAACACTTATCCTAAAGTAAGGTTAAGGTAGTCCAGGATTCGAGCTAATCAGGGTCTGTGAAACCAGCCAATAGAGTGCTTACAATAATAAAAAAAAAAGATATGTTTTAGCCTTTATTTTTTATGTCACAAGTTTTTAATGTAGAAGAAATATGCAAATGTATTATATATCTGTTTCTTTTTTGTGTTCACCTTCATGTGGGCAAATAGACTAAATACAACTCCTGAACTACACACTGCTTCCATAACCGATATATACAGAGGTACGCATTTCCTTAACATGTAATCAATCATGAGGCGTTTCCAAACTAATGCTGTTGCTGTGTATATTCTTGCTACATAAAATCACTGTCTTAACTCGCTGACATGTTCTACCTCCTAAGATAAAAAGCATACTTCACTTTGTACCTTGCCTGCTGCCTTACAGGTTCAATATATTAAGTTTTGTATCACCCCTGTTTAACTCTTTTAAAATGTGCATTTGTTATCCAATAAATTAAGATTTCTGTATTATGTTCACATTATACTTCAGTCAGAGACTTGAAAAGTATTTATGGCATGCCTCGTTCAGTGAGAATAGAAAAATAATGGATTTAATATCTGGGATTTACAGAATGAAGCTTCCAGGGTGTGCGGGATTAGAAAGTGCTAACTTTAAATTTCAAGGGTTGTGTAATCAGATCTCTAATAAACTCATCTTTGTCAACTCACAATGGGTTTTCCAGTCTTTTGTGTGTGTGTGTGTGTGAGATATGGATTAGTGTTTTAACCACAACAAACTAAGAATCTCTGCAATGCAACTTGAACCACTTCTGCAGTGTGCACAAAGCCCATGCACTTAAATGAATTACTATGGGCCTTACACTGTGCCATATATGCATTTAGGTTGGTAGGGTTTGAATAAGGCTCTGTGTTTACATCAGAAATTGACATTGGTTCTATTTGTTTGTGTGGGGTTATCTGGTGCTGTACATTCAACAAAAGTAAGAACTGAATCTTTTTCAGTTCCTGTTGTTCAGAAATACATGTTCTGTGTAATTCTGGATAAATATCTGCCATTGGTTATGATGCAATGTCATGATGTTTAAATCCCCAAATAGTTATTGGTGAGTGACTCACACAGTAATGTGAACAATCTATTACTTATTGTCCATCACATTTGAGTGCCTTAGCATTTCCAATTGGAAGGGAATGCTTGATATGGTTGGATTCCAGCCCTGATTTTGTGCAATTTTAATTCTCTCAATAAAATCATGAACAGTGTTTAAACCAGTTAAATATAGAGCTTGTAACACCCTGAGTAGCAAGAACATCTGCATTATTCTTTTAACACTAAACACAGGACACTGTTAATATTTCAATGAAAACCATGTGCTTCTAGTTTAATTGTAGCATGTGTTTTACATTAAAAAAGGAATGGCAGTACATTTAACTGTGTTAATTAAATATAAGAGTATGTCTATGTTGTCAAGCAAAACATACTTGTGATTGCTATGCTCAGTGTGTTCAAGGTGGAGTGATCATTGCCTTTTACAACAGCCTCGTAAACTAAATATGATGACCAGCTCTAAGTAAGTCAGATGATAACAGTACATTATCTGTTTAGAAAGATAAAGCCTGGTATTTTACTCAGAACTAGGAACAGAAGCATTCTATGTTTCTTTGCAATATGAATACCTTCACGTCTTCTATAATGCCCTAAAACAGATGCTGTACATAACAATAACAGCACAACTTTATCGTACTAGTACTGTGTTCTCTATTTTATCAGGATACTTTTTTTTTGTTTGTTTTTAATTTACCAGTATAGTTCAACAGGTTTTTTTGAAACCATCTCTAGTAATAACATTAAAAAAAGAAAGAAAATACTGCATATCTCTTCAGAAAATAAATGTCTGAATTACATCCAGTTAGCCAGTCACACGATAGTATGATGTAATTGGCTGTAAGACCGGCAGTGCAATAGAGAGCTGGTTCAGGGTCTGAGGGAATGAAGTTCACTTCACTGCTCCTTGGCTGGCAAATGAAAGCAATAGAGGACCATTCTCCTTGCTGCATTAGAATGTTTATTCCTAGTAGGCTACATGCCCTTGGCCAGCCACATTTCCAAGTATATTAGTTCACCCTATCCCCAATAGCATTATAATGCCAGTGGCCTTAAGACTGCACACATTACTGTGGAGTGGCTTAAAGAAAAAGTAGCTTCAAAATTAATTTGAATCATTTCTGGTTTTATTTATTTATTTATCTCCCTTTTACATTTCTCATCCTATTTGCAACCACTGTGAGTGCACCTGTGTTGCTCTCATATTGAGTTGTAATCATTTTTTCTGTAAATCTGTCTTTACTTGGCTTTGAGATGCTTCGAGCCTGTCTGGAATATGAGTGAACAGCTATCCTCATTATATTCATATCATGTGATGCCAGCCAATCATATTCTTTAGGCACACCTTTAACTGCTCTCCTGATCAGTATGGAGTTGAAGTTTGCTGAAGTCTGATCCTCCATGAATAATGAAACTGCAGCTGAGGCATCTGACTGAGTTGGGTAATAAAACTCTTGCCTGTCTGCTCTGCAAATGGAACAGGCTCTTTTGACATGGCAGATGTGACTTTGCCTCTGAACCAGGAGACTGGGGTTTGATCTTCAGTTACTACATCCTAATAGGTGCTTTTGTTGGCTACTTTGCTGCTTCGTTTTTGGGTACCTTTAAGCCTTGTGAGTGGTAGAGAATTGCAATAATATTCTATGTAAAAATCGCTGACATGTACGACTGTAATGTAAGATATGCCTCTTACAATGTCATGAAGGGCATGTCAGCATATTTTATGACTGACTTTTATAGGGGATGGTTGTAGACACTGCTTTTGGATTCTAGCTGCGTTTATATTCTGTTTCTAGTTTGATAAAGCATAATAAATAAGGCGATATATTTATTAATGTCTAATGTTTATACCATTGTTATTGTGAAAGGCAAATTGCTGGGATACCTACTTGAGTGGTGTGACAAAAAAGAGGGTTAGAAAAGATAATTTGTGAATTAGCTAACAAAAACAATAACTGGTATTATGAAGGTGCTCCATGGGCATTCCTCCTTGAGCCATGTGGAGCTGTGGTAAAGACCTGTTAACAGCAGAGCTGTCATCAATCCAGAGGATCAATGAATTCATTGAACAATTGAACAATTGGATCTTATGGGTCATCGTTTGTACATCTTTATGCCATTCACATTTTTTTTAAATATATTTTTTCATAAAATTCTTAAGTTCAGAATCTTGATCATTGTGACCTAGTATGCATGGTTTCTGGCTTGTGTGTGGTTAATCAATCAATCAATCAATCAATCAGCGGCATATCCCATGTCAGCTGTCTCCATTGTATTCTGTTTCTTGCCCTCAGGCTTGTCCCATTGAGATCCATCTCCAGAAGCTTCCTGATTCCGTCTTCCCATCTTGTTCCCGGTTTTCCCCTTTTTCTTTCTATGTCTCCATCCAAGGAACCTGGACCCTTCCAAGAGAGCCTTCCAGGTGGTTAACTCATTTTAAAAAGGGCTATATAAACTTGATCATCATTACCCTAACTGTATCAAGCTACAGGCATTTGGTACAAAACGTTACTGAACATACATCCAGGTAATTGGTACCTCAGGATAACGTTCAACAATGTCACTCGTTTTTATAAAGTGTTAAATCTAGGCTGTCCATATTTTTTTTTAGTAATGTATTACGTACTTTGTATTACTCAAGCTGAAACTGACTTTTTTTTTTTTTTCGAAATGAATCACCATTCTTTAAAAATGTGCCTAGGCTTGAAAAGCGCGTGGTTGACAAGTCTGATCTTGTTTCCGAGCATGTGTTATTTATTATTTTTATTTATTTATTTATTTTTTATAGAAAATGATGTATTGTAAATGATGTTGTTCAAAGAAGCTGTACCCCTGGCGCACCTCCAGTCAACACCCACATTCGGGTTGTTGGCTGTCTCCAAACCAAAGTCATGATTGACAAATTCCTTACAGCTATCAGAAGAGTCAAATCACTTCTCAGGCATCATGAAAACCAATTAGAGATAACAATATGGGAAACTGGGCGGGATATACACTGCTTGTTTAAGACAGCATCGAGCGCTCTGGAGCAAAACATTACAGCGGTGGTGAGGTAAGTGTGGTGTGTTTTAAAACGGAATGATATTGTCGCTGAAAGCTGGTGTAATAAGTGGTTACGTTGACCACCATTAAAAAACTTATATTGTTTTTGGAAAAGATGAACATACCGTACACCGGTGTCCTTAAAGATTGAGAACGCTAGGCTACATTTTCTTGATGTAATTTAATGTCACTATTGCGTTTGAATGTTAATTTAACGTGTAATTGAACTGTAGTTTTAATAATAAAACAAATACGTTTGTAATGTATTACTCGGTTTATGTATGTTTTGGTCTGGTAATATATTTAACGTAAGCATGTTAGTTGTATTTTCGTTACTTTGTTTATGTTGCCGAGCTAATGTGGTCTACAGTTGCTATGTCCGTATATTTCCAAGGTTTTTTTGTTTTGTTTGTTTTTTCAGAGGCATAAGTTTATGTTCAGTTTTTGTTATTCACAATTTGCACAATTTACAATGTTTTTTTTTCTGGAATTATTCTCTGTACAGAAGTAGATCTCACGAAAAAAATACAGGTAGTCTACGTAGTGTGCCGTATGTAGCGCTGTACCAAGTATAGCATTAAATATGACAGACAGACTTGAAAACAAGTAAATGTTGTGAAAGTAACCAGAATGTTAATTAAATAGGAGAGCTTTCACTATACCGGGGTCACGTGGAGGACTGGTGATAAAACCGGTTCTTCTAAAACGGAGAGGGGGAGACAGTTGTCCGTCCTACAAAGTAATATTTGTGTGCCTACTTCTCCATACAATTCCGTTACGGGTGTGTATATCTTGCTAAGGGGGCGGGGGCTGTAGTGTTACCTGAAAATACGCACAATTATCGCCTGTTTCTGACGGGTAATTAACAGAAATGTTTCATTTGTCTTTTCCAAATACTGTAGGCAGAATCTTGGAAACAAAGTTCAAAAAACGCTTGGTGTTTCGTTATCGTCACAGAAACATCCCATTTGTATCTCTGTTTTAAGACTACGCTGGTGCATTTTTAGTATCTTGCAGATTAGTTATGACTTCAAACATCTTTAGGGTACTTTTTGTGGGTTTCCCCTTAATGAAGAAAACATTAGGTGGTTAGAGCAAAAATTTCATTTTTTATTAAGAAACGGCACACTGCCTAATATATTAACTGTATCTTGGGGACTTACTTATTTTGTCATGAACCTATAGAGGTAAATAAGAAACACATTACCACTGTGTTGGCATTAATGGCCTTCTCACATTATTGTGCTGTGTATGCATTTGGTTCGGTTTAAAGATTAAAAAGTAGCGAAAAATATAGCCTCATACGGCCCCACCTAAATGTTTAAATAACGTACCTGTCATTTTTATTTTCATTGTTAAAATCCCGAAAACTTTTTACACGTATAACTTTAAAATCTGTTTCAAAGCTCTTTTAAAGATGGCCGCTCTAGTGTACTGGGGTTTGAGATCAGTCCTCTAAATCAACAAGAGCTTTGAAACAGGCTTTAAAGTTATACGTGTAAAAAGTTGTCAGGATGTTAACAATGAAAAGAAAAATGACAGATGCGTTATTTAAACAGTTGTGGCAACACGTGGGGATGTATGAGAGAGAGACATTTATTTAGACCATATTGAAAACACCTCGATAATAACCTTGCCAATTAGACTTTTTATAAAGTTTTAAACAATATCTGATTTTATTTACTGTTTGTTTATATATATATTGTGGTCCTATCTTAAGCAGGTATTGGGTAATTGCCTAAGATGTTTGCCAAAGCCACCAGTAACTTTGTGAAGCAGATAGACTTGGATGGAGAGCTGATTCCTGTTGCTCGACTGAATGACTCTGACAAGCTTCAGCCTTTTTGTCTGGTGATTAAACGCAAGAGATTCTGGTTCTGGCAGAAGCCAAAGTATATTTCATCACCATTCACCTTGAACGATGTGCTTACTGGAGACAAGCCTATTAAACCTGGTAAGGGGCTTTGTCTTTTCAGAAAGTGCAACACAGACAGTGTGCAGAATTGCTAATAATGAGTATATCTTCTTAAATCGGGGCTAACCAAGTATTTAATAGCACTAAGAGTTTTTTTTTTGCAAACCTGTTAGATGTGCTGTACTTTTATAAAAAAAAAATAAAATGCAGATGCAGTTTTATTTTTTATTTTTAGCACAATTAAATATAACCTTAATTGTGACAAGCAGCAGACAGTGTCTGGTCAGATAGGCTGGTCTACATGCAGGAACAGACAATTGTTCAGAGAGTACTTAATAAAGTTAAGTTTCTACTTTACAATTTACTTGAGTTGCATAGTGATGTTTTGCATGCCGTAATTAACTTTTAATGGTCGGTTTCATGAAGTTGACTTTGTGTTTTTCAGTTGTTGTGGACTCTGATTTCCTGAAGTATGAAGGCACGTTTGGGGACACCATCGGAGGGAATGTTGAAACTGAAGTTGGAAATCTCAACATCAGCATGGAAGGAAAAGGTTCCTCTAAACTGCAGTCTTCGTTTGGAGACTTAAGGAAGCAGGAAGTTGATGTTCTTCATCTCCTGCAAGACTCTGAAGAAAGGTAGCTTTATTTGCGTGCTGTGTATGGTACAAACTCATTCATTAAACAGGGAATTTACCGAAGTAATATTATATACAGCTATGAACAAAAGTTTTGTGTCACCTAAAATACTAGGATTTAAAAAAAAAAAAAAAAAAAAAAAAACTATATGAACATAATTTAGAGCTTTCATTTAACATCATGTAATCAAAGAAACTACAAAATGATACTGCAAAAGACTATTGGAACCCCTAATAGTACAGTATTTCACGTTAGATTTCGAAATGTCACATTTTAAAATTCAGTTTTTTGTTAATTATATATAATGCAAACTACAAAGCGGTATGTAATTCAATATGCTAACGTAACATTATTCAGCAGGTTTCGTTCGACTTTATGAAGCAAAAGTAGTTCATTCTATAGAGTGATGCGAAACCTTTGACCATAGCTGTATATAAAGCAATCCCTTTCCCAACTTCATATTTCCTTTTCTAGGGTGATAAACATGGACCATCCGTTTGTACAGCAGACTCGTGAAAGGCCCAATGAAGTGTTTGGTGTTCTTAAAGAGAAAATCATCACCACACAGAAATGCTTGATTTCTGAACAAGTTCAAGAAGAAGGGCAGTGTGGTAGTATGTTGGGGCTTAGAGCGAAACGGATAAAGGTAAGAAAAAAATCGGTTTACATTATTATGATGATACCCTTTTTTTAAATTGGTGCTATGAAAAGAAAGGAGCTAATAAAAATGTATCTGTATTTGTGTAAACTTAACCCAGTACTCTTTGGTGTTCACATTAGTTTTGCTGAGTTAACGTGACAGAAATGTAACTTTTAAAGAAATGTCCTCATTGAGCCAAACCCTGTGGTTTAAAAGTGCTGGCCATACACATGGGTACTGAACACATCTCTTGAAATCATTATAAAAATATATATAAATACTTCAAGAACCGAAACTGAGACTGCAGCAAATTTCAGACATTTGGGGGCTAATTTAGAGAATAACTGCGGTGTTTCATATAACAAATACACTTCAGGGCCTCTGTTACACCTAATAAATACCTAGAACCGCTCCAATTTTTTTTCTGGTAAAAGGATTAGTTAAGTTATGTAAAATGTAAGCTTCTTTGTTTTGTTTGTTTTTCTTTAGGTGTCAGTCCAAGAAAATGGGAACATGCAAAAGGACAGCAGTGTAGTCTTAGAAATTCCACCAGAAACAGTCCTAGCTTACAGCATTATTGAGCTGAGTATTAAAAGCAATGGACAGTATGGTAAGTCAGTGCTCCCCTTTATGGTTGACGGGCCATATTTTCAAAGTGTTTCCTTTAATGAACTCCCATATTTTGAGAGCGATTGTACAAACTTGACATGTATTACTTGGCTGTTTTTGATTCTAGCTTTGTAAAATTAAAACGTGTTTTACCTCTTTTAAAAAAAAAAAAAGAAAAAAAAAAAAGTTAATTTAAGACTGGAGTAAAATATGGCCCGATGTTTCCAAAGGACAAGTATCTTTCTTGCTGTAAGGCCATTCTTAACACACATGGCAATATACAGTCTTTGGTAACTAGCAGGGTTTTGAGAGCTCAGCTGTTTATGATGTTTATGTTGCAACAGTGGACTGGGTTAGTCAGTGGGGTTGTACACGGTTTACTTTCAGTTTTCTGCTGTAAACAACACATTTGTATAAATTCCATCTAACCCCAGTGATGGCGCAGAGCTGAAAGTACCAGTGTGATTTGAGAAACCTGAGGACATGGCCACGGTTCTCTTGTTAAACCAATTTTTGTTGGTTGATTTAAATTTAAAATGACCTCACAGCTGTTGTATAATCACAATATGGCACTCCAGGACATGTTGTGGTTGTGGGTTATCACCACCTTGGGATCCCATGGTGTGGCAATGTCCCACAACGACATGTACCCTGTTATACTATATTGCTTACATTTATACCATCTACAGTTTAAAGAATAAATTAAAAAGCACTGGAACAGTAATTTATCTTGTTTATGAATAGTTTCTAGAATCTAACTTCCATTTTTGGAAACGATTGGTGACAGCTGCATTCATTTGTTATGTCGTATACAGTATATACATCTGTTTTTATGACAGAGTTATGTCTGCTGCCTGACAAATGTGGGGGCTTTGAAGCTGAAACCAGGAAGAAGCCTGTCTCTCCTGATCGCCAGTCATTGGTGGATGGACCGATGGATGGGCCAATGGAGCCTGACGGAGGGAGGGTTCAGAGGAAGCGTTCTGAACATGTCAGGAACATCCCCAGTGAAGCTCCACTCTCTGTCCTGAAACAAGGTCATTTCATTAACACTCTGTACGCTGTTAAGACTTATAGCTTTAGAATTTTAATTTGTTGTGCAGGATTGTGAAAGAAATTCAATAAAGATGTGTTTGCAGTTGATGAATGTTTTCAAATTGTACTTGATACGTTTATAAGAAGTTATCATATTAGAAAGAAGCTGTTTTTTTTAAATTTAATTTCTTTATTATAGATTTAGAGGAATTTAAGACCCAGTTTAAACCATTTGCAGAAATGCCTGAAGACAAACGATCCGCGTTGTTCAAGATGATGAATAAAGTGTTGTATGACAAAGCAGTGCTTATCGTTGTGGAGAATGTGGTAAGTGCTTAGCTCTGGAAGCAGGAGGACAGTGGTCAATGAATCAACATATATAACAGTGTGGGAGTGTCTCTTTGGTGTATTTTTAAATAAAATTTGTAAATAAAATGCCAGGTTTGGGCCTCTTTAAAATGTATTTAAGACCGGTAAGTTGGCCACTGTTAATAGCAATTGAATAGACCCCCAGTGTGGTCACATCTTGCACTGACCAAGTGACCCTTGCATGGTACACATGTTGAGGCCTGTGTCTCCTCAATGGATAATTTCATTTACATCAACACACACTGGGTCTGATTACACTACAATGTATTCTTTAAATACATAAACGTTAGCGTTTAATAACTTTTAATAAATAACCCAGCATATGTATTTAGTTGATTTATTTTTTAATTTAATACTGTTTCTTTCAGGAATAAGGCAAATAAGGTAAGGTGTGTGTTTGTTTTTTTTTAAAAAACATTTTGACCACTTTTTTAAACTTTAATTACATTCCCTGCCTCAAGATGGCTTCCCATGTACTTGCATTGACCTCTCTGAACTACATTTCCCATCACCCTCCTGCTCACTGGTAAATCCATCTGTTACATATGTGAGCAGGAGGACAATGGGAAATGTAGTTCTGGGAGGTCCATGCAGGTACATGGGAAGCCATCTTGAGGCAGGGAATTAAATTTTAAAAGTTTAAAAAAGTGGTAAAAATGTGGTAAAAAAAAAAAAAAAAAATAAGTGAAACAATACACACACCTTACGTAAACCAGTTGTAGCAACACAAAAAAATAAAAAGGTCCTTATGTACCCTTTAATTTTAGTGTATCCTGCTACTTTTTTTGCAAACATGTTGAGTTCCCCTGGTGTGTCTGTCTGTGTTTCAGCTGGAGCAGCTCAGCTCGGGTGATAAGCCAGATCTCACAGAACTGGAGGAGTTAAACCCCTCTCAGAAAGCATGTGCGACCGCGCTGCTGCAGGCCATCGGATACAGCTGTGAAAAGGAGAGCCAGCTGATGGAGACGGACAGTCTTCACAGATCTCCTTGCATTCTCACTGCTACATACTTCCTCACCAGTGCCATGGAAGGTAATGTTTATACACACAATATACATATGCTAGGTAGTGTTTTTTTCACTTTTTAGTTATTTTAGCCTGCGTAATATATTGCTTATATCATTCTGGAGTCTCACATTGATGATGATGACAGAAGGCATAATGTCCATCCTGCTGTACATAAGGCTATAATTCCTTTTCTCATATTAGTTAAATGTGTATATCGTGCAAGGCTGTGGCATTGTTGCAGCGCATTTGTGTTATAATAAAAATAATAACAATAATAATTCCTAATATCCATATTAGTCGGATTCAGCTGATCACATAATTAGTTGTTTCTTTACTCAAAAAGTATGCTGTTTTGAAAAGAAAATAGCTTCTTTTTTTTTCCAGAAATGTCCAGTAGTAGTCTTGCAGAACTTGCCAGCTGTTGTGACCTGCAAATAATACAAGCTTTGTGTTCCTTGGTAAGTAAGCAGAGTAGTTTTCTGTTACTAATAAAAATTAAAAAAAAGAAAAATCTTATTCTTAAAGCAAAGCTTCAGACTCTTTAAAAATGTATAGCCAACAGCATTTGCATTAGTGCCCTACACACTGCATACTAATTGAAATACCACTACTCTGTGTTCCTGTGGGGGAAAAAAAGGGAAGCCAAGCACTGCAGTCAGTACAATACACCAGTATTACTCTATTTCGCCATAGAACAGCATCTGTTGCACAACAGTGTTAATTACTGCACAGTGCACATTATTGTGCAGCTATTATATGTGCTAGGTCATAGTACCCTAGTTTTGATTGGCTGGGCTCATGAAGGCTGTATCTGCAGAAAGCATTTGCACATACTGACATGCCTATTTGTTACAGTTAAGCAGCATTACAGCAGAAGGCAATTCTTCACTGGAGACCCCTCTGATTGAAGAGAAGACATTCCACATAGCTGAGCACCTGTTTGCTTTATCAAACATTAACCTGCAGAAGGATCAATCTGCAGTGAGAGCAACAACGGGAAAACAGCCTGGATTCCTTCCTTTAATCCTGTGTATAGCTGTGAGTGGACTGGCCACACTCAGTGAAAGCCATTAATGTGTGTCCAAGACAAGATGGACACTTATGATTTGAAGCAGTTTTTATAGTTTACAATTATTTTACATACATTTTTTACAAAGTTCATGGTAGGTGTAAAGAAAAAAAAAAAAAGGTTTAGAACTGTTGTACTTTTGAGTAGATAAAGTATAGCACAGAAGTACGCTTGGTTAAAAGTTAGGTACAAGTCTGACTGACAGAATAGCAACACATCTATTGCTTATCTGAGTATTAATGTGTTTTCTACTTTGGTAGAAGAAAAATGTGTTTAAAAAATGGATTATTCTATTTCATATTTTACAGAAAGTTTAAATATTTAAAGCTATATTTTATTTTTCAGCATTGAACTTTAATGAGTTTTATATATGTGTAAGAGAGAATTTGTTAGCCACCACAAGTGTCTAAAGGGATGTGCTGACAAATTTGAGGCAGATTGGAAATTTGTTGTGACTCCGTTATTGAATGTGTATTTTACTGTTGAAAAGTTCTGTTTTATATCAGCAACATCCAGCTGATGGCGCCAAATGGCTGTTTTTGTATTTTGTAAGCGAAAGCTTTTGGAAAACCATTCAGCATTTTTCATTTAATACTGCTATTAGTAATATTGCTTCCTATTTAATTGTTATCTTTGTAATTATTTATAATAAGCATTATATCTTTGGAATATCAGTAACCATACAGAAGGCAGTTCAAAACTTTAATTATATTATGTAGTCAAGTATTTGTATTATAAAGCATGCAATATACAGTATTACTATACAATTTGTATACATGTATTAAAAAATGCCACTATATATTTTCACACTTCTGAAATGTTTATTTATATCATTCACTAAAATCATTGTGGTGTGGTGTAGTTTGTATTGTTTGATGTTCACTGATTTCAACAATACTGTGTAACCATCACAAAGTACTGAGAATCCCTGAAACACAACTAGTCAGGGACATTGTACAAATGGCACCATACAGGATACCATCAGGTTAAAATATAATGTTGCTGCAATTATTGTTAAATGACTTGGCAGATGGGCACACCAGTGTGTACCATGGTGAATGCTGATACACTCCCCCAGTATTACTCTTGTGTTGTTGAACTGCAGGTCAATCAGATGAAGAAAAGCCTGTCAAGCTGACCTATATCTCAAATGTATTCTGAGGTGACATATTTTCAAAGCATCATATTTTAAGTGTATCAACCCTGCTATTATGTTTTGTGAATATTAGTGCAGTACCTGGTTTGCAGTGTGTTTTATCAGCACCGGCCTAATGGGTCACTTAAAACCCAAAGAAAACAAAAACTAAAAAACAAACATGATGTTTTGAAAGCACGTTTCTTACAGATTTCAAGGCAACACAGTAGCTGCTCCCACAATAATGTGTTGTGGATCTGATCTGATAAATACGAGTAAAAAGGGGTCACTAAAACTTACAGGATAGACAGTCACATAAACAGAAAAGTTAACTGTGTGGTATTGTGGGGCAAAAGTTAAAAAATGCTGACCTGAAAATTCCCATCAACCTAGTTTACCAAAGTTGTTTT
>CM060249.1:7067012-7227012 GCA_030684275.1 Acipenser oxyrinchus oxyrinchus
ATCTCTTGGTCTTCTAGAAGTAACTGCAGACAAAACAGTATTGGACAAACATTTAAACTAGGTTCTTTAGAGAAAGCAGCAGAGTATTACTTTTTAAAATGTTGATATTTAAAATAAAAGTATTTTTGTAAAACAAGGCGATTTGACTTAAATGTTTCCAATTTGTCAATTCAAAAGTGCAGCACTGGTATCATAGGTCCAGTTTTGTAGAAAAGACGTCCTATTTGTTCATCTTAATTAAGTCAAAGCAGTTTCCAAACAGGAAGAGGACTTGCATGGGATTGTCGTTCCGAATCTCGTAGGATTGAATACTATAAGTCTGTTCTTCAGACTTCTTCGCCCCACACCCTGGGCTCCAATCAACACCAGCGTCTTCCTCTGAAAAGGTGGCATTCTGGTTACTTCTTCATAGATCTGGAGCTCGTGGCGATCAAATTCTGCACATCAATACAATGAACGATCAGATTCAGTAAACAGGTGAATAGTTTCAATCTCTACAAATTCCTTTCCATTGTGGTGTTACAGTAAGAGGCATTTCGTATAGCAAAAACATCTGGAATACAGTATATACTCTACCTGCATTTCTTGCTGTAAGATACATCATCCTTTTTTTCTTTTTACCACTGATTGTTCCACAAAGTACTCCTAAAGACACAAAATATAAAACGTGTCATTGTTCGGTATCACATGAAGGACACTACACTACTGCTGCTGTACCCTTGAGCAAGGTACTTTACCTGGATTGCTTCCATAAAAACCCAACAGTATAAATGGGTAACTGTATGTAAAAAATAATGTGATATCTTGTAACAATTGTAAGTAGCCCTGGATAAGGGCGTCTGCTAAGAAATAAATAATAATAATAATAATAATAATAATAATAATAATAATAATAATAATAATAATAATAATAATAATAATATCCATGTATTATATTTTTGATTCAATAGGACGGTTTTTCAATAATTGATACCTGAGTCATCCCAGTCTCTTCTGACAAATGCTTTCCTCTTTTCTTCAAGAAACTGACTTGGAATGAGTCCAGTGGTACCTCCTCTAACATGACAAGCCTGCAAGACACCAACAAGAACTTCAATGTGAGTAGAATCTTTATCAACAGTAAACGGCTGTCTGTAACCCTTTCATACGCTACATTGATACAGTAATCCATCGCCTATCCGTCTGTTTGATCTTGAATTGATTACTATAATGCATTTCTCTCCGTTATCCCAAAAATTGTGCTGTTTCGGCTTACAGCTCATTCAGAATACCGCTGCTAGAATTCGGACTAAAACCAAGAAAAGTAAAAATATGACCCCAGTTTCAGCCTCCTTACACTGGCTCCCTGTGCAGTATAGAATACAAGATTTTGCTGTTAACCTATAAAGCCCTAAATGGAATAGCACCTAGTTATTTTTAGGAGTTACTGACCCTGTATCGTCCGTACCGCACTCTTAGATCACAGGATGCGGGGCTGCTGGATATTCCTAGGGTCGATAAAATTCCTTCTTTCATGCTGGGACTGTTACAGTTTTTTCAGTCAAGACTGAAAACATATTTATAAAAAAAAAGGCTTTCTTATCTTAGTGGGTTTTAACGTAACTTCTGCTTTTTAACATGTTTTTTAAAATATATACTGTTTTTTAAATATGCAATTTAATATGTAGCAGTTGTGTGTGTGACATCCCTGGGGACCTTTATACAAAGGTATTGTGTTGTGTAAATGTGTTGTGTTTTTATTAAATCTACTGTGCAGTGCTTTATGATACTTTGTATGAAAAGCACTATATAAATGTAATAAATAGTGATAAGAGTATGAAAACTTTGGTTGGATCTACAATCTCTGAACTAATCTTCTCTGTTCAATAATAAACTAACGTTCCTAAAGAGATTGATCATGGCGGATAAACAGTTAGGCTCTATACGCGACGGATTACTGTACATAGAAAAGTAACTAATAAAAAAGAAATGGCCTTAGACTGAAAAAAGCAATAGATATCCAGGTGTGCTGTGTTGAAAGAGCTGTAAGAGAACAGCACGTGACTTGTGTTCATATCATTTACAGTAGTCCTAAACAAACACTTGGATTCTTTGGCAACTTTCAGGGTCTCATCTTAGTATTCATTTTCTGGTAGCTTGCGGGTATTTCACCATATTACAGTGTAAAAAATCAAATATTTAAGTAAATGTTATTGAGAATCTTATTTAAACAAGTACATCCCTGTGCAAGCCTGTAAATACAATATTAGAGCCATTAGTGCATCTATCAATTGTATCAGTAATTCTCTAAATGACATATATCCGTACAGAAGCGACCCTTACATATTCCAGAGAAGCACAATAACGATCGCCGGGATGCTATACAAACCTGCCACCAGTTACAGTCTTCCCTGTTCATGATTTGCATAATGTCCCCTCTTGCAAACTTCAGTCCTGCTTCTTTGCAAGGAATGAGATTGTCAATGGCTGGATTGTAGTCAAATTGGGACTTTACATAAACCTGAAATATATAAATGCATACATACATACATACATACATACATACATACATAAATAAATAAATAAAAATAGCTATGCAGGCTGGAGGTACAAAAAAGAAAGGTCCTGGTAAATGTGTAGCACTAGAAATAGATGCATTCAGTATACAGTTACATGCACACTGAGCAACTGATATTTAAACTTAGTTATCATTAGGACAGTCAGTCACTTACTGACAACTAGACTTGCTTACTACTGCAAACTATTACATAACCAACATACAAAAGCATGAACATGTACATGTACTTGGAGTTACTTTAACTGCAGAGGCACTGTAACAGTAGCCACAAACCACAGATTTAGCATTGCTATTTTTTTAATTAATAAAGAGCCCTTTTCTATAGCATGCACACATTTTACCGAGCAATTTATTGGGCCATCTCAGTGAGTAAATCCAATGAAATGGGTGTATTTGATGTACTGTTGCAGAGCCTTAGCATATAAAAAATACCCACTAATCACAGGAATAAATCAGACAGCACTTGACCTCGGACTACAATATGTACACTGTACATACACATCCATCGTTTACTACCAGACCCAGCGTGTAAGTGCTAGGACACGCACACAGCACTAACTGAAAGCCTCTTACATGCTGAGGTACAGGAGAGTCCTTGTAGCTTGGCAGGATGTTCAGGGTTACCCCACCACTGCTGTTTCTTAACATTTCTTGCAGCTCCTTGGGGTTGTTTCCCACGCCACGTCCGTTCAGCTCCTTTATGATATCTCCCACGTGCAGCAGGCCCTGACGATCAATCATCCCTCCATGAAGAATTCGAGCGATTACCAGGTCACTGTTCTCCACTCGGAACGTCACACCCTGAACAAAACAAACAACGCCCAAGCTTATTTCTTACACTCTGGGCAAGCCATACCCATTTTCTTTGTTTACAATGGGACAGAGGGGTTCATATATAGGGATGATTTACAAAACTGCTATGGTTAACAAGCCAATGGCCAATCTGAAAGTCATGGAACCTGAAAAAAATAAAATGATCACCCCACTTCTAGGTTGCTCTGCGAGATGGAAATGAGTGCCTTAACATTAGGTCAAGGCACATAGATACCTTTGTGTGACTACACAAGCCAGTGGAAAACTTTCTTCTGCTTTGATTCTATCGATTTCTTTAGATGTGTTTTTTTGTTTGTTTGTTTGTTTGTTTTGTGTTTTTACATAATCTAAAACTGATTACAAAAAGTGGAGACAGCAAAGTATTTAAATTCTCAGAGCTCAGTTGCAAATGCCCCCAACTGTCCAGGTCTCCATATGAGACTGTGCTTGTTTTACTCAAGTCTGAATAATAAAAACATGAATAGCCATGGAAAAGCTAGCTGCTGCATATCATGTTGTAAGAGAAACTTGCCATGCATAAGGGACTGAGGTCCCACCTGTCAAAACCATTAGAAGATATGCAGAAGCACACAATATATGTTTAGGAAAGCGTGTTAATAATAAACTTGAACTTGCCATTAACATTTCGCTTTCAAATAAATGGAACCTAGAAATACATAAATTGTCCAGAATTCTCTTTTTTTATTATTTATTTATTTTTTTTTTTTATCTGCACTAGTTCTCCCTGAAAATGAAAATATTTCCAGATCCTGCAGAACAATTATTTACATAAATTAGACTACATTTCAGGCAGTTTTGCAGTGTCAGCTTTTTGCATATACATGTAACATTTTTGCATTTGCTTGCGCACTTCTGAGATACAATGTAATTTGTCAGCAAAAGTGTGGAGTAGTGGTTAGGCCTCTGGACCCTTGACCGGAGGGTCATGGGTTCAATCCCAGGTGGGGACACTGCTGCTGTACCCTTAAGCAAGGTACTTTACCTAGATTGCTCCAGTAAAATCCCAACTGAATAAATGAGTAATTGTATGTAAAAATAATGTGATATCTTGTAACAATTGTAAGTTGCCCTGGATAAGGGCGTCTGCTAAGAAATAAATAAATAAATAATAATAAAACATAGAAGAATTGTGTAGGGTAAACATGTAAAAAAGACTATGCCAAGGAGAAGAATTTTGTAGACTGAAATACACAAACCAAGAGCAGACTGTCACTGTTTCACATGGATCTTTTAGGATGCTTAAAGCAGATGGACAGTCAGTCAGTTTATTAGTGACATGCTTTTATACACTCAAGACTGACAAAAGCAGGTATTGCAATTGCATTTACTTCCAGGATTATGAACACTTTGGACACTGTGGGGATTTAAGCTGCTAATAAATAAATAAATAAATAAATAAATAAATAATATTATCATAGACTAAAAGGACAGTTCCAATCTATACATTCTTCTATATACTGACTATTACAATATTGCAAATACAATAATTCTGTGATCATTTTTAAAATGCAAAACACATACCAATGGCTCGCCTGCTTTTTTCCGAATGCCGATCATTCGAACAGAATCAGCTGGTATTACTTGTTGGTTGTTAGCTGCCACATTATTTATTTCAGAACTAGAAGGAGGTGCTTCATAACATTTCGATGCAACCATGTCGTGGGCCTGCAAAAGTGACTGAAACATAAGTCATTATTTACAAAATTAGAAAAAAAAATGAAACTACTAAAAGAATAGAAACACATATCACAGAATCTTATAATAAATATGTATTTCAAGTTTTTAGAGCACAGAGCACATGCATCTCCCGTTTGTCACAGTCTAGTGAATGAATCACAGAATAAAATAAAACAAACAGTGCCAACGAGCGTTTCAAGAACTGGTTGAGATGTTTAACCTCCCAGTGCAAAGCCAGTTTACCCAGAATAAGCACTAGCTGCAGAACAAGCTTTAATATGTCAACCACGATTCGCTTTGCACTTTGAATAATCATCAGAAGCCGTTATTGTTGACAGACATAAAATCGGGTGGATGACTCCCAGGGCACTTCAAAACACATCTAAAACAAGGAAGGGGTTCAAACCCTACACCGAAAACATCACACTCGTAACCCTGTTGCAGAATTAAACACAGTGGGATTGAAGTAATGCAAAAACAACCTGAAAGTGGGGCTCTTTCAGGATGCGTGCCAGCTCTGCAGCGCGGTTGTCTTTACTTGTTAACGGAATGATGTCATCCAGAATTTCAGTCACAAGCTCCATGTTATTGTCACGCACCGCCTCCAGTTTGACATCTTCTAGCCTTTCGTGAGCCTGCAGGAATAACAACCGTCAAACACTATGTGCTGCACAAGGAAAGCAGGAGAGCTTTTATTTTAAACAATACAGCTCAGTAAATAAAAGAAAGAGAAATCTAGCAGGCTATTGAATGGAGCTTCTTTACCTTCCCCTCCTACGCAATTCAAAACTGTTGCTTCTAATTGACTTGTACAGGCAAATAACATGGAAATAAAATACAACATGACAGCTTTTTTTATATATTTCGGACCCGGGTCTCTATGCTGTCATCAGTTTGCCAACAATTATCCGACACTGTAAACACACAGGCAAAAGGTGTCTTTCCTTGGTATTAAGGTTATTTAAGCTATAAGCTACAAAGTGGATCAAATGTAGTCTTCATAAAATCTGATACAAAGATGTTACACTAGCAAGGGAGGCTGCTATTTAAAAGTATGCTTCCTCCATCCTCTAGCTATAGCTGTTATAGGACATGTGCTTTGGTCTTGAATTGTTTAAAAGATCCTGTTTTTTTTGTTTGTTTTTTTTATAATGAAAAAGCCTGTTAAGTACCATGTATCCGCTGTTTGGCTTCAGTGTAACCAGTTAATCAGCTCAAGCTGCTGTCACTATATGCTGTCAATAGACTCTTGTGACATTTGTTTATCCAGACTATACTGTATTGTTTTATCGCAGGGTAACAGGAACTGGAATGGCTGCTGACAGATTTGTCATTCATTTTCTAATAAACCTGCCTTTCTTTGCTTATAAAATTCTAATAGCTTTTTTTTATGTATTCTAAAAAATGAATTCAAGATAAGCAACAAAGAACAGACCCCTACTGCTAGAGACCATCCTTTTCCTTATTAAGCTTTGGAGGAAGAAATCATGTTTAATCTCACATGTTATGGTAAAATGTGAGATTTTTAGAGGAGCAAAGTCAATTCTTTCTTGAAATCTAATCTTGTAATCCATCTTTATTAATAAGAATGTCTTTGTAAGTATATCATCCCTAATACATCCGAGTCCTAATACTTCCTTGGGGAAGAAAAAAAAAGGTCTGAAAATATTAAATATTCAGTTTCATTCTTTGATTTATGCTTGGTAGGTGATCTGCTACTCATCTATTTAGACCATCTGAAACCAATTGGTTATGTTGGCTGTGTTCATGAGCATGTTTACCAGTGTGCACATTATGCAGGCTATACAAAATCTAAATAGAAACTGATGACTTCTTCAATGCTGTGATGGCATGTCCAGTTACATACATTACACACAGATTATCTGCATTATTTATACCCTCGAGTTAGTTACTCTCACTAAATATGATGTTTATTGTTCATTAAACATTTACTCATCTACTTAATGAGAGTAGGTTAGGCTTCAAGTTGTCTGGAGGTATTCAGGGACACAAACACAGCAACATCTAGTCTGTTTATAATATGCTGTACACACAGATGACGTTCAGCTACCCATGAGGCCGCTTATTCACATTTCACAATTGTGAACAATTCACAAGCTCGTCGTAGGCGACAACGAGGGAACAATTTGTTTACTGTGGCCACATCCCTGCCCAGTCACCCTATCCAGAAGCCACGCTGTAACAGGCACTGGATGGCCCCTCTCTCCCTCCCTCCATTGAGCTGTGTTCAGTTAGACCAGGTGTGGGACAGCAGTGCACTGCGGCTGCATACCGAGGACACAGTCAGACTGCAGACGAGCAAATCAAGGAAGACCTTCTGGATGACAAGTTAGCTGCCCACTATTCCTGACTGGACTGCACCTTATTATACATTTTTCTTAATGCTTTTATCATGGTATATTGCAGCACAGTATAGAAAAGCATAGCCAAGGAAATATGATACAGCGCAGTAAATAGCATAAGCACTGGAAAAGCACAGTAAAACAGCAACTTTACTGTAAACAAAATGCACACCACAGGGAAAACAAACCCGACACGTTGAATAACCAGGTGCAAATTACTATAGCAGAAGCCAACCCCTACAGTATGTAGACTAGACAGCAATGCTGAGTTATTGAATGAATCGCTTCTATCCTCAGGATAACAGAATGCATAATTTACACCGTACATTTTTTGATGAATGGTGTTCCTAACTTTTGATATGTTTATGGTGTTTCCACAACAGTGAAAACAAAAGTGTGACAAAAAACATTACTGTTAATTAGTTGACACTCTTTTCCACAAAGTATTAATTAACACAAAGTTCTAGAATTCTGTCAAACGTGTAAACATCAAGAGCAGGATTTGCTTTATCAGTGAAGCAGGGAAATGAAGTTAGTTTATGGACTTTAAAATCAATCAATGAGCCTGGATATGCTCCTACCGACTGGAACTAAGTATTGGGCAATATTATTTTTATACGTGTATTTTTTTTTTTTTTTTTTTTACTGAATGTCGGACACCAATATTAGAAATACTAGCCGTCATATTAATACAGAACAGCAGTTCTGAAACATTACCTTGGCAAGAGATCTGACGATAGGGCTTTCCATTATGCCTCTGAGAAAAATGAGGTCTATTTCCTTCGCCCCCGTGGTTGTGGGCAGCTCATTCAGGTTATCCAGCACCTGCTGCATTGCTGTTAAAGACAGGTAATGACATTGATCTATTAATAATAAATCTGCATAATACAACAGGCCTCAGCTGCTGGGCTGTTTAAAAATATTAATACAAAGCAACATTTTTTTAAAATCATAACGGTTGTTGGCTTGATAGTAACAACAACAAAAAATTAGTCTTTCAAAAAACAAGCCTCGTTAAGAGCTCAATATTCCAGTTAATTACATTATAAACCAAAAAAAACAAAAGCCATCTACAACACTGTGTAAAAATGTGCTAAAGAACCAGACCACGCTGTAATAACCTTACGCTGATGTGATCGATTCCGTCACATGATCAAAGAACCATGAGATGTCAGAACGCAGAAAATTGTAAATGGCCCAAATACTGTACAGTTTATTGTGAAACATCAGTCATTTGTGCATTCTTTATTGCAAAGATGTCTGCAGTACTATCAGCCCAATAACAAGTCAGATCCGCTGTATTGTCCATCATACACAGCTCAATGACTTGCAACTGCGCTACAGCTTGATCCCTGTATGTGATACACTTTTGAAGTGACACTGTACACCTACACATTTACTGTTGAGCAAATGAATATGGTAACTTATAAATATGGCATAAAAATATAAATCAAGTACTTCAAAGCCCTACAAGAACTTCATGCAATTAGAGGCTTTTCATTTTTAATCAACTCTTCATGTCAAGACATGTGAAAGGCTGACTTTGTATTCATCCCACATTCTCTGGAGGGAAAATTACTGTGACTTCAGCTAAACCAAAAGTTAACAGATAACTTGTTAACCTTATCATCTTTCTCCTTTTTTTTATCACTCACCTACTGTAATAAGTTGGAATGATTAAATGGCAGCAAACACAGTGGGGGAAAAAAACACTCATCTCACAGATGTACCACTTTCATCACCGTTCGATTATATATGTGGGAGAGAGCAGAAAGCAGCTAAATGCACACCCACCTACAGTAGATGGAAATACAATGAAAGTAGTTTTAGTTTACATAAAAGCCATGCAATGCAAGACCAGATGGAATATGCATGTACATAACTGCTTCAGATCTTATCACAATACCGGGGACAGCATTAGCCAGAACCTTTGACTGCTTGACTTGAGTTTCTTTTAAAGAGATGTCAGAGACCTGCGTTGGTTTCAGTGTCTCAACTCGGAGCACGATTCTGTGTAGGCACTATGGTTTCCCTCTTGCAGCAATAGGTAGTGGCTGGAAAGTAGACTTGTTATTCAGATTACCTTTGATTTGTCACCCTGCTGCCAAGAATTAGCATCCCCCCATTTGTCAGCATCACAGATAGCAAGCTGGTTGCCTGCTACTGCTAGAACAGTTTGCATTGAGGATTAATAGAGTGTCCCTGTTGTTGAGGATTAAGAGTATCCCTGTGTTAGGTGGAGGGTGGTCTTACCAAGAAACCACAACCCTTTATCGATATTGTGAACAGCTTATTTATTTAGTGTCATTCAACAAGGATTTGAGTTTCAGCAATCTATGTTAAAGGGTTAAGATCATCCACTATAGGGCCCCCGAGTGGTGCATCCGGTAAAGGCGCCCCACGTGGAGTGCAGGATGCGCCCTATAGCCTGGAGGTCGCCGGTTTGAGTCCAGGCTATTCCACAGCCGACCGCACAATTGGCCGAGCACCACTGGAGGTGGGGGGGTTAAGTCCCAAAATAATAATAACAAACACACACTGACACCTATACGTTCACCAGTCCAACATTGAGTGCTCCGGGTGCAAGTGGTGCTGTGAATGTGAAACGACTGCTTTACAGTGGTACAGTGCAGTCCGGGTTTAATGCTGGCTTGATAATAGCTCCTGGATCTTTAGCCGTCTACAGTGACAAACAAGACACAGTTAAATAGACAGACAGTACAACACTAAACATCGTTTCTCTTTATTCCTCACGGTCAGTCCGTAACCATAACGGAGGAACAGATCACTGGGGCCACTTCCCCTAAATACCCTCTGTCACGCCCTCTTTCGGTAACGCGGCCAATCGCGTCTCCTACAATCCATGACTGACACATCGCCTACCGCATTAAGGCGTGGACTTCTGGTATCATGGCCCTGGAATGAACTGCCGAACCATCCATTACGGGGCACTCTGCTCCGGTTATACAATGCCCTCACAGGCCGTGAGGGATATTGTTGATTTGTATTCATTCGCTCTCGGTCACAAAAATGTATCGAGTTACTTTTAGAACTTCTCTGTTTGGTTATCACCTTACATGAAAATGCTAGCATAAACAAGGCTAAATAAGCCTGTTGGTACTATAGTAACTGTGCATATATTGTAAGTGTATACATTTGTTTGCTTCCTGCTCTGATGTCTGCTGCCAAGGGAAAAAACACACACACACACACACACACACACACACACACACACACAAATGTTTGGTTTGTAAACAATAACAAACCATCCCCTATATCACAAAGATGATGTATTCACTCACTGTGCCTCTCATAAGATACAGAGTAAAGATAAAACGCTGCGTGTGCGCCTGTGTCCTGGACACTATTTGCTCTAGCCTTGGCGAGGTTCAGGAGGCAGTATGGTGGAGATGCCCTCGTCACCTAGTCTGCAACAAGTGTTCACCCATGGAGGGGGGCATCTCATCGCCCCCACTTTGAGGCTCAAGCCTCATCTTTAGGTGAGGACGGCTGGACAGAGGGGGACCCCTAACTCAACCCACTCCCAGTCAAACCCCTCCTGCTGAATCTTCTACAGGAGAAAAACAAATGTTCATGTTGCATGAGCTTCAAATAATTACTGCTGGTGTTGATACTACCTTGTTCCATATATAAAACTGCTGATCATGCATTGAAGTGCATGAATAGCAACAGTTGATATAAATAAGTATGAAGCCAATCTTCTCTGTGCCAGTGGCAGGGCTGGTTTACAAGAAGGGTTCTTTTAGGTTAATACTGCATTGACTTAAATGAACCTTAGAATGTGCTGAACAAATATAACCGCGGCAAACCCCCCTTGTAAACAAACTGAATGAAGAAGGTATGTTTATTGATTCCTGTGTTCGGTCGTTTTGTAGAAAATGCTGGTCTTGTTCAAAAATGTACTTCAAGGCAATCATTCTAGGTCTTGTACTATACTAGCAACAGTAGTTTGTTCTTGCTGTTCACAAGATTCTAAAAACGTTCCCACACCAGGGTTTTCTTTTGGCTCAAAAAGTTGATTAAGGGTTTTTTTCCTCCACAGATTGCCATCAGTCCAAGCCTCAAATCTGTCAGCTTTTCTTTTCTGCTTTCATGGAGGTCAGTCTGTCTACATCTGTTCTATTTACTTACCTCAAAATACACAATGATTGGTTTACCCAACTGTACAAAGAACAGTAGACTAAGTCTTTATGGAAATCGGTAATTTTTTTAAGACAGTAAATGACTGATAGTAATAAAAAATGAACTATACTGATATACCGAAATCTTTTCATTCCTATTCATGTGGAACTAGATGTAATGCAGTCCCGGGATTCCGTTGCTAGAAATGCCATAAGCACCGTGTCACACTCATCATTCCATTTCATTTGCTCTGTGGCATGTGCAACTTTTAATTTGCCGGTGGCGGTTCCTGGAACATTTATATTTTCTACTGTATTCAGTTTGCGAAGAGCTTATTAAATTTCAAAGTAGAATATGATAGGCATCTTCAGCATTACACAGATTTCTGTGCTCTCTTACGGTATACACCTCAAGCTTTGGACCAGAACTTACTTCTAAATGATAAGAATTGTGCATTTCTGCACTTGACCTTTCCTACAGGTCACTGCAGGCTTGCCACACAGGGGGAATTGCAATGGTTCTTCGTTAATAGTTTCTCAGATTGAATCTGAAAATGCTATTGTATAGATTACAGTGGCTACCTACTATATATTTAACCCACATTAAGATCTACCATAAATAACGAATTCAACCTTTGGTTTTACATACATCTTCATTTCCTCTATGGGCAAACTGCCTATTCTATAAACAAAATAAAAACATTGACATGGGTAATTCACCCACTGTCCAACATCATCATTTAACGTAGAATGGAACTGATGATAGTACCAGAAATAACTCCACATGCTTGTCCTGCCAATCTTGGAAAGGTATTGAGACCAATTACCCTCTCAATCTCCTACACTTAAATACAGCACTGGATGTGTGCACCAGAGCATTAGCAGAGTCTCTTCAGTGCTGAGTGGGCAGCAAGATCACACAACACCCAGACTTAATCCCTGAGGTACACAAGTGTTGCTACCTAACAAGATACTTGTGAAGAAAAAAAAAACACATCATTTTTAAATAGTTTGAAGAGGAGTGTGTTGGCTTGATGTCTGGTTTTTTCTTATTTGAACAAACTTACGATTTTTCCTAAGTAATTGTTGTTTTTAAAGTCCACAGCTGAAGCTGTATGCAGTTAATAAAATGGGAATGTATTTTTTACGCATCCTCGGTGCTGAAAACATTTGTTCCTTCCGAGGGCCGTGAATGTTGTCACTTTGTTGTAAAATCTACTCCAGTACAAAAGAGTGAATACTGTCTATGTGGACCATGCAGCACAAAGTCCAACATAACCAAGATTCTGTTACATATTCCGATCAGTAGATTACAATCAAGAAACTAAAATAAGTAAAAGGTAAAAGTCAGCAAGTACCACATTTAACAAAATGTAACTAAAATAGATAGTTCCAGTAAAAAGGTATTCTGGGAATACAGCTTAGTAATTGTCTGCAGTATAATAGCTTGTTACACATATACAAATACACAGTATACTGCAACTTTGGGTAAATTATCTGAGCACAGAAATATATATATAATTTTTATTTTCAAAATGCTGTATAGTTGCTGTATAGTACATAAAAAGAGCTGCCAAACTAGTTACAATCAATACAAATGTAAGCATCTTTTTAATCCAATCCAATACATGAGATCTTTACCACTGAAATGTCAAATTTTTATAATAGAGCCAAATGTGTGAATATACACTTTAGGATTCAATAAATTCAATAAGGATTCAATGTTCTAAAAGTATATTATTAGAAGGAAGGGGGTTGAGTGCTACCGCAAAGGTAAAATTCAAAATAATTCCAGTAAACTTTTTTTCTTCCTTGAACTTCAGCATATACCACTCACCTACAGGAGTATCTGCTCCTTCACTTGATGAAGAATACTCTTCTTCGGGAGATGAATTGGTTAAATCATTTTCATATCCATCTTCAGCTAACAAAACCATAGCTAGAAACAGGATGGACTTACAGGGTAGCACAATCTCCGACAGCTCTTTGTCCACAGATCAATGTAATGAATTGCCGGTATGACTGCTGTGGTTTGATTAACCAGGCAGCTCGTTGTGTGCCAGATTTTCTGTGAAAGCTCCAATCGGCCTCTCGCTCCTATTTGCAGCACCAAAACAAGACAACTGACTCGCGATCAGATTGGTGAGCACTGCCTTTTAATACCAACTGGAAGCTATAATCCCACAATCCCTCGTTTTTCAAGGGTTTTCAACAAGCCCCTTTGCTGCAAAAGCAATAATCTTATATAAGAGCTGTTGCTGTCTGCTATACGAGTACACTGCTGTCTCATCTGTGCAGAACAAAAGGAGAAAAAAAAATATGCACTGTCTAAATATTACAGGCATTTGGTCAAAATGATTTACCAACCTATTGCAGAGTTTGGTTTGATTATCTTCAGACTGGGTTGACAGCTACAGGATATTCCATCACTGAATACACATTAAAAAAAAAATAAAAGCAAGCTCTTTTAATTTTATTTACTGAAAGATATTACAAAAGCTATCTTAAAATTGGTAGGATGCCCTTGAACCGCTACAGAGAATTTACCAAAATATCCACCCTACTAAAATGAATGAAGCATGGCAAATAACAAATGCTATGCCTAGATCAACAAACCAAACGGGTGACGTTAACCTACTTACAAACCCAGGTACAGTGCATGTGTTTGATACTTCCTCAGGAACTCTTACTCTTCAGGGGTTAGGCATACAATGCCTTTCACAGATCATAGAGGGAACTACATTTTGGAATCGGGTTTATTTATGTGACTGCATGAGCATCAGCCAAACACTAGCTGGTAGTTTGGTATGAATTGCTACAGTAAACCTCTTATTGGTTTTGTGCAATTAATTTTAGTCAACTTTAATGGCTGTAAATTGCACTGTACTACATTCAAGAGTAATGGATATACAAAGGTTTACAACAGTTCTGGCCAGTAATATACAGATATTTACAACAGGACTAAAATCAGTAACCTGCTGAAAAACTAAAAACCAGGGGCTTCAACTATTCATTATTGTATCCAAATGTGGCTTACTCATATTCTAAAAACAATGTCCTGTAAAGCAATTACTTAATAAAACAACTTCCCACACATATCTCTGGGCAGGGCTAATGATCTCAACACAGATTCACAGTTATGGTCATGGTGGTCCACTATGAAAGTCACTGTATAAAATATTGATTGATTGATTGATTGATTGACTATACTCAGTTGTCATGGAATATTACTGCTCTTTCTTTCCAATAGTTTTTCTCTAACCAGATATTCCCCAGTTTACTGCCTAAAGCATGACAACCAAGCTGAAAATACGCACTGTACTGTGCATACGAGGGTGCCAAGCTACAGTATCAGATCTTTCAAATATTTGTTTCTACTCCAGATTCAGAGTCCAGGAGTAGTAGTAGTTGGCCACTAGACTGCAATATAATCTGAACTGGCACTCTGCTAAGTTTTAATGCTGAGCTGCTCGCTCAAGCAAAGGGAACACCTTAATTTGGAATTGTGTCACAGTTCGCTGTCAGTTTTCTTTTTCTTTAAGGCATTTTACTCTGTATATAGCTTAGTTCTCCCAATAGCAGCTTACCTGGAGAGGAATTACAATTAGCCATTCATTTCCCATATACTAAAGGCAAGCTGAAAGGGATAAACTACTGTCCTACTGCGGCTTTTGACAGCCTTCAATCTCACTTCTGCAGCCTGCAGAGCTAGAAAAGGGAAAGATTATTAGTCTAAATATTTTATCCACAATGGTGCTCAGATACATCTACAAGACATGTGCAAAATAACTTGATGTGTGTCTGAACTGATTTATACAATATCGAAGTTGTACAGTAAAAGTACCAGAAATGACTACGTTGTTTAAGAAAAAAATGATCCTCTTTTCAAAAAAAATATATATAAATGAATGGCTTTGTCAAGAACAAGACAAGAATCCCCTTGTCAGATCCCCTTTTTCTTGTTATACTACACAGGGTTGTTATTGTTGCATAGCTAAAAAAAATTAAATAAAATGGGTGTTAGTGCTGCTGGAAAAGCAACTTAAACCGAGAGATGATTAACCCTGTGCAACATATTTGCACTCCACAAAAGCTCACTTCTGGTTTATCTATGGCAATTTTGCTGAGCTAGTGGTAACAAAGCAATTGATGAAGATTACTGTGGATTGGTTTTATTCTACTTAGACCCTTACAGTAGATCCACAAGTATCCTTTTTTTATTGCACCTCATGTTTCGAACTGGTTTGTGCTTAAAAACTATCCAGTTAAAAACAGTACATATACAGTACAGTGCTATAACGCCCTTCATTATAACAAACCTGGCCGCTGGACCAAAAAAAAAAAAAAAAGATAATATTGTAAGGTATATGAGGTGTGTAAGTGCAGGAACGCTTGCAGTAGGAGGGGCTGTGTTCCACATCAGCTGATTGGCTGTGGAGTGGGACGAGGCGGGACTAACTGGGGCTAAAGACCAGCGACGGGGAGTGTTTGTTGCTGTGAAGCAGAGAGAGAAGCCAATCAACAGACAGAATAGTTCAACCCCGAGATTCCTTTTAAAAATTCATTCATTTCAGCGGCGTAGGTCGTGGCCCACAGCAACCTGTTAATTGTTAGTTAACAATGGGCAGATTGTCTTTGATCGATTATTAGTGTAATAAGATCGAGTCTGGCCCTGAATCGACTTAAGGTTCATTATTATAGTGAAAGGAGATACAATTTCCCCAAAGCTCTTCGCAGCCACACTGGAAGACATTTTGAAAACACTGGATTGGGAAAATATGGGGCTGAAGATCAATGGAGCCCACTTGAATCACCTAAGATTTGCTGACGACATCCTCATATTTACAACGTGCCTAGAAAAATTACAAACAAGAATACAAGAACTACACGAGGCTAGCATCAAAGCGGGTTTGAAAATGAACCTGAAGACGACTCAAGTCATGTTCAATAAATATACCACTCCACAGGCAATTGAAGTCAATGGGATCAAGCTGGAAGAAATCAATAACTACATATACTTAGAGCAGTTAGTTTAGCCAACAGGGAACCAAATGTGCGAAATCAACAGAAGAGCAAAAATGGGCTGGAGTGCCTTTGGAAGACTAAGCATGGTTCTGAAAGGGAAACTACCCTTAAGCCGCAAAAGGAAAGTCTTCAACCAATGCGTGCTGCCAGTGCTAACTTATGGATGCGAAACCTGGACCCTCAATGCAAAAATGACTCAAAAATTACAAACGACTCAATGGAGTATGGAAAGATGCATGCTGGGAATAACAAGAAGAGACAGGAAAAGGAAGGAATGGATAAGAGTGCAAACAAAAGTATGCAATGTTACTGAAATGGCAGTGGGCCAGACATGTAGCGAGAAGAACAGACCAAACCATCACTGCACCAAGGAGATACTAGACTGGATCCCAAATGATATAAAACGACCAAGAAGACGTCAAGATGAAATTAGGAAACACGTCGGAGCAACATGGATGAGGGATGCAGCAGACAGGCTTTTGTGGAAGAATCTTTGGGAGGCCTTCATCCAGCCGTGGATTGAAAAAGGCTGATGATTGTGATGAAGACGATATGACCCTCTATTTTGTCTGCTTATATCATTATTTGCTTTGCATTATTCCAGAACTCATGAAATCAGACATCACAATAGAAATTAAACACTAGTTTAAAAAGAATGTAGATGATTCAATGTAACCTTTATAAAGGCAAAAACTCTTCATTCAGGTTTATGACTTTTATCAAGGAAAAAAAAAGGTTACTCATAAACTAGTTTAACAAATTGAAATTTTAATATAAAATGGCTAATTCTTCCTGAATCTAATCGGTTCATTCCAGGCTCTGCAGAACAAGTGTTACAATTGATGAATGCTTTTTGAACTTGTTTCAAGATAGGGTCAGTTGTATTCTGAGTCAGTACAGTACACAGTGGTACAGTTTTTCTGTAGCACAACACTGCCAGTTAGAATAGTCATAGTTGTACATCTGGCATGTAAGAGGGTGTGAGCTGAAGTGCTTCTGTTTAATCCATGAATGACGGAGGGCTGTAAATCTGATTCCACAAATGAGGGATTATGAAATCTGTTAGTATGGATTAATTTGCACTGAACATGATATCCATTTATAGCAACCCTGTTCAGGGAGCCCTTGTGGAAATGGTATGTTATAACAGCAGGGTAACATGTATTTCTGCTCTCTTGCTCTATGATTCTTGTACATTATTTGGTATTGCTGCCTGCCTGCCTCAAAGGACGCAACCAGACTCCTATTTCAATTACAAGATCCAACCCAAATCTTATTAATCCAAGGAACGCTTACATCTTTGCTTATGCCATGAAAATGGTGTGTTAAATTGCAACAGACCTGACTATATCCATTACTCAAGTAGATGTTGTACAAATTGCTGTCCCTATCAATGCTGCTGCAGTATCCCTAATCTCTTTATGATTGGTTTGTTATAAAAATCTAAATTTTGCATAGGAGATCTTGGGACCTTCTGGTTTCCAAACTGGGACTAACAGACGAGCTAAAGAAGCAGCACCTGCACTGAAGCTGGTAAGAGTTCCAGATGTTGGCCTGGCCAAATGTACATTTTCTAACGGGGTGTAGCAGTGGTGAATAAGCATTCATATGCTTACAAAACAGTCACTCCGAACAGGACTGAAACTTCCCTTCATCTCCCTGCAATGCCAACCCCATTAATATGAGGTTTACATTTGTGTTCTCCCTCTGCGCGGGCGTTTCACTTTACTGAAACATGTTGCATATTTTAAGTAAGTGTAATTTTACAAAATTGTGGAGATTTATAACGGGTTACTATTGCAATTGTATTCATTATAGTGCAAAATTGTGGGCATATTATGGCGCACACTTATTTTATTGTGCCACACTATGGTAATCAGAATGAATATGTGATCTGTATGGTAATGCATGATGTATTTTTAATGCTCTCATTAGTATCCAACCTAGTACATTCAGCGTCCATCAGTTCTGACAGATCCTACTGTACTTGCTTAAGCGGTTTTCTCCCACTGCTAATTAAAAAATATGTAGCCACCTAGATAACCATTTCATCCCGAGGGCGACAGTGAAACGTACCATCTTTAAATTGGGACTTTAGTGAAGACTGTGAGCACATTAATTATTGTAGGTAGTAATTCATAGTTATTTAAATCACCTCACAGACTGTAACCCCCAACTCCACAAACCAGCCACCATTTTTGTAAATAGCAACACAGTAATGAACAATAACAAGTGTCTTCGGTGTCAGTTTCAGGCGGAGCTTTGTGGTCGGCAAGGTGACACGGCTGAATGAACATTTCCTCTGTCATCCCGTTTGGTGCTGTCACAGTGTCCGTTTCTCAGCACACGGTACAGTAATCGCTCAGTTACCAGGTGCGATTGATCGATCTGTAGGAGCATTTACTAAGGTGCCTTTGTTAAAAAAAACAATACAATAAATTTATAACTGTTTATTCTTTAGAAAAATAACTGTTTATATATAATTTATAACTGTTTATTCTTTAGAAAAATAAAACTGAAGCCTAATATTTTTAGGGACCCCAACTGTTGATTCCAAATTAGGCACTTCTCATAGGACTAGTAAATTTACATCCCTGAAAAGTTTCTAATCCCGATTATATATATTATACACACGCACGCACATATATTAGGGCTGTCAGTTAAGCAATCGATTCATTAGGCACACAAAATAGAATTGTTCGAATAAATATCAATGATTGTACCGCCCACATACATTTCACTCCATTCCTCTGCCCCCATGATTGTTTTAATATCATTGCAGTAAAAGCTTGTGCACAACAATTGAATGCGAGGGGTAACCTTGGTAGCATGAGGAGAAAAAAAAAAAAACACCCACAACATTAGCAACAAGTCTAAAGCAAGTTTAGCATACTACAGGAGTGTTACTAAAATATTTATTCCAAACAGATTACAGTAGTTTGGAATGTAATCTATATAAACGAGACATGAGTTTATGAAAAACGTCTTTTTATTCCGTGACAGCTGCAGCATCACACATTGCATCTTGTTATTACTGTACCACCTAACCTTCACTATCTGTGAAACACACAATGCAGAAATCACTGCCTAAAACACAATTATATTATTTTTATTATAATAATATTATTATTATTACAAATAAATTGATTTGCTTACCACAACATGCATATCTGCTATAGGTCAAGCTAATCGTTACTCCAAAATTGCGTTTAACATCACTGATCGTTTAATTTTTTTAACGTTGTTGAATATTGTTAAATATTCATTATATAACAGTTCATTTTGAAACTCCAAAGAAGCACACATTATATACAGTCAGTTTTCTTCAATGTGCACACTGTATTTACAGTCTGTTTGCCACGGATACAAGCCTGTCGTCCTGCTCTGGATTCAAGGCATCGAATACACAGAGGGGCGTGTACTTACAAAGCATTTTCAAAACTGATTCGCTGGTAGGATGGGACCAGCAAATCAGATGCTAGTTAACACAAGCAAGAAAAGAAGAGAACGCCCACTGCTTGTCTGGCAGAAATACTGTAAATAGCAAGGCAGGGCGTCTGGTGCATTTCATTAATAAAATGTAATAATGTTATTAACTATGTGCATTACAAAAATGTAATTATTGAATCGATTATCCAGTATTTATAATCGATGTATATAATGAGGAATGGACTCGATCGAAACATCTATTTTCAATTTAATTGTAGCAGTCCTAATTTTTTATATATATATATATATATATATATATATATATATATATATATATATATAATCTCACACACACAATACTTTTTTCACCCCCATTACTCAGTTTTAAAATGTATAAAGTATTGCTGCCTGAGTCTTGATTTTTATGCACATTTGTATACAGTAATATCGTTAACAAGGTCTGTCAAAACATGTTGAATAACATGCCGCATATTGCATCTCTACTCAAGATGGACTACCAACATTACACCATTAGGTTTGTGTCATGGTTATTTACAATAAATACCAAATTAAAATTAATGATCATAAACTACTGGTTTACCAGTCTGTGAAATTTCCACAAGAATGTTGTGTGTGTATGTATATATGGGACATGTACGGAATGGTTCACTAATGTACACACATTATTCATTTTAATTCTTTTTCATCTGTGGGAAGCTTGAACGTTAGTTTGGAAAAGCAAATGTTATCAATAAACTGGTAATGAGAACGTAAATAAAGGAAATGATGATTAAATGTAAAGATAGCTTGTGTTAACAATTAAAATGCTCACCAGTAGAAGAGTCCTACAGTATCTCTTCACTTCAACACTGCAGCCTTTTGCAAAGTCCCGTGATAAGCAGTTTTCATTTGTTATGGCAAAGGATTAGAGTAGCACCTGTTGGATAATAAAGTCAACACACCAGTTAAAAAAACAAAATGAAAACAAAATAAATACAAAATCTTGCCCAAAGCTGCTTTTTAAAAAAAAAAAATTCAGTGCCCAATTACTTAACCCCTTGTTTTCTCTCCCCCGATTTCAATATTGATTTATGTGCAGCTGCTTCCCACAACAACTCCGGAGATCTTAAGGTCAATGGGTGTCTTCCAATGCCACCACCGAGCCAAATCACTTTTTTGGGGAAGACCAGAGGTCCGTATGTGTTTTATGCCTTGACACCTGGAGGAGGGAAGTTAGAATATGACCATACTGTGGCTCCTGCTGTCCTGCTTCATGTGCAGATTACATGGGTGGCTTCAGAAAACAGCATTAAAAAGCAGACAGCTGATAAAACCCCAAATCACATTCATCACGTTCTTAAATTACTCCCAATGTCCCACTGTCTCTTTTTATAATGTGATGCGATTAGCTTTCTCACAAAAGAATGATTCACTGTTCGACAGAACAGTAGAAATGAACTAATGGGCTTTGTTCAGGAATTGCTTGACAACTACAGTACAGTATATCTCAGGAAATTAAATTTAGAATAACAAATCACAGTTGCTCATTATATCAGTAACTGTTGCTGTGTTTATATAGAGAGTGATCCATGTCTAATTAGCCTAGCTTTGTATTGATTACAATCCACCCACTAGTTTTAGGCTATACTGCAGGCTAATGTTCACTTAGCAGGATTCGATTTCAGCTCAAATCAATGTTATTTGGATGGGCAAAACACATGGATTCCAGTAGAATCCATGTCATGCTGGTGTGCGTTCTACAGCCATTAGCAATCAGATTCCCCATTCATGCTCATTACACAGCATGCAATGAAAGTAACCTCTAGGTGTACTGCACTGTACTGGGTGAGAAACTACACCGCAGAATTCAAACTTATTATGTATTTCCACTTTCACTAAATATAAATCTGCTAGTCTGTTTAAAAACATTGCTGTTTTTAAAACTGGGTACTGTTCAGTAATGCAAGTTAAACATCCACAGTACTATAGTACAGTACTAGAATTGTATCATCTTGTACTGCCTGGTCTGCCTGCCCTCCCTCTTCCTGGAGAACACAATATACCTGCCTTGACTTTGCACCACACTTATACAATCTTAGCCTCCTGTAGACCCAGCGGATCCCATTTGGATTTATTTAGGGCTTCTGGTTTTCAGTTTTTATTTTCCATCTCTCTCTCTCTCTCCCTTTAAACCTTAATTAATAGTTGATAAGCCTTAACTTTATAAAAGATTGTTTAAATTAGCGACACACTTCTAGAAACTAACGCAGTGGAAATGAACAAGCTGAATTTGGCGATTAGAGCCAGAATTAAATGCAGGTTCAAATAGAATCAGGTGAGATCAATGCACGTCGTTTGTGAACTCAATCAAGATATGAGGGTAAAAAGAAACAGCTTCCTTTGGTAATTAGTGTTCGATTAAGAAAGCGAATCGGCTCAAAATATGTTTAAAAAGGGACATCACGCGATTGAAAATAAAATCCAAAAACTAGAAGCCCTAGATATATTCCAATAAACTCTCGATTACACCTATATTTAACCTTTCAGGTAATATGTGATTAGGAGGACCCTTTGTACCTGCGTGCACTGGTTAGAATTGCCTTCACCAGAGTACATTAAACAAACCTTCTTCGAGAACAAATACCAGGAAGGAGAAGAAATTTCAATTAGGTGTATTACCACGATTTCAATAATAAAAATAAGCAAAACTGAAGTGTTTTCACACACAAATAAACTCGACAACCAGATTGCATATTTCTAGTGTAAAGAACTTGCCTTGAATGCTCATTTCCAATGTTTCCAAACAAATCAATGGTACTAATCAAGACAGCCTGTATGGAAACAAAGAAAGGTGTCAAGCTTTGCACTACAATTGAATACCCCCAGATAGTTACAATAGTTCCTAATACAAAACACATTTTCCAAAGACAAGTAGTTGTTAAGCTTGTACACTATATACAGTTTATACATGAACACACAGTATATACTTTTCACTACACTAAACATGCACATACTGTGGTCACTACTCTAGAATTACACTGTATAGTAACTCATCCACAGTCATTCCTTGCAAGCTGCCCTGTCAATCAACTTAAGCATCAACAACAATGCTCCCAGATCAGGTCACAAACTATATTGTAATACCAGCAAGAAGCTGTTTTTTCAAAACAGCTTTATTTGTTGACTGACCTACAGTACATTGTTACTAGTGGACTGCTTTAAGAAAGATTTTTCCTGAAAACTACAGTATCTCAGGGACTTAAATAAAAAAAAGAGTATTCAATAGATTTTTAATGTCAAAATGTTATTTATGTTCAAATTACGTTGCTAATTCTTAATAAATTGGTAAAAACAAAAAACTTTTTATACCCCTCCCCTGATCTGTGCCTTTCCACAACTTTATCCCGGAGTTGTTTTGAAAGCTCCTTGGTCTTCATGGTAGTATCTTTGCTTTGAATGAACTACCCAACTGTGGGACCATACTGAGAGAGGTGTATTTAATCTGAAATCATGTGAACCACTTTTATTGCACACAGATGGACTCCATTTAACTTATTGTGTGAATTCTGAAGGCAATTGGTTGCACCTGAGCTTAATTAGGAGTGTCATAGCAAAGGGGGTGAATACTTATCTAATGAAGACTTTTCAGGTTTTTATTTTTAATTGATTAGTTCCCCCATTTTTTCACACATTGAAAGTGTTGAGTAGGTTGTGTAAATCAAAAGGAAAACAAATCCCATTTAAATGCATCAAGATTTCAGGTTGTAACACAACAAACTGTGAAAACGTCCAAGGGGGGTGAATACTTACTACAGGCACTATAGATGAAACAAATAGATTACCACAACCTAGCCCTAGACTGTACCATATTTATGTATAGTACATCAACATTTAAATGTGACATGTGGATGGATGGAAAGGAGGATAGGACAGGCTCCTCCATATATCCTCAAATTAACTTACAAAGAATGTCCTAACTAAATTGAATCTCAATTGGAAGAGGTTCTCTATTTATTTATTTTTAAATGCAAGGCTGACACATGTACGTGTCAGACAAAGACAGATGGATCCTTCCTTACTGCACTGCATGTCTCTGGATTCTGATGCTCTTAATTTGTACTTAAATGTATTGAGATGATTTAAATGTGTGACATAATGACATATATACAGTACCCCTGCAGTGTGTGTGTATGTATATATCTCCTATTGTAAACCTTAATGTTAAACAAGGTTGCTGAATAGGGTAGCTTGAGGTTACTTTTACTGTAGTGTAATTATTTTCAGTACCTACTGCATAAATACAATAAATATTAAAACAGAAATTATATGGCAGATATACACAGACTATATAATAACTACTGTACATCATCCAGTTGTTTGCTGGTGTTTAATCCGTTTGCTAAAAAGATCCCACAATAAAAAAGTACACGGCAGAAACAAATCTAGAAACTACTACAACAAACCTTACAGATTTCCAGAGTGTTTCACTAGTCCCCATATCTGAACATATACATTTACAGGAAACCTGAATTCTAACTGAAAATACATTTCTTGCCCCATAATTGCTTTCCAGTTTATCAGGAGGTTGGCTATGGTTAGAATATTGCAGCAAATCCTCCTTAACCAGCAGCAGATAAGAGGCAGGCCCTGGCAGCGCGTCATTGGTGGTGTGACAGCCTATGGCTGACCCTGCTCCTGCCCTGCCCCCTGAGCTGTTGCTAAGAGGCAGAGAGCAGAACTCAGCAAGACAGACCTGGGATTAAAAGGGATGAACGTACAAATGCTGTTCATTAACAAAGACCAAGAAGTGTTTTTGCATCAAATAACTGCAAGCGGATCGTCCACCATGCCACACACTGTACAGCCTCAGCCTCCTCCACTAATAACCTCCCATTTGCCTCTGACTGTTTGTATGGATTTTACAGGGTTTGCTTACTCAGCAGTTCAGTAGAGCTGGACACATACAGTACTAATGATTTACAGGGAATCCTAAAACGACTCTCTCTCTCAATGGACTTTTACAATAAACATTTTTAAAACATCAAAAACTGAAAAATATGAATACATTTACTATTAAAAAGAAAAAGGAAGGTCACAGTACTTATGTCAAGACCACTTCCCCGCATGGTCCTCACTCACAGTGCTAATAAGTAATGTAGGGCATCTTTTGTACAGTTCATGTTCTGTTGAAGTACAAAGGTTGAATACAATTAGTCTAATCCATGTCTCACTTCATTCAACAGAGGGTTTGGTTGTAGAAGTGACACCAACCCACACATTATTAAAACACTGTTTACGACATTATTGGAACATATGTCTTTGACGAGAATAAGGTACTGTGCTTTGCAAGCCTTAACCAAAACAGGGGAGGTGAGGATACTAAAAGTAAGGTCCAGCTAGTCCTATGGGCAGCTGTAAGCATAGACAGTAAAAATCGACTGTGGCAGCATTGTGAAGGGAAGGGTACAGTAGATACTGTATGGGGCTTTTCTATAGTACACTGTTGGAACAGTGTAAATCCCAAGTCTCCAATGTGTGTCTCCTCCAGTCAAGGACCATGTTTCAATCAGGTACTGTACTAGGAGACACACATTATAGTTAGCTTTTATGTTTGGAGTACAATTAAATTAGAAAATGCATGATATTAGTCTATGGGAAATGTAGAAAGAAAAGAACGACCATTTTATATGTATGATCTGTTATAAACACGGTGTACATATCATTTTGGAAAATAAAAACTAAAAGGAATTTGTACGAGAAGATTTAATTTTTCCTATCAAACCAGAGCTGTAGTGTACGTCTCCCAAGACAGAGAATAGTGTACGTCTCCCAAGACAGAGAACTGACTGAGCAAACCATCGCTGCAGTCAGTAAATAATAAATATCAACAGCATCAGTAATCTGAGGATCAGAACGCTACAGTACAGCTGCATTTGAGATTTAAAAATTCCACGAGTTTAGATGCAGTTTATTGTTGTTAGTTTCAGTAATTAGCACCATTTAATTTATTATTATTTTAAACAATAGGAAATAGCACAGTGTTGTACTGAACCACGTCTATATTTGTACACAACGTATTGTACAGTAAACTAGATAGCAGAGTGCACAGTATATGCCATGAATGTAGAAAGTACCGTGAGCTGGGTTCTCCCCAGGCCTTTTCAGGATTGATTCCGCTGCTAGCAATCTAGATCACTTGTGCTCACTGGGTGAAAAAACATATATTGGAACCACATGACAGGTGTGTTGCGTCTTGACACTACATTGAACCAATCAGAGAGCTGAAGGGGTGGGATTTCCATTTTAAGCACTTCGCGGTGCTGAACCTTTAAAATGACTGCTAAAAAAATAAGTGATTATTTTCTAAGCAAAAATAGTGACAATGAATGTGGAAATTACCAAACCGAAATGAATGATGAAAAAGAATTTAGAAAATGAAAAAGAGCAACTCGATATAGTCAAACAATAAAACGTATTTGAAAAAACATTATTCAAATTCTTTGTCTTATTACATGTTTAAGATTAAGGCAATTTTATTTTTCCATTAAAAGTGCTCACGGTTATAATGCTCTGCCAATTCCTGGGGAGAACCCTGGTGAGAGATAGCATTCTGGACTGAGAAATGTGATGGAGTGTTTACTGACACTGTAATAACATTCCAATTCTGAAATTCCATTCTCTATGTTTTTGCACAAACCTGATTATTCATTCATACTTACATAACATGCAAGAAGTCAAACAACTGTTCTATTAGCGAAGAAAATGTATTGATTGATCCTTGGAGATACTTCCATTCTACACTTCATGGTTAAATCATGAAAAGAAGTTGATACTGAAAACATGTCACGCATAGGAAAAGCAGCGATTGGTACTCGAAGGTAAGCAAATTCTAGAAGAATACAGGAGAGAACATTTAGACTATTTCGTTTTTTTCCCTGGAAAAAAAAATAAAATGTTCGGAATTGTTTTTCTTTCAAAGAACTCTCAACTCCTAGAACCAAGTCAGCTGAGTTCCTTCAACCGGAAGTGCAGCTTTGGAACAGAGTGAGAAAAACACCATTACAATTAAATATGTACGTTTAACAAATTGCATCTTCCATAGTAAAACAAGAACAAACAGATCTATGAACAGATGGCTGTTCTGGTTTACTGGAATTATTTGATATCTCTGCCTACTTTAAGCCCTGCAATTACCAGCAATGGTCAAGTTATTATGAGCTTCCTCTGGACACCCCAATCAATCAAAACCAAATCAAGGTTAAAACGTATCTGTGATTGCGGTTTCATGAATTCTGTTAATTTAATACACAGGGAGATCAAATATCCAGCTGGCCATTTTGCAGTATTGGTTGTGGAAAAACTCCAACACACAACAGTTTGACACACTGAAGCACAAGATGGGCAACAAGAGCCTAGGACAGAAAGAAAAACATGATCTTCATAATATAAAAATATAACGAAATGCATGCCACAATGCAGCATTGAGCCATGTGGTATACAGCAGATTTACAAAAGGTCCAACAATGTAGTCTTAAGTTGCTGAATACACACAGGGCCTAATTGAGTGATGTGGTGTGCTGTAATATAAGTAACGAGAGGAAATACAGTTTAAAATGTATTAGCCCGAATTCTCAGAATACTTTGTGGAATACATACACATACAGCAAACAACTCTTATCAAGGCACAGTAGGCTATGTTACTGTAGGTCAAGAAGACCAGGACTCCACCAACGCAATGGAGGCCCAGAGACAGATCCGCACTGCAAGAAAGATGCATGGAAGATAAGGAATAAAGCAGACTTCGAAGCAGAAAGGTTTAGCCAGTAACCATGAAACAAAAGAGTTGCCAATAAAGAAGTATAAAAAAGAGACAGTAAACCCTCGCTATAACGCACTTCATTATAACAAACCTTCAGCTATAACAAACCTGGCACCTGGACCCCAAACAAAAAAAACAAGAGAGATAATATAAACCCCAACAGGTTCATTATAGCAAGGGTTTACTGTATAATACAAGGCTTACATTTGTATAGCCTCAAGACCACACTCAGCAGCTAGGGAAGGCCAGAGTACAAACACAGCTAGCAATGAGATGCACTTTAGTTAAAGATACTGTGTCCTGGTTGGCAGCCATAAAGCAAATATTCTCAAATACCACAGAAGCTGGAATGGGTAAACAATTGAAATGCAAACTAGAAATGTTTTAATTAAAAACAGGCCAATCAAATTAAGATGAAAAGCAAAGGTAATCTGTGAATGCTGTAGAAAAAAAAATTAACCAATTTTGTTATTAGTAAAACTAACAGACTACCACAGCTGTTATTAAAAATTCTCAAACATGAGCTCTGCAGTACATTTTAATGAAATAATTGTAATTGAATTAGTCCAAAAGATAATTACTGTTGATAGGTAACTGCTTGTGGAGACCACATTTAATTCCAGTGGTTCTTTGGTAGAGATTTTTAAGCCACATGTGTTTTTTGCGACTTTTTACTAATCATCATTTTGAAAAACGATCATTAAGCAATTCTGTAAATGACTTACTAAGCCACGCCTCTCAAACATGTCAGTCTTAGAAACACTAAGTGCCTGTTAACACTGAGAAAATACAGTATGAGCTCATCTAGTGAGCTTTCCCCAATAGCACCAGAAGATTGTGTATTGTAGTGTCATAGAAACCTGCAATACAATAGCTATTCATAAATTCTTTTTTTTTTTTTAAGTACTTGTATGTCAGTAACATACATCTCCTGCCACACAAACAGAAATGTGGAACCATCAGTACGATGTAAAAGTGATGACCATGGTGACAAAGACCATGGTGACATAGTGACAAAGAATCATTTTATGAAAAAAATGTATTAAATGACCCAAGCAAATGAGGTCTTCAGTATACGTGCAAAAATGTAAGTGTGACATGCACAATTAAGACAGGTACTGCATAATAGAGAATATGAAACAGCGCCTTTTACTTCACGTTGCATAATGGATAACACTTCTACACAACCAGATATGTAGGCCTATTCTCTGTAAAGTACTATTAAATCCAAAACTGAGATGTTTCAAAAACAAAAAAAGCTTTAAAACATAGAAGAATTGTGTAGGGTAAACATGTAAAAAAGACTATGCCAAGGAGAAGAATTTTGTAGACTGAAATACACAAACCAAAAGAGCAGACTGTCACTGTTTCACATGGATCTTTTAGGATGCTTAAAGCAGATGGACAGTCAGTCAATTCTTAGTGACATGCTTTTATACACTCAAGACTGACAAAAGCAGGTATTGCAATTGCATTTACTTCCAGGATTATGAACACTGTGAGGATTTAAGCTTATTCTAGAACTGATCCCAGTTTTACAAAAACATATTCTAGGAAACCAAGTAATACGTTGTTTTTTGTTATTTATTACTGTTATCTTTGGTTGTTGTTTTACAATGGTCCAGTCCAAGTATGATTGATGCATCGTATAAGGTAGCTGTTGTGTGACCAGTGATTTGGTTTATTTTATTTATGTATTTATTAAAGTCTTGGATTTTAATTTGAAAAAAGTCAGTTACTTGCTGTTTCTGCTCAGGATCTCACTTCGGTTGTTCAGCAGCAGTCTGTGCCAAGGTGTGAATGGGACCCTTTGTAAAGTTTTTACAGTACCGTGTCCTGTTATCAAAGCATTATAGAATTTGGAATGAGATTTTGTATTTAAACTATAACACTGTCTTTGTAAGAAAATAAGAACATTTACGAGCAAGAGGAGGCCATTCGACCCGTGTAAGCTCGCCCGGTTCCTAGTAGATGATTGACCTTTACGTTATATTTACTTGCAACGCAACATAAAGTTTGTTTCAGATAAAGCACAAGAAAATCGATTAGTTTTACAGTACTATGACAGCTTTATGTTCTCCCAGTGAATCGCTTCACTTTTATTTACAGTCCTTTCTATTGTGCAATCTGAGGACCGACCATAGGCAACACAAAGATGGACAAGAAAATTACATATACCGAAGGTTTTGTATTTTAGGGAATATTTTTGTTTTAAACAGTTGCACACAGTAAAAATAAGTTTTGTTAACTAGACAGATAGTAAAACTTTTTTTCCCCCCAAAGATTTCAATGGCTTTTTTTGTTTTAAAAATTACAAAACAATTATATTAAACACTGCCGTATTAATAATAGTAATAATTGCATTACATTGTTTACAGTATGATTGCTGTCATCTCAATCCATAATATTAATTGCCACACACTGTGCTCCTGTACTTGGCAAACCAAAACCTGCCTCCATTGTCACTGAATGTAATGCAGTAGTACAGTAAGGAGTCGAGCTAGGTACAGTAAACCAGCCCATGGGTATTGTGACAGCAGTGACTTCCCTGACGAACATATATTTGACTTTGCTTTTATCTCGCTTTACAGCAAAATGCAGCACATGCAAGCGCAGGTCACAAGAAACATGTGCACACATTTGGTCTGTTCGGCAGCCACGTTTCCACCGCGCCGGTCACAACGAAATCAGACACCACGTTTAAATAAAAATAAAATCCATGCGAAAACACAACACCGCCCTTACAATACCCCCATTGAATATACAAATGTATCTATTTTACATTTATTTTACATTAAAAAAAACACGCGATTTTAGAAAGTATTAGCAATTCTTACAGGTTAACAGTTCATGTCTTAAGAAGAAACCCCAATTGTGACACAGCGTGCCCGAAAACAATGCGGTTGTGCAAACTGTTGATCCCTCGCCCACGGCAATCTTCCTGAGCATTTACAGTACAGGTTCATTGGTAAAATTGACAAGAAGTTTCTCTCTACCACACAGCACGAGTTCAAATCAGTCACAATCTGAGATATTATTAATCGGGCACATTATATACATTAGAACACATTCTCCTAATCTACGCGATTAACTACACCCTATCCTGGACCTTTTTTTTTTTTAATAAACAGGAGGCCATGTATATGTTCCATTCTGTTAAAACAGTCACAGTGAATGACTTCTATAATCAATAATGTATTCTGCCATTAAAATATGCCCCTTATGAACGCTTAACATTCGCAAGGCCATTGCCTTGGATTAAGCATGAAATATTATTGGTTGCTGCGGACTGTCCAAACCACGCAAGAACAACACAGAGCTAGTTTTAATACGAATAGAAACAAGAGAGGATACTTTAATTAAACTTTATACAAAAAGTGCACCTTCGTGTATCTTTTGACAGAAAAGATGTTCATTGAACTAAATTGAATAGAAATATTAAATATCCAGTTATTTACATACCGAATGCCTTCTAGTAGTTGTATAAATCCCGGTTTGAAATTCAAACCCCCCCACAGCTGTCGTAGACTCGTAGTTTCTCTTCCCCGCGCTTCCTGTCAATCAAACCTCTGTCTCCACGCCTTCTAGTGACGTAGACAATTTAACAGCAATCAAATCCAGAAGCCTCCAGAGTTCCACCCATAGATGTCCTACCGTAAAACTGCACCAATAGGCGCAATTTACTTTAATTGTACTAAAGGCTGTTTAATTTGAATTTGTTTTTTGTTGGTTTTTTTATGTGTTTTTTAATTTGTATGGGTCCATTGCAGCGTACCAAAATTAGTCCACTTGATGCGTCTAACTAGTGGATTAAGGAGGTTTAGTCCACGTGCTTGGACTAAAGTTAGTACACGTGTTAATCCCGATTGCAGTGTAGCAGACATAATCACCACAGGTGGATCATCCGCTAAATCCGACTAAACAAGAGCCTGATTGCAACGTACCAAATCAGACGTGAGATGATCATATTCAGGGGGACTAATTTAGTACTATGAAGTATAAGACTAACTTAGTACGCTTGCTTGTCCTCCGTTTTTACAGCACATTCTTAAATAAAGACAGCTCCAATTTCCCCGAAATGCTGTCTGAAAAATATTAAAATGAAAGTTATTTAGACCCGCATAACCCAGTGTCTCAAGTGAAAGGCATCGCTAACATGTAACAGAATACAGAACTATATACAATATTTTAAAGTATTATATAAACTTGACAATTGCACTATGTACGTTATATCATTACCTTGTATCGTTGATCCACAATATTAAGCAATTCTACCTTTTTATAGGTAGACTGAGAATATTGCCTGTAATTTAAATATGTGGCACCTTTTTCCTTTTTTTTTCTCATTTAGTATTATATGAACAACACATGTAGAATTTAACGTTCAGTGTCAATGCAGCAATAGGGTACCGGCGAGTTAAAATGCAAGTATGATCCGCTAGTGTGGAATGGGCACAAAAAGACAAGTACAATTAGTCCTATCGATATAGATTATGAATATGTATTTTAAATGTGTTTGCCGGAATCACGCCTAATGTAGCCTAATAAAAACGATTTTAGCATTAATATGTATTACGGTATTTATTTATTTATTATTATTATTATTATTATTATTATTATTATTATTATTATTATTATTATTATTATTATATTTCTGATTTTTTTTTGCCAGTGCTTTCAATACCCTCAATGTTTTTAATCAAATGTTGGTAATGACGATGTACAAGATGTCTGAGTTTGTCTTTACACCTTAAATTGTGAATTTCCATCCACACTTATAGAGGTTTATTATGGGTTAGTCCTCATTGTCCGGCTAACTTGTTCAGACAAGCTAAACCACTTGCTGTTCGGTACGCTGCAATCAGGACTAATTTACTGCAGATCTACAGTGTTTGATAGACCGCTTTTTAGTCCACTTGATGCGGACTAAAGTCACTAGTACGTTGCAATCGGCCCTATGTGATTTTTTTCTGTTTTGCACACATACACACACACACACACACACATATGTGTGTGTGTGTGTGTGTGTAAGGCTTTAGGGTTTCTAATAGCTCAATTTTTTTTCTTTCTCGTCCACCCTTTTCTAAAATTTAGCACATTCGCGCTAGGAAGGCTAAATGAACAATGCGCCTATTTGCAGAGTCATATGGTAATAAGTTTGGTGACGCTATTGTTTGGCCACGCTCAGTTGAGGCGGAGTTGGGGCAGTTTCAGCTTGTAAGACTTGTCTCAGTATTTTCACATCAAACGCTCAATGTAAAAAATATCAACAGTAAACCAGTTGACCAAAATTGCCAAAACAAATAGCTATAACGAAAACTATTTTGTTTAATTTTTAAACCTTACAGACATATGGATGCATACAGTGGCTTAAAAAAACGAGAAACTTAAAATGTTGTTCTGAACATATTGTGGAACACAAAAGGTTAGGGTGGCCATATGGTTGCATGTTCATGGCCTTTGAACTCAAATCACAAAGCATTCTGGGTAGTTGTGTTTCTGTTAAAGAGACTAGGGAACGCACTGGACAGGTAAAACTGCATTGAATCTAAGTTTTTAAAACTGGAACACTGTCCTGGTGAACATGGAGCCATACGCTCTATCAGCACAAAACTGATCACACCCGACAAAACTGCAACAGGTGAAGGAAGCCCAATTGGACTATGCCCCCGCAGGCCTTGATAAGTGCATCTCCTGAATAGCTCATTAAGAGTAGGAGAAGCTGGTATATTAAGTCATCTTGTGTTTATACCATGACCAGATTTCCAAAGCTCAGAAATGGGACACACAAATTACTAATAGTTGTAAGACTATACCATTTTTAAAAGAATACCTTTTATCTGAATATAGTCCTGTTATAACTATTATTGTTTTCACATTAAATTAACCAAAATAAATAACCTATGTCTTTAAGAAAAGTGGATTAAAATACCAAATAACCAAAAATATGCTATACAGGAAATGTATGTACAGTAATTACAGCTTAGCAAGCTTTAACAGGCATATAATTATTTAATTTGGGGTGACATGGAGTTGTTCAGACACGTCATCTAGAACATTAAAATACCTGTTTAAGTTTTGGGACACATATAATGTTCATGTGCTTCAGGGCTGCTTGAGAAGCTCTTTATCTATGAGTGCGACGCTAATCAGTATGGCTACACTAATACATTGGATGGCTTTTAAAAAGTGTTTTACTACTCAGCTGTTTAGCACTTAATAAATACAGTGAGATTTAATTTAAAATTTTTATTGGAAAAAGGCCATATGAACTATAATTAGCTCGCTTACAACTGTGTCCAACAGCAGCAAATTACAATCACATAAAACACACAGAACACATTTCAAACTCTACACATCATACACACACACAGGGCTTCTTCAGATAGTGGAACAACACATTTCAAACTCTACACATCATACACACACACACAGGGCTTCTTCAGATAGTGGAACAACACATTTCAAACTCTACACATCATACACACACACAGGGCTTCTTCAGATAGTGGAACAACACATTTCAAACTCTACACATCATACACACACACAGGGCTTCTTCAGATAGTGGAACAACACATTTCAAACTCTACACATCATACACACACACAGGGCTTCTTCAGATAGTGGAACAACACATTTCAAACTCTACACATCATACACACACACACAGGGCTTCTTCAGATAGTGGAACAACACATTTCAAACTCTACACATCATACACACACACAGGGCTTCTTCAGATAGTGGAACAACACATTTTCAAATTGAAGATGGGAAGTCTCTGATCGAAGTCCCATCGGCAGTGCATTCCAATCTGAAACTGCAGCAAAAGCAGAAGATTTCCCTCCAGTAGCAGTTTTTATCATCAGTATTTTAAAATATTTGGTACCAGACACTTTTCGTAAGCTGTAATCACAGGTAAACTCCTGGAATAGATTACTCAAATAAACAGGCAGTTTGGTAAACACCCCTTTAAAAAGAATCTGATTCCAGTGAAAGGTCCTTTTAGTATCAGGTGACAACAAGTTTAACCTGGAATACCAGGTACAGTGATGTTCTAAAAGAGTACACTGAAGAACAAATCTACAAATCCTGTTAAACATTGTATCAATATTCTCCAGCAACTCTTTACTAGCAGTCATATAAATCACATCATTGTAGTCCAGAATAGGAAACTAAAGTTGCTTAGCTAATTTAAACCTTGATGTAAAATGTAAGCAATGACGCTGGCTATACAACAATCCCAAGCTAACATAAAAATATGTTAGAATTCAGAATCCATATGATAATTGTTTTCCTTTTTGCATGACAATAGCAAACATTAGAATAATATATGTTTGGAGTCCAAGTAAAAACATGACCCCATCAGCTTGGGCTTAATAGTGGATCATTTAGAATGGCCTAGTAACCCTTAACCCTCTTCATAACCTCAGCCTTCAGTCAATGGTTGCTATATTTTGGCTTGGGACCCTACATTTTGTAGATGGTATGAATACATGTGATTTATTTTTTCAGCTTTGCAGATTCTTCAACTAAATGTATACACTGCTGTGCAAAAGTCTTAGACATGTTGCATTTTTCTACTCTGATGCATTATGAGTATCAACAATTTACTCTCAGCCTCCACTAGTGTTTCTACTATTATAACAACCTTGACTTGCATAAAGAAGGAAACACATTGAGTGAAATAGCTCACATCACTCGATTTTCAAGGTGTGGTATCCGAAGCATAATCAACAAGTACAGAGAAACATCATCTCTAATTGACAAACCCAGGAGTGGAATACCCAAAAAGCTGTCTAACAAGGATGAGCAATACTTGAAGATAATATCCTTAAGGAACAGAAAGAAGACAAGCGTTGAATTGACAACGTTGTCCATCATATCAACAGTACGAAGGTCACTCTTGAACTCAGGATGTGTTGCAGTAAGAATACCTCTTAAGAAAGGGGAACAAGACTAAAAGGCTAAAATATGCACAAGAACACAGAAATTGGACTATGGAACAATGGACTGTTGATGGATGGACAACGACACCTGTGCCTTCTGTCAGTTCTGGTGTCAATTCAACGCTTGTCTTCTTTCTGTTCCTTTAGGATATTATCTTCAAGTATTGCTCATCCTTGTTAGACGGCTTTTTGGGTCTTCCAGTCCTGGGTTTGTCAATTACAGATGATGTTTCTCTGTACTTGTTGATTATGCTTCGGATACCACACCTTGAAAATCGAGTGATGCGAGCTATTTCACTCAATGTTTTTCCTTCTTTATGCAAGTCAAGGTTGTTGTTATAATGGTAGAAAACACTAGTGGAGGCTTTGAATAAATGCTCACAATGCATCACAGTAGAAAAATGCAACATGTCTAAGACTTTAGCACAGCAGTGTATACCAGACAGAGCTTTCAGTAATAAGAATTAAAACTGATAAATAAATAAATGAATACAGTGGCCTGCTGTTTAAACAGAATACATACTGTAATAACCTGGCCAACCCATTATGGTCATTGCATTGGTGTCAATAGAAACAAAAGGCACTGTACACAATAAATTTAGTGCTAAATCCAGATTAAAGATCATTGGGGAATCATTTAACCTGTCTATGAAGTAGAAAGCTTAGTCACTGAGGCTGTTTATCACCTTTCAGTAACATCACATTCAGTCAAACACCAAAATATCTACTGTCTTGACGTATGGGTTTGTTTTCATAAAGCTTTCAAAATCAGACTAAAGTTAAGTTCTTTAAATGTAAATTATTCCAAAAACATGCAACATGGAATGTAAAAATAATCCTGCTGGATTACTGACATATTTAGCAAAACCCTTTCCTTTTATCAGACAGTATGTCATAAAATGAACATTCAAAATAAAATTCACTAACTGTATCATCAGTAAGTACAATTACAATTATTGTTACTTTAAAATGTCCTCGATGCGCTACTCTGCTACCAGATTGATTTCATGTCTTTATCTTTATTTTAAGATAAGGTCGATAAGGTTTAAGATAAGGTTGATTTACTGTATGTTCAGTGTGTCAGGCTGTTATTAACCCAGAACAGATTATTTTACTCAAGACAGATATAGTTAGAAAGAAAGATACTGTAGGTATACTAGTAGTAAAATACAATTCATTTGAGTTTCAGAGGTCAGATTCTTCCTATCTGTCTGTCCTTCTCTTCATCCGTTAAGATCAATTCATTTGAGTTTCAGAGGTCAGATTCTTCCTATCTGTATGTCCTTCTCTTCATCCCTTAACATCAAAATGCAATGTGTTCCACCACTGCAATAATGGCATTACTGTCCCCATTAATCTAGCACCCTCTGAAAGAAAAAGCAAACATATTGTACACTTCACCAGATTATTTTGCTAAGCTACATTACGACAGGATTACTTGTGAAATCGTCCCCTTGCCTAACTGCACACAAAACTATTTATTTGCCAACATGGTTTAATACAAACAAACAAAAAAGTCCTCAAGGCATAATTCTGCTTAGTAAAATTTGAACATATCCAGCCTGTGTGGAAAACAGATTATATTTCCTTCGTCATCTCAAGATGCATGGTTTAAGGGTGAAGTACTATCTCAAGAGCTACACTGTTTGTTTCTAAATTCAAAGTCATATTACATTTAATCAATTGAGCATTTGTTTATTCTTTGCTAGTTCCGTTACCCGTTCACTCAACTAGGCGGCAGCACTGAGCAGTTAGCATACTGTAAAACTAAACATAAATTAAACCAGTAGATGGTAGCGCTGAGCAATGTTTCTTTTCTTGAATGTGTTTGCAGACCCGTGTATTAGTTCAAAACAGCCCTACTGTCAGTGTCCTAAACAGTGTGAAAGGACCTTTAGCCTACAAATACAGAGCCGTTACGTAAATTTCATTGGTCAATCTGTCAGCTGCAGTACAGTATGTGGGAAGCTATTCAGTGAGCACCATGACTCCTGGCTTCAACCAACATTGCTGTTAAAATCTTTCTTGTCCTCCAAATCCTCCAAACCTTAAATCACAATGTCTGCTTTATAAGGGCTGTCTACCTGCCTGGATTTGGCTTCACCCTGGTGTGGGGGATGTTCTGCTGGTATACTGTGGGGTCTCCTGATTACTCTGGAACGAATGCCAGTTTATAGAAGGGTTGTTGTGGAACAAGTCTGCCTTTCAGTGCTTCACTTGTACCCTGATGACAATGGTTACTTCCACACCAGGATGCACCCGTCCACCAAGCCTGGATCTCAACCCAATAAAGCATGCTTGGGATGAACTTGAACGACATATATAGAACAGCATTACTCTGCACCATATACAGAACAGCATTACTCTCTGCACCATATACGGAACAGCATTACTCTCTGCACCACATTCAAAACAGCATTACTCTCTGCACCACATACAAAACAGCATTACTCTCTGCACCATATACAGAACAGCATTACTCTCTGCACCATATACAGAACAGCATTACTCTCTGCACCACATACAGAACAGCATTACTCTCTGCACCATATACAGAACAGCATTACTTTCTGCACCACATACAAAACAGCATTACTCTCTGCACCATATACAGAACAGCATTACTCTCTGCACCACATACAGAACAGCATTACTCTCTGCACCATATACAGAACAGCATTACTCTCTGCACCGTTTGCGGGAAATAAATGACTGAATGTATTTCCATCCCTTAAGACACCTTCCAGCACCTTTTGGAGTCTACGACACGTCTGGTGAAGGCTGTGATCAGGGCCCAACCCGATATAAGGTCAATATCCAAATAAAGAGGCCAACAAGTGTATGTCTCTTTAGTGAATTTTTGTCTTTGCTTAGGGGCCACAATATTGGTATTCTGCAAGAAGCTTTATTCAGTTGGTATGTGCTATTTTGTTTTTTGGAACAGACATGCACTAACAGTATAGGTTTTTAGGCCTATACTCAAATATGCCACTAGAGGATTTGTTTCTCCATTAAAAGAATACCGCATGGCACATTACCGTATTCAAGAATTTTCCAACAGCATTCTCAAGTTTTTATTGAAAGGTTTGACAACAATCAAAAAGTTTTCTTTTTTTTAATTTATTTTTTTTAGAACTTTTAAGTAATAGTTTGAATGGCAGAAAGAAAAACAGCAATAAACATAAGTACTGTTTTTTGTCTAATGTCTTCTGAGTAAAAAAAGATTCAAATGAAACTCCTTTTGAATAGCTAGGAGGGTTTTACAAAGGGGTCACAGCTATGCCCAGTGAAGAATGAGTGCATTGTTAGCATGTCTAGAAAACACCAAACAGCCAAGAATGAAGTTCATTGACACTATTGATAACATTGTCTGACAAAGAGTTCTGTAAGCAGGAGAAGCATACACTGACTCCCCCAACCACAGACTACACCATTGGGATACAGTCTGTCCCGCTGCCTGCTAGCCACAAAACAAGTGCCCTTGTATTGTGAATGCCTTGCAGTGTTCCTGTAGTGAAGGTTAAAGGTGGTTCCTCTCCTGAACACCCATGTGTGTTGTACGTTATTGTCCCCAGATGATTACACTGAAATATGTTCATTAAGGGTCTAGTTAATAACTATAGCTTTTAGTCCTAACCTGAGCATGAAGCTTGTGTAACCAGCACAATGTAGCATGTTATCCAGTCTCCTTTTTGACCTGTTTTCATGTAGTCTATAGCCCTTCATATGAAATAACCAGTTTTAAAAAGAATATTCTGTGCCTGCCCCTTATACTTTAGGATTAAAACATTCACATTATTCCTGTTGACCTTTAAGAAGAACATATTTTCAAAATTAATAAAAAGGGTATTTCACCTCACCAGACTAAATAACATGTTACAGTACTGTATATAGTACTGATACTGTGGGGATGGTTTAAACGAGACAACAGTTACCTGCAATTATTATCAGCAGTCATTTGTGATACAATTGATGTCAACAATGATGGATTTAAATACCACCACTTTCAATTATGAAATTCGTACTAAACTAAACCTGCCGTTTGAAAAACAAAAATACAGTTAAGAGACTCAGAGAGAAGCTGTCGTCTGGGATTGAAAAAAAAAACTTCAATCAGGTTCAGTATTTTTTAACTTGACACATTTTTTTAGCAGCAATTATTACAGAGTTTTGGACGATTTTCTCCTATTTGAATCCTTTAGGTAGTTTTAGACACAACTCTAAGAACCCTGAAAAGTAAATTATTTCCATAAGAACAGCTGAATATTTTTTTGTTTTACATGCAATAGATTTAAAACTCTATTAATTAAAGGAATGCACACAGAGTGCAGAGTCGTAGCTGACAAAGCGGGCCTGAAACAGAGAGTGAAAGGGGGCAGAAGTGTGAGGGGTAAGTGGAGGCAATTGTGTTCATAAACCAGTAAAGAAACCAGGAAAGGGTTATGTGTAAATTGTATTTCTCCCTGAAACTTTCCTGCCAACAATTATGTATGATCAAAAGTACCTGGAGAAGTCACAATAAAGACTTGTTACAACTTTCAAGCGTGTTTCTGCTTCTTGTGGGCCAATATTCACCTTCAATATGATACAGTACACGACCCTGACTGACAACTCTACCTTTGTATTAACAGCAGGGATGTTTATCGCTGATATACATGTTGGGCTATTGCTTCCTTGACTGTTTATCACCTTACTTAATTACTAACGCTATCCTGAGGTTAAGAGTGTGGCCATCGAAGCACTGCTTTTTTATTTGTTTTTCATTCCAAGTCATTATTACAAATGGCACAAGAAGCAGGGCCAGAGTGTGTGCTTGGTAATTCAGTGTGAATAGATTCAGGACCGCGGGTAGGAGGTGTATTCTTACACAGTGAGTGGGTGTGTTTGGTAATTCAGTGTGAATAGATTCAGGACCGCGGGTAGGAGGTGTATTCTTACACAGTGAGTGGGTGTGTTTGGTAATTCAGTGTGAATAGATTCAGGACCCATGGTAGGAGGTGTATTCTTACACAGTGAGTGGGTGTGTTTGGTAATTCAGTGTGAATAGATTCAGGACCATGGTAGGAGGTGTATTCTTACACAGTGAGTGGGTGTGTTTGGTAATTCAGTGTGAATAGATTCAGGACCGCGGGTAGGAGGTGTATTCTTACACAGTGAGTGGGTGTGTTTGGTAATTCAGTGTGAATAGATTCAGGACCGCAGGTAGGAGGTGTATTCTTACACAGTGAGTGGATGTGTTTGGTAATTCAGTGTGAATAGATTCAGGGCTGCGGGTAGGAGGTGTATTCTTACACAGTGAGTGGGTGTGTTTGGTAATTCAGTGTGAATAGATTCAGGACCGCGGGTAGGAGGTGTATTCTTACACAGTGAGTGGGTGTGTTTGGTAATTCAGTGTGAATAGATTCAGGACTGTGGGTAGGAGGTGTATTCTTACACAGTGAGTGGGTGTGTTTGGTAATTCAGTGTGAATAGATTCAGGACCGCGGGTAGGAGGTGTATTCTTACACAGTGAGTGGGTGTGTTTGGTAATTCAGTGTGAATAGATTCAGGACCGCAGGTAGGAGGTGTATTCTTACACAGTGAGTGGATGTGTTTGGTAATTCAGTGTGAATAGATTCAGGACCGTGGGTAGGAGGTGTATTCTTACACAGTGAGTGGGTGTGTTTGGTAATTCAGTGTGAATAGATTCAGGACCGCGGGTAGGAGGTGTATTCTTACACAGTGAGTGGGTGTGTTTGGTAATTCAGTGTGAATAGATTCAGGACCGCGGGTAGGAGGTGTATTCTTACACAGTGAGTGGGTGTGTTTGGTAATTCAGTGTGAATAGATTCAGGACCGTGGGTAGGAGGTGTATTCTTACACAGTGAGTGGGTGTGTTTGGTAATTCAGTGTGAATAGATTCAGGACCGCTGGTAGGAGGTGTATTCTTACACAGTGAGTGGGTGTGTTTGGTAATTCAGTGTGAATAGATTCAGGACCGCGGGTAGGAGGTGTATTCTTACACAGTGAGTGGGTGTGTTTGGTAATTCAGTGTGAATAGATTCAGGACCGTGGGTAGGAGGTGTATTCTTACACAGTGAGTGGGTGTGTTTGGTAATTCAGTGTGAATAGATTCAGGACCGCGGGTAGGAGGTGTATTCTTACACAGTGAGTGGGTGTGTTTGGTAATTCAGTGTAAATAGATTCAGGACCGCTGGTAGGAGGTGTATTCTTACACAGTGAGTGGGTGTGTTTGGTAATTCAGTGTGAATAGATTCAGGACCGTGGGTAGGAGGTGTATTCTTACACAGTGAGTGGGTGTGTTTGGTAATTCAGTGTAAATAGATTCAGTCATTAATATTAATTGGATGAGCATTGATGGGCTGAATACATTTCTGGTGTATGGCAGAATAATATGTCCAGAGATTAAAGAAAAAAACAAAACAAAAGAAGACATCTAACCAAAATATTTAGATTGAAAGCAGTTTATAAGTAATATAAGGGGCTGTGGCAAAGTGCCCGCCCCTGTGTGTATTTTGTGTTACGTGTTGTGTGTAAATGTTGGTGTATAGTCATTGGTACACGGGGTATAAACGGGTCTGTGTTTCACGTGTATTTAAAAATGTAGATTTGTATTTAGGCACGAGGATGGCACAAATCACTTCACGTGCTGGTTAAAATGTAATGTGTGGTCACGGGAGTACACTTAATTAATTCACGTGCAGTTGTACCAATGACTATACACCAACATTTACACACAACACGTAACACAAAATACACACAGGGGCGGGCACTTTGCCACAGGGGCCAAGTTTTTAACATTAGTTTTATGTTTAGAAAGCAGGGCTCGAGTATCCCTGTGAAGCATTTCATCAGTAAACAGTGATGTCATCAGTCTGCTTTATTTACCATTCCGTTATTGAGCAATAACAGAAGAGAACACCATGGGTAGTATGGCAAAGCCAAATTATCATTCAGCGATATCTCAAATTGCATTTTAAGATATCTTGAAATATTTAAAGATATCTCTAAATAATTTGAAGATATTTCTAAATGACTTCCTGTTCATTTAAAGATATCTCTACATCATTTTAAGATATCTTGAAATAACTTCCTTTATTTTTTAGATATCTTCAATTATTTAGAGATATCTCTAAATGAATAGGAAACCATTTTAAGATATCTTAAATTGAATTTTAGATATCTTTAAATGACTTAAAGATATCTCAAAATGCATTTTAGATACATCATTTAAAGTTCCATTAGAGATATCTATAAATCAATTTAAGATATCTCTAAATGTATTTTAGATATCTTAAAACGATTTAGAGAGATCTTTAAATATTTAGAGATATCTCTGAATGAATTTGAGGTATCTCTAAATGATAGTTTGGCTTGCTTTGTATAACTTAAAAACTCACACAAAAAGGTTGTTCATTGTTTTGCTTATTAAAATAAGTTAGTTAAAGTAATCTATTTATGCACTAATCAGAAAGGTCAGCTGAAACCTGTTCAGCAACCATTTGTGATCTCCAAGTCAATTATATCATTAAAATGGGGTAAGGCACTTTATATTAGCTTTTATTGGTTTATAATGTAGTTAAGAGGAATACTGTAAATGTGTTAGTAAACTCGTTTTAACAGTTAAAAAAATAAAATAAAGCATTACCCTTTTCTGTACTGGTAAGTTTTTAGAATGTACTTTTACTGAGCTGATCATTTCACATTGCACACAGACAACTCTTTATATTAAAATTGTATTAAAGGGCAGAGAAATCTAATTAGCCAGGGTTCACTGTAGACTGACCAATCAAGAGCTTCATTAACAATGAGACTGATCGCCAAATCCTGACTGCCAGAGAAAGGTTTGTGGTATAATTATAGCTGTGGGAGGTTCTATATCAGTTAGCTTTTTGCTCTAACACATTCAAAATATTTCACAACACAATGATCGCCTTGCCTGATATGAAGTGAACCGATTCCATGGATCAGAGTGTGAATAAAGTAAGTGTCTGCAATACCTTCTATCATATCTTGCTGGTGGGAATTTAGATTGTACACTGTGCAATGAAATAAGGTGTATTTGAGATGGACGTTGAGGTTCTTAGTAGGTTTCTTTGAAGTTCCTTTTGCTGTAGCGACAGCTTTACATAAGCAGCTCTCAACTAAACATTATCTCAGAAACAAATATTTAAATGGATCTGTCTAAAAATGATGGCATGCACTAATATATCTGGAGCAGGATGAGACTAAATCTCAGATTTGGGTCCCCAGCCAGGATTGGAAGCATGGCGCAAGGTTCATCTGAACCATACTTGCGAGCTTGCCATAACCCTGCTTAGAAGGTCCATCCTATTAAGGGGTGCAATTTTTGGCCTCTCTTTGAACATAAGAACATCAGAAAATGTACGAATGACAGGAGTCTATTTAACCCATCTCAGTTCAAACAGTTCAGAGTAACTGATTGGTCTTAAAACTTTATCAAATTGGGTCTTGAAGGATCCAAAGTGATTCTGTCTCAACAACATGACTAGGTAACTCATTCCATATCCTCAGCACTGTGTGGAAGAACTGTCTCCTTTCCTCTGCCCTAATCTGTCTCCACTTAATTTCCAACAGTGTCCTCTGCTCCTGGTTTCTGTACATTTTTTAGTGTACAGTATACTGTATAGAGGGGTCGCATTTGATTAAATTTTGTATTGTATCCATGACTGGCACGTCTGATTTAGATTAAATATATTAGACAATAAAACAGTTTGCATTGAAAAGACTAAAATAAGTAGTGAAATGTTTTGACAGCAGGTATGCACCTTTAGTATAAGTAGCAGCAATGGAATTGTGTTGGGCTACTGAGTGGCTTCAGTAGCTTGGCTCTGCTACATAAATGAACTTAGTTAATTACAGGCAATGCAGTATGACAGAATACCATTCTGTTGTAAAGTTATGTTATGATTTTTTATTAACAATGACACAAATAATGAACAAGTCTCAAAAAGAATACAATATTACATGTTTAATCTTTTTGTAATGAATTTTAATAGCACAAAAACAATTTCACTTTACAAATAATAGTCTTCTTTTCATCACTGTGTTATAGTTGGAATGCATAAATAATGTATTTAAATAAATATATATATACAATATGGTGCAGGATGTTTTTCTACAGAGTTCTCTGTGGTTGCTGCATGCAGTGTTTTTCTTTGGAAGTCTGGCTGCGTTTGGTTGTCAGTGCTCTAGCGTGAAATGTAAGGTGATAATGTAGACACAATGAAGAGTGTGGTTTCATCACCACATGGAAGGGTCTTCATATCTGCAAAACAAATAGACATACAACTGATAAAGCTAGGTAACACTTTACATGAAATGTCTCTAATAATAATAATAATAATAATAATAATAATAATAATAATAATGACAACATTTTATAAAGTTGTTGCATTTATGATGATCTTCATTTCTTAAACCTATTTACTGAGGAGGGTTTTTTTCATATATTTTTTCATAATTACTGAGTACAATCTTTATCAAGGCTTTACTATGCTTTTTGCAAACCTTATAACACAGTAAACTTTTATAGGAGTAAAACCTTACCAATGTGTGTGTCTCTCTCAAGTGTAATTTTGTCTTGAAAAGAAATTAAAATGATAGGTCCTAATTTAATATTGAAATAGTGTCAGTATTTAGATTGACCACTATCAGTTGAATAGGCCTCAACTCAATGTGTATCAAAGTGACAGAATGCCCATTTTGTTGACCATTGGCTCATTTGTTCAGGTGAGAGGTAACCTAGCTGGATTGACCCCAATGCATTTCTCCAGGTTTTTCTTGTTTACCTTGGTCTTGGGATTCTTTCCGTACTTTCCCTCCACAGAAGGTCGGAAAATAGAGTCTCCGGACTGGACCTCTTCCCATACCTGGAGAAAGATAACGGGAATATGCTAGCAATGCTACAGACAAACACCCAGGTACTTCAACAACCAATTAGAATTCACAATAATAGAGCATAGTGGGGAAACTACTTCAGCTGTTCATTTGTGAGCAGTAATGTTATGTCTTTCAATGGTATCATTTAGGAATATAGGAGAGAAATGTAAAAATGCAGGCTTCTGATAGCCTCTTTTCATTGCCTCTTGTTTGTCAGCAAAAGAGAAACTGACTGACAATTATACATCCACTATATAGTCTCATTATCTATAGTCTACACAGTAAAACAGCCTTGGCAAAATCATCTGAGCTGACACCCAGTTTAATTACTGGATAGCGCAATTATATTTCAATTGTGGAAAATGCATTTGTGGTACTAAAATGATCAGGTGCATCCAATCCGGTCCATCTGGTTAGTCTGGTTACCTGGTTGAGGTAAACTGTTTTCCCTTAATGGATGGATTGATATCTTACAGCAAGTAAAAGAACGACAGATTCATTTACAGGTTAAATGTGCCCGTTTTTAATTGAATTAATGTATGGTAAACTCTGTGACACAAGATCCAATGCCCTATTCACACTACCATTACAATGCGTGATTATCACGTGTTGAAACCCTAATTGGGAATGAATAAGATCAATTATTTAGAATCTCAATTGAGTACACTTAAATACAACTGAATAAAGCAGCTCTGCAGTGCAGTTGCTTTCACACAAGAGTTCCAGAAGCTTTTGCAATTCCAATTTCAAAAGCCATTAAACACAGTCTTCTAATAAGAAAAAAAGTTTTCAGGAAAAAAAAAGAATATTCTTATTTAAATTTCAGATAGCAGCTTTAAGCCTATGCACTAACTGACCCAATAAGGTAACCGCAGGTATTTAAAAACGATAAGCCCAATGTGTATTGTAAAATGTACAAATTATTAACATATGCACATTTTATTACATATGTATTATTCAAGATACAAGTTTATCCTGTGATTTAGGAAATAGAAAGGTACTTATTTCAATTAATATTACACTTGAAGTTTAAGGTTGCTTTACAAAGGTACTGTACACTGTAGATTTGAGGCTATTTGGTAAGCTTGCATTGCATATATATATATATATATATATATATATATATATATATATATATATATATATATATATATATATATATATATATATATGGAATAAAAGTGCATTAACAATGGAAATGTTATAAAATGTCTGCTAACAATAACTGAACTAGTTGACATATGGTTGGGCATGCCAGTTAAAAAAAAGGTTAAAAACTCATGTCAATCATTTAATGCATAAATGGTAGCAACATCTAGCTATATTTAACCATTCACTTTTCTTGTCAATTAATAATTTATTTGAGATTATTTTTTAATATACTGCAAATATTATGTACTGATTTCAATTTGTTTAATCTTTTAGTACAGCCTAACTGGGTTTACTTTAATGTATACACAATTATTGTTAATTTATAAAAATGTGGGGAAAATTGTTTTTATAATAATAATAATAATAATAATAATAATAATAATAATAATAATAATAATAATAATAATTTTTTCATGCATCTCAAATACATATTTGTTGTACTACTAAAGATTATAATTTATGGTGAATAAATATATGTATAGTGAATATTTCTTAAAGATAACAAAACGTAGATTTACTGGGTCCTTTTCGCAAAACTTCTAAGTACTGTTTTAATTAATGTTTTGTTAAAGCCCATTTAAATTATTTTAAGTTTAGTGACGTATATTAGTCATGTATATCGTTGTCTTCCCTTTACCTGTGTATAATCTGAAGTTAATTCAAATGCGGTCAGATATTCCCGATCAGCGCCCTTACCTCTGCCGCGTGATAAGATTGATGTAGTGTCTCAGAGCTGAGTAATACTTGGCCAAGTCTTCGGCGGGCGCGTCTTCTCCCGGATTGTCGGGTTTCGACGGGTACGCATCAGCAAGCGTTCCGATACAGATCAAAGTGCAGAAGGCGAAAGCCACGGTAGCCAGCCACAACCCCACGTTAGAACGCATCTTTAGGAGGTAACAGAGCACAAAAGAAAACAAAATTAACAAATGAAAACGAAGAGTTAAAGCAACAGAAAGGGGAAACTACCACAGATAATAGTGCTGTCCCTACGCAACGAGTATCTCCGCAAATAATGTCTCTTATTGTTTAATACGTTTTGTTCCTGAAGTTTTCAATATCATTTTTGATTTCCAAAATAACTGGCACCACTTCCTTTTCAAGAAACGGAAATTAAAACACAGACATTTTACTTTTACATATATACACACACGTTGTCTCGTGCCACTGAAACATAGCAACTCATCTACAATATAGACTACCGTACAATTCACCTGCGACTTACTCTCTCCTGTGTGGTAGTGTGAGTCCATTCTATTCCGAAACAAGACGAATGGAATAGAAACATGTCTAAAACAACAAATACATGCGCGTTAACTAGAGGGAGCTATGAGAAATCGGTGTACTCACATTCAGTTATGTTGATAGAGATGGTTGGTTGCCTCTCTTCTGCGCGGTATTAGGGTACCGATATAAGGTCCTATGTGTTCTCTGACCACATTCTGCCATTCTTTGGTTTTTATATGCGAGTCTCTTAATAAAAGGAGGGGGGCTCTGTCCCAATCACGCTTCATTGAGCACAATTCTCTTATCACATTCCAGCACAAGGGAAATATACGTCAGAGAATGAGCTGCCACCTAAAACAACGATAAAGGTTAGATACAAGTGACTGCTTTCCTCCAGAAACGAGACACGTGTTGCATTCACTTCTAAATACATGCGATTTGTTCCAGGTAGTAGTTAAAACAGAATGACTAAAATGAGAACAGTGTACTACGTTTCTACATTTTAAATATGTCTAAAATATGTATCGCTTTTTTATATCAGAATATTCATGTTTCATTACGTCCCGTCCCCATCAGTCAGTGTATAAGAAATAAAAAATGATATTTACATTTACATTTAAAACAACATACCGTTCGCATCTCTTGAGAACACAAGAAGCCAGTTTCTGCAGCAGCAAAACATTATGATTGCCATCTGTCCGCAATCTTATAGCCTCGGGAAGCCATCACTATTTTCATCAACTTATTTTAACATTAAACTGGATACACAAAAACAGCGTACATACATTTAAAACATATCGAATACAGTTTAACCCTTTTATGCATGGCGACCTGTAAGAAAAAACGGATACAAAAAAAAACTCTTCTAGTCTTTATATTGGTACATATGGAATACGTAAATGCACGATGACCTCAGATGAGGATGTAATTGCGAAAACAAATGAAAAATATATTTAATATGTGTCCAAAACAATTGTTTCAGCTATTGCGTGTGCGTGTGCGTGTGCGTGTGCGTGTGTGTGTGTGTGTGTGTGTTATATTTTATTTTGTCACTAATTTCCTTGGCAAAACAGGCATATGTGGACAAGTCTGTAATATGTTGATATGTTGTGCTTCACATTTAATCTTAAATAGGGTCTGGGTAACAAATGATCTATACATTCTTCTGCAATATATATTATATTATGTGCATATACATTTGGATGTTCCTGGTATTCGTTCAATGCAGAACAGCTCAAATTACACTGTGACCATATTAAACCAGTTTGGCTAAGTGTTAAGGGAACTTTGTGTAAGTTTATAATTTCCCTATTAATTCAAATGCTTCTTCTCAAAATGAAAACTATTTGACTTGATCATATAATTCATTTCTGAAATGAAGTAGTAGTGCACACACTCTCATTTAAATGAATGTTAAGCAAATTGGATTTGGCTTTCTGGTCTAGAAAGTTAATGTTCATACATTACATACCAAATACAGACTTTAAAGGCTTTGATGAAAGCTATGGTGTTTATGCTCCGCCTGCACTAGAAGACTGGCTCTACCTCCTCTACGCTCCCCTGCCTCCAGAGCCCGCTCCTTCTCCACCCTCGCTCCGCAGTGGTGGAATGACCTACCTACAGATGTCAGGACCGCCCAGTCCCTGACCACATTCCGGCGCCTCCTTAAGACTCACCTCTTCAGACAGCACCTGTAGAACTCCTCTGTTTCCCCCCCCCCCCGGGACACTTTCACCCTTCCTTAAATTTGCTTTACTTACTCTTACCTGCCCCCTATTTTACTGCATTTAATCCTGTACTTCAGAGTACTGTAATCTGCCATATGTTTAAACTGTAGTATTTGGTATTTAATCATATCTTGATGTAACTGTCACTTATCTGCTGTATTATTGAATTGTATTTTGTCACACTTGTACTTGCTTGAACTTGTCATTGTATTTATCTTGCTCTGATTTTATTACCTGTACTGTAACACTTAAAATGTATTTGCTTACAATTGTAAGTCGCCCTGGATAAGGGCGTCTGCTAAGAAGTAAATAATAATAATAATAATAATAATATGTAAAGAGGATTTGGTGCATGGCAAGATGCATTTAAGACGCTCTCGACTGGTGTTCATTAATGTAGCCACCAAAACGAGCATACCTGGAACTGCATGCGTATACAGTGTTCATGGCATCATTTTAGTCGATGTTAGTCAATGCATCAGATTTACTTCTATTTAGGAGCATTTTTTTCAGTCATTCTGCTGTACATTATATAACAATGGTTTTTTAACAAAAAGGGTTCCAGAAAGAGAATGAATAAACTATTATTTTCTTAATGTGCTTCCATGCACCAGCAAATTAAACCGTTGTCTGTTTATTTTCTAAAAACCATCACATTTTATCAAAAGGCATGCTTTTTACAGGGACTTTGTGTGTGGAAGTCAATAACATTTATTTTTAAAGTACATTTCCAGAAACTGCAATGGCCAGATTAAACCTCTTGACAGACCCTTTTATGTAAGCTCTATAGTCCAGCACAGTGATCCACAAAGTATGCTGAAGTTTTAGGAACTGGAATAGGTAGCAGGCATCTGATTTTGATCAGTCATTTTTACAATTTGTCATACTGATGCTGTTGTATAACATTCTAAAATCCTTTCTCACACATACACTGTGTTATATTGTATACAATTGAAACACAATAAAAATACATTTGCTATAGAAATGTGTGTTACATCTGCATATATACAGTATAGGTACAAAAACCTTTTAACCTATTAAGGTTATAAAACTTGTATTTTATTGAATTCCAGGTTTCGTTTTATTACTTTTACCTGATGAAGGAACTACATAGATCTACATAAAACAGACTGATGTGCCACGGTCTTCTGTTGCATATTACAGTATGTTGTAGTACTTAAGTGTGTTCTTTTTAGGTAAACATTCTTACTTCTCTTTTAATTACAGCTTTGTTTTCTCTACTCCAACTATTGAATTCAATTTAACATCTGCATGTATGTTTATTATAAACTCCTTCAAGTGCATGCCTCTAATGATGCCACTTCATTTTTCAATTCCCATTCACAGCCTTTATTCGAACCATCATATAGTCACACTGAAATTATGCTTTTTTTTATCTCGTCAAGAACTGACATTCACTTAAATGCTTCGATTGTAAACAAGAAATGAAATTGCCTTTAACGGAATGCTTTTGCTGTGTACTGTCAACTTCCCACATTTGTGTTGATGATACATTTTTAACATGATTCACACAGGGAAAAAAAATACATGAAAACACTGACCAGAAAAAAAGATGCAGCATTTGAAAAAAAAAAAACATGATCATTTATCAAGCCATTTCTGTCAGAAACAAGCGCCGCTGTCTGTTTTGATATGCTGCATGAATAATACTGCAGCGACTGCAAAGCAACAAATAGCAGAAGAGCAGATACTTAGGAGGCTGTGTGGTCCAGTGGTTAAAGAAAAGGGCTTGTACCCAGGAGGTCCCTGGTTCAAATCCCACTTCAGCCACTGACTCATTGTGTGACCGTGAGCAAGTCACTTCACCTCCTTGTGCTCCGTCTTTCAGGTGAGACGTAATTGTAAGTGACTGCAGCTGATGCATAACTTACTCTGTAAGTCGCCTTGGATAAAGGTGTCTGCTAAATAAACAAATAATAATATACATGGTAATTAAACTGTATCCTGTGCTGATAACAGCTGTGTGTTTTTCAATGAATTTTAACAAGATATAAAGAACTCTTTGCACATCTTTTAGTGGCCCTGAACAACTGGCATGATGTCAATTTAAAAGACATTCTCTTCATGGGCCTTGTAACCTTAACCAGGTATTTCTCAACAATACCAGTCTGTAGTTCAGGGGGTTATGGCTGTTTTAAAAGGGCAGCTACCAGCAGTAAAACAAGTGCTATCTGTTCCTGTAATAAAACAAGAAGAAAGACCTTGGTGGTTTATTTCTAGATTTAAAACATTAGCCTTTAAATTCTTTGAGAAAATCAGATTGTTCAAACTGTTTCCTAAACAGGCTGCTTTAGCTATCACAACTGGTAGCTGATTAATAAAGAAAGCTAATGAAATGATGTATAGGCCTAAAAGGTAGCAAGAAAACTTTAAAATAGGTAAATATATACCTTGCAGCCAAGGCTGTATTTTGTTCACGGTTATCACAGATTTTACCCATTGTCGTGTAGTTCCTTGTGAAAAATCCCATTTCTGAAAGAATAGTGCAAACATACATATTTTTGTATCACTTAAAAATAAATAAGACACCTTATTGATGCACTACCTGTTACACTGCACTTAGGAACCTGGCAGCTGGTTCAGTTTGCTTCCTGTAAATGATTGAACACACACTGCATAGAGCTGCAGGATTTCTTTAAAATGTCTTCAACGAAAAAGACACCAGCTGTATCAAAGAGCATAAATGTTTCTGCTAAAGATCGCTCTGTCCAATACAAGATGGGGACATTCACGTGTCTGTTATTATTTTTACATTTATTCATGTTTTTATTTTGTTTGATAATTCACTGATGGAAAAATAGAATGTCTTTAAAAGGTGGACATAAAAAAACAAAATATTCTACAATTTAACATTTACTGTTTTTCAGGTAAGCAATGAAATATTTAGGAACATTTGTTGTGTAATAATTCTAGAGAAAATGATATATTTTGAATGTGATAACGCTATTTTTTGATAGTGTCTATATGCCTATATAGTGGCTGAGTTGCAGGTATAGAATTATAAGTATTAGCAGTGCTTCAGTTAACATGGCCCAGTTTCAGAGGCATCAGGCATTGAGAAACCTGATTCCAGAGCTGCATCAAACACTGACCTGCTAAATGATGCATCTCCACATGGACACTGAAAACCTCTTGACCTCTTAAAAGTCTCTTTAAAAAAATAGAATTGAATTGAAAGCTTTTTTTTTCATGAGATGTGGTTCTTCACCAGCAAGACTTGAGTACACATTTATATACAAATAATCCATTTCAGCACTGGCTGTCAATTCTTTATTCAGTCAACATTAAGTCAGAAGCTATTTACCAACAAACTCGTGAAGCCACCACACCACCAATAGTGTTACTTTGTTAGTATTTGTGCCTTCGTTTTTTAAGGGAATTGTACTGTTTATCCTAACCCTTGGTAAAGTGTTGCATAAAATAGCATATTCTAATAATCTGAAACACAAATATTACTTAAACTGGCATTGCTGTATGTACGTACTGTAATGAAGTGTGGGGCATTGTGGCCGAGGGCCGGTATTTTGGGCCATGGATTATGCGCAGTTTATACTCGTTTTAAGGAAATGTAGTCCTGCCGGTCTGGCGTAGCAGGACTTCAATTCCCAGGAGGCCGTGGAACCGATGGGGAGCCATTTTAGATGGCATAATTGTAAAGTAGATGATTGTGTAATTGATTCAACAGCTGCCTTCAATTAAACAATGAGGAGCCATTTAAAAAGGGCAGGGTCAACCTGTTGGTTTAGGAGAGATGGAGAGTGAGCTGAGAGCTGAGAGCTGAGAGCTGAGAGCTGAGAGCTGAGAGCTGAGAGCTGAGTGATGTGAGCTGTGAGCTGAGAGCTGAGAGCTGTGAGCTGTGAGCTGTGAGCTGACCTGAGAGCTGTGTGCTGTGAGCTGTGAGCTGTGAGCTGTGAGCTGTGAGCTGAGAGCTGTGAGCTGTGTGCTGTGAGCTGTGAGCTCTGTGAGCTGTGAGCTGAGAGCTGTGAGCTGAGCTGTGAGCTGTGAGCTGAGCTGTGAGCTGTGAGTTTTGAGCTGTGAGCTGTGAGCTTTGAGCAAGGCTTTTGTTTGTTTATTTACACACAGATACCGTCCTGTTTAAACTGCATTCCTGTGAGCTGTGAGCTGTGAGCTGAGCTGTGCACTGTGAGCTGAGAGCTGTGAGCTGAGCTGAGCTGTGAGCTGTGTGCTGTGAGCCGTGAGCTGTGAGCTGAGCTGTGAGCTGTGTGCTGTGAGCTGTGAGCTGAGCTGTGTGCTGTGAGCTGTGAGCTGTGAGCTGAGCTGTGAGCTGTGAGCTGAGCTGTGTGCTGTGAGCTGTGAGCTGTGAGCTGAGCTGTGAGCTGTGAGCTGTGAGCTGAGCTGTGTGCTGTGAGCTGTGAGCTGTGAGCTGTGAGCTGTGTGCTGTGAGCTGTGAGCTGAGCTGTGTGCTGTGAGCTGTGAGCTGTGAGCTGAGCTGTGAGCTGTGAGCTGAGCTGTGAGCTGTGAGCTGAGCTGTGTGCTGTGAGCTGTGAGCTGTGAGCTGTGAGCTGAGCTGTGAGTTGTGAGCTGTGAGCTGAGCTGTGTGCTGTGAGCTGTGAGCTGTGAGCTGTGAGCTTTGAGCAAGGCTTTTGTTTATTTACACACAGGTACCGTCCTGTTTAAACTGCATTCCTGGAAGTTCGACTTTCTTTTATGCTAGAGGACAGTGTAAAAGGTCCGGAAAAAGTGACAAACATATCAAACATTTCCAGAGTTGTCACAGTACCTACATATGTCACACTTTATCCAATTGTGATGTAATTTGGTAATAACTTTATTTAGCATACAAGCATTTGATTCCAGGAATATACCGTATGGGGGAATCCGTCCATCCACCTATATGTCACTCTTACATTTTTGCATATATATGGAAGACTGCTCATTAACTTGTGATCAAAGATCGTATTAACATTACTTAGAATAACTCTGATGTAACTTGTTTAGCATACGTTTTTGCGAGTATCAAATTCTAGATATGTATTGAGTTGTCTGTTTGCCATTTCTTATTCTATTCTGTTCTGTACATATTGTTGATGTATGTCATGGTCATGACATTTTTCATCATAGCTGTGATTGTGAATGAGCAGCCGTGGCATGTTACTACCACTTTGTTTTATTCAGACTTTCTACAGCACTCTCTGACATAAAAGACTCTTTGGAATTGGATGTTGTTGGTGTTGTGTGTAAACACATATCAGTGTTCCACAGGTTTAATCAAGCATAAGTATCACAAATAATGATCACAGAAACAAACACATAATAATATTAAATGGGTACTGTTAGAAATAAAATATTAACAATACCTAGATGAGAAAAAGCACCCCTTTAAAATTATGATGCAGCTGGGCAACCTTTATATTGTTCAGTATCATTTGTAATAATTAGTTATCGTTTTAATTTTCTTACTGAATATTATTGACATAATCCTAACAACTAGCCTTTCTAGAAATACAGACTTACTTTTTTATCACCTCAGTCCATCAAACAGCCCCACTACTACTGCTTGGAAGGAAAGTTGCATTGGCAATTGAGAGATATTAGTATAATACCTTCCATTTGTCTGGGAAACTGCAAATAGCCTGTTTATTTCTTAGCAGGCGCCTTTATCACCTAACAAAATATCAGTGTAGAAAATCACATTATAGAATATCACATTACAGAAAATCACATTACAGTTAAGAACAGTTATAAAGTACAATAAAATCAGTAGAAAATAAGAAAATTCAGAAAATTGTATCTGTGATCACGTGTATATTATCACATTGTATCCATTATCACGTTTATATTTATCACGTTGTATCCATGATCACATTTATATTATCACATTGTATCCATGATCACGTGCATATTATCATGTTGTATCCATGATCACGTGTATATTATCAGTTTGTATTCATGATCACGTGTATATTATCAGTTTGTATTCATGATCACGTGTATATTATCACGTTGTATCCATGATCACGTGCATATTATCACGTTGCATCTGTGATCACGTGTATATTATCATGTTGTACCCATGATCATGTATATATGATCATGTGGTACCCATGATCACGTTTATAGTGCGTGTCTCTACTCAGTCTGCTTGGCTCTCTGCTTGTTTTAAGCTCCTTCCCGGTGCTGCGTGGCAGTGTGGTTCTGTAATTACCCCACAGCAGTGGACAGTGGAAGATGTTGCGTGTTTACCAACACATTGTATCGAAATAGGGAGCTTGTAGTTCTTTTGTAGTAATTCTGCTACAGGAACACAGTTTAATGATGATAGTTGTAGTTGCTCTATAACTTGACCCTACTCCGTTTATATATAGCTGTACATGTGTGCATTGAGTGAATGGAATATACAGAATGTGCAATCTTCAGTATCATCTACTAAAACCACTGTGATACTATTTGATTGTACTACAGCAGGTACGTTAGCTGGCTCTAACTTGCTTATTAGCTTTGCTTATCCAACAGAACCTAAAACATGGTTCTACTCCATGTCCTTTGGAGTGAAAACAGACCCATCATAATATAAAGGCTGCCCTTCGAATTGGTGATATCATGGGGCAAGTTCAGCATGGAAGAGGGGGTCTTGGTCTCAGTTCAGCTCCTCCTACATGGCACAAGGCAGCCCCAGCGCAACGGAAGAAGCTTGTAGTCAACGAGGTGCAAAAGCAGGAGGAGAGGATGAGGTGTATAAAGGCCATTTCCCAGGGCAAGCAGGGAGAATGGATGAGATGGGAGAGTGTGGAACAACGCAAGATTGGTTGGCAAGACCTATGGTCAATGGAACAGAGCAGGATCAGTTTCCTTATAAGGTCAACATATGATGTTCTCCCATCACCACAGAACCTAAACCTCTGGGTAGGAGAGGATCCCTCATGTCCTTTGTGTTTATCACCTGCAACATTAAGGCACATTTTGACAGGATGTAAGGTGGCTCTTAGCCAAGGATGGTTTACTTGGCCATGACCAGGTGCTGCGATGTTTGGCCTTAGCATTGGAAGACAAGCGTAACATGACCAATAAGTTGCCACCTGTTCCATCAAAACATTACACACAAAAGACAACATTTCTCCGCCCAGGAGAGCAACCACCAAGAAAAGGTGTTAAAACCAGTCCTCGCCCAGGACAACTGGAAGCTGCTAGAGACTGGAAAATGCTGGCAGATGTTGGTCAGACTTGTGGTCTGGATCAGCACGCCTTGTTCACCTGGTAGAGTTAACAGTGCCATGGGAGGATGCTGTAGATGAGGCGTATGAGAGGAAGAAACTGCGGTATGCTCAACTAGCCACTGAAGCGGAACAGCAAGGATGGAGAGTCTGGGTTTACCCAGTGGAAGTGGGATGTCGAGGATTTGTGGCACACTCTACAACCCGGTTTCTCAGAGATGTCGGATTCAATGGCCAAGAGTTGCGTCGCACAGTGAAGAACTTATCTGAAGCAGCAGAGAGGAGCAGCAACTGGCTGTGGTTGAGACGGAAAGATTCTGGCTGGGGATCTCAAGCACAATAGAAAGAAAGAAAGGCTGATGTACAGGTAAGTAAGCTGGGCTGAGTTGAGTGGGGGACAGAGGGGGGTGATGCTGTGACGCCAGAATCACCGTCGAGCCCTCTTGAGGTGTCATGGGCTAGTCGACGAAACACAGAGGATGGAAGGTGCCCACTTGAAGACCCCAGAGATGTACCCTACTTAGCTCAATCCAGACGGTTGTCATGCTGATGCGCTGGGGAGACCGCACTATGGTTGATCCCCGGAGCCAGCATCGCAGCCGTTGTGTGTGCTGATGCGCTAGGGAGGCAAAATAAGCTGATCCCTGGAGCCAGCATTACACTTCAGCCATCAACACCAGACTGAAGGATATCTACATCATCATATGGAAGGAAGCGCAAATGGATGGAGACACATATGGATCACATTAGTTTACTGTGAAGCTACATCTTAGTTGGTGCTTATCTTGGCGAGAGCCAAGTTCAAATCAGCATGAAGTTTTAACATCTACTCTCATGTAATGAAAATCTTAAAATAAATAATACAACCTGCTATGCAATGTTTAGGTCTCTTGTAGTAATGGTATGCTACTCCAGAACTAGTGGGACAATATTGGGACACTGTTCTAAATGTTATACACATTTAACCCAAATAAGCACAATACAACTGACATGTTGTCCTTTTTTTGTTAGGTGTTGAGAGCTGGTGGGGATGTGAAAGGCCTAAAGTAATGAAAATGGTCAGATAATATCTTCCATTTACTTTGGAAAGCTGAACTAATAAAGATGAATCCTTTGGGGGATTTCTTTTTATACATATATATATATATATATATATATATATATATATATATATATATATATATATATATATATATATATATATATACAGTACTGTGCAAAAGTTTTAGGCAGGTGTGAAAAATGCTGTAAAGTAAGAATACTTTCAAAAATAGACATGTTAATAGATTATATTTATCAATTAACTAAATGCAAAGTGAGTGAACAGAAGAAAAATCTAAATCAAGTCCATATTTGGTGTGACCACCCTTTGCCTTCAAAACAGCATCAAGCATCAATTCTTCTAGGTACACTTGCACACAGTTTTTGAAGGAACTCGGCAGGTAGGTTGGCCCAAACATCTTGGAGAACTAACCACAGTTCTTCTGTGGATTTAGGCAGCCTCAGATGCTTCTCTCTCTTCATGTAATCCCAGACAGACTCGATGATGTTGAGATCAGGGCTCTGTGGGGGCCATACCATCACTTCCAGGACTCCTTGTTCTTCTTTACGCTGAAGATAGATCTTAATTACTTTTGACTTTTGGGGTCGTTGTCATGCTGCAGAATAAATTTGGGGCCAATCAGATGCCTCCCTGATGGTATTGCATGATGGATAAGTATCTGCCTGTACTTCTCAGCATTGAGGAGACCATTAATTCTGACCAAATCCACAACTCCATTTGCAGAAATGCAGCCCCAAACCTGCAAGGAACCTCCACCATGCTTCACTGTTGCCTGCAGACACTCATTCGTATGCGCTCTCCAGCCCTTCGCGAACAAACTGCCTTCTGCTACAGCCAAATATTTCAAATTTTGACTCATCAGTCCAGAGCACCTGCTGCCATTTTTCTGCACCCCAGTTCCTGTGTTTTCGTGCATAGTTGAGTCGCTTGGCCTTGTTTCCACGCCGGAGGTATGGCTTTTGGCCGCAAGTCTTCCATGAAGGCCACTTCTGACCAGACTTCTCCGAGAGTAGATGGGTGTACCAGGGTCACACTGTTTTCTGCCAGTTCTGAGCTGATGGCACTGCTGGACATCTTCCGATTGCGAAGGGAAGTAAGCATGATGTGTCTTTCATCTGCTGCAGTAAGTTTCCTTGGCCGACCACTGCGCTTCACGGTCCTCAACGTTGCCCGTTTCTTTGTGCTTCTTCAAAGAGCTTGGACAGCACATCTGGAAACCCCTGTCTGCCTTGAAATTTCTGCCTGGGAGAGACCGTGCTGATGCAGTATAACTACCTTGTGTCTTGTTGCTGTGCTCAGTCTTGCCATGGTGTATGACTTTTGACAGTAAACTGTCTTCAGCAACCTCACCTTGTTAGCTGAGTTTGGCTGTTCCTCACCCAGTTTTATTCCTCCTACACAGCTGTTTCTGTTTCAGTTAATGATTGTGTTTCAACCTACATATTGAATTGATGATCATTAGCACCTGTTTGGTATAATTGTTTAATCATACACCTGACTATATGCCTACAAAATCCCTGACTTTGTGCAAGTGCACCTAGAAGAATTGATGCTGTTTTGAAGGCAAAGGGTGGTCACACCAAATATGGATTTGATTTAGATTTTCTTCTGTTCACTCACTTTGCATTTAGTTAATTGATAAATATAATCTATTAACATGACTATTTTTGAAAGCATTCTTACTTTACAGCATTTTTTCACACCTGCCTAAAACTTTTGCACAGTACTGATATATATATATATATATATATATATATATATATATATATATATATATATATATATATATATATATATATATATATACACATTGTTTTCTGTTTTATCAAAATACCTGTACCCCTTCATTAAAATGTTCTGACAAAGGCTTGTTGCTGGGGGATAACATTGCCATTCCTTCTTCTTATCTTGGTAAGTTAAGATATTCAATGCTGTTAACTTGACACTTTTCACAAGCATTAAAATCACCAAACAAAAACTATTACTGAAATACTATGTTTTTTAAAACAGAAATCTCTGGTGGCAGTGGGTTTACTCACTCCAAATAATTTCTATAGAGGTTTGAATAGGGATAAGTTCACCAGAGAAATTAGATGATGAATGAAAAAAAATGGGCTTAGAGCTTCAATGTCATTAACCTGGCAGACCACGTGGTGCTTCATGGGAAATCGAATGCAGGGCTTCAAGTTCACAAAATGTCACCGAGCACAGAAAGCTGGAAAAAGTGAGAAAATATATAAAAGCTGGAACAAAACCAGAAAAAAACACATGGAGGTACAGAAACCCATGGTTTGCTTTGAATGGAGTCATACTGGGTGCACGACAACTCGTCTGGCAACAATTAGTCCCCACAACACCCAACCCCCTCCCCGACAATTAATCCCTATTACTAGATGTACATATTTCAAGAGTCATAATACAGTATAAGAAAGATGTGTGTGTGCTTTTAAGATGTGGACTGTGTAACTGTAACCACATAGAAATTGTTGATCGTTCACTTCAACAAGTTAGTGTTGTTGATGAGACTGTTCACCTGGAGCAACGGGGAGATGTTACACTTCAGTTATTGATAATAGACTGCGAGAGAGGTTTTAAAAAAAAAATAGCTTTCTTGTTTTGTGAAGTTAACCAAAGAGAGATGCAAAAGCAACAGTAGTAAATGTGTGAGATTGAGATTGCAATGTAAAATGGAGTGAGATGTAGGTCGGTGGGTTGTACCTGCATTTTGTAGTAGGCTGACTACAGTTGAGATTGTTCTGCCACTGTTGCATTTTTAATAATGTAGAATAATGTAACAATACAACCTCTGTGGGTATGAATGAGGCGGGGCATGTCAGTTTTTATTTTTCTTGCAACACAAGGCTCAATCCAGTGATTAATAAGAAAAGGGAACAGGAAGCAAATAAAAGACTAAGGCAGCTAATGAACAAAGTTATTAGTAACCCCCCTGCAGCCACATACAAAGCCCAATAATAAACACCTCAAATAACCCCCACAATCACACTCCACACTTGTGTTCACACAGCCATCCATTTAGTAATTGCTCCCAGCTAAGACCAGGGCCTGAATTAAGTTTAATGGGGGCCCGGGGCTGTTATCGTTTTGGGTGCCCCTCTTTGCATATTCATTTGCTTCCCTTTACTGTTTTACTACCACCATGCTCGATTAACATTACTGTCAAATGATTTAGTCTCAGCTGATCCATATTTGACCTGATTCAGTGTTTTAATTAGCGCCAGTTTTGAAAATGAGCATTGGCCACTGCGTTAGTTACTGGCAGTTTCAAATACAAAATGGGAAATGCAAACTGCAAACTCTTTTGTCGTAATAGCAAGTTATCTGGAAATATGTTGTCCTTATCTCTTACGAATCTGTATGTGTATAATAGGTTTATAATACATATATATGCAGCCAAAAAATGTTTAGCAAATAATACAAGGATAGTACACAGCACTTTTTTATGTATTGTTGTTGTGTCCGCAGAATCAGCAGAGCTGCACACACAGGAACGACGTATTCATTTTATTTTATTTGTTTGTTTGTTTTTGTTTGTTTGTTTTTTTGGAAACCAAATGAGGCAGGCTGTGTTTTAAGACAAGCTAAAAACTTCATAGTAACCCGGTTTATGAAAGCTGTACGATATCTGTAAGTCGCACAAGGCCAAATTGGAACTCAGACACAAACATACTGCCTCCGGTATTTTAATATGAATTAGTTTATTTGCATTTGGAACAAGAATTTCTCAGTCTACAAGAAAAATACATGGAAACAGACACAACCCGAAACTGCTACCAAAATGTTGATTTCTGTCCAATGTATTTTCTAAAGTACTGGTACCTTCACATACATTTGCTGGTATTGTATTAAAATAGCATGTCAGCATTGGTGTTTTGTTTCACATATCTTCCTCGCGATGACAGTGCACTTGTTGTGTTTCTGCTTTTCAGTGTCGCTCTCATACTTCCTAGGTGCTGCTTTGTCAGAATATTTACAGGTTCTGATCTGCGTCACGTTCGCATCGCAGTACACCTGATAACAGTGGCACGGGACTTGATCGCAGGTCAAGTCATATGATCAGGCAGTCCCTGTTCCTCCAACACAATACAGCTTGGTAAAACAGACATGTTGTTCCGATCCATACAGTCACATGCTACTTACTCATTTTTTTAGATAAATTATATATATATTGAGGCCCTGTGCTGCAGCTCCTAAAGCCCCTGTGTTAATCTGGCCCTGGCTAAGACCCCTTTATTCCGCCCTTTCCCACCCGAACGAACAACCCGAACGTTCTATTGGGTTATTTGGCTTCATGTTATTCTCATTTGCTTTCTTTTAAAGTTCCTCACTTACTTTTTTCTTTCAACCTTTTCTTTTATTTCTACCATCCTCCTGTTACATTAGGGATTGTGCTCACTCTGTGCACAGAATCTGAAGGCTACAGTGTAATTATTGAAAACTACCACATAAGGCGACCATTGTCATTTTAATCAAATTAAATAAAAAGATACAATGACATAGAACAACCTATCTTTACCAAAAATACAGTATTTACTAAAGTATAAGTAATATAATGTCCAGTCAATACTTTTTACAAATGTTGATAGCTATTTGTGATTTCATCTATTTATATTTACTGAACAGAACATTGAAATAGTAATGTAAACATTTGTTACTATATATACTATACCAGAAAACGTTTCAGGCAGAGAACGTTTCAGGCTGACAGCTGTTAGGTGAATGGTGCGTTTTTCAGTCTACCCCAGAAACAGTCTGTGTCGTTCTTATTCTGATTATCTAATAATTGAATCCACTCTGGATTTACACAAGTAAACAGATACCAAGGAATTAGCATTATGTTTCATTGTGAACATGTCTGTGTGACATAGCTGCCTTCATCTATTTTGGATTAAAGCACATTGTTTAAAAAGTGAACTAAACAGATGTTTTTATTTAAATTGCGATTTGATTTTAAAAAGAAAAAATACCCCCACCCCACCCCCTGCTCAATTACTGAGGACAATACATCAAAACAATCAAAACAAGTCCTCGTGGGTAAGCAACTTGTTATATGATCACGATTATGTTTACTCAAGGCTGCTGCAGAATCCTATTTTACTACAGTATACTTGAGAAGCTATCGTCTTGGCCTTTGAATTATTATTACAGAACAGTATTTTACTGTCAGGATTACCACTGCATTTAAGCATCTGTGGCTTACTTATTTTTAGTTGCGATGGAAATCCCACAGTTTTTCATAAAGCTGAGATGCAAAGCTCTGCAATCCTCCCCTCCTCCACCACTCTGCGCCGCAATCCCACTCCCTCTACATGCATATCACACAATAACACTGCTGTACTCAGTATGTATTCAATGAATGTGTATTTTCTTTATTGAAACACATTTTCACTAACAGAGACACAAAAAAACATACCTGCACAATGCAGTGGTGCAGTCACTGTTTGACTACAAACTTGTCCAGTGTTCCCTGCATCATTGCACGATCCACGCCGTGTATGTGCCTAATCACGTGAGATGTGATCAAATTCAAATTAAAAAACAGCTTTTATTGGCTGTACACATTATTGCACTTGATACAGTATCGTATTACATACAGTCAGTTTTCCCCGAAATTATTCTTATAAACGGATTGCTTGAGTCTTACAAACAGAGTATTTTATATTGGTTAGTATAGGAATGATTTTGTCCTAGTGGTTTTGATCACTATATGCGGTTGATTCTTATATTAGTAATTCTTACAAACGGAGTGTACAGCATGACTGTATTTTAATTGCACTTAGTTAAGTGAATCTATGAATAAAACCATGACAGTAAACCCCATATGCACCAATATAGAGTTAAAACATGTCTGTATTTATATATACACAGAAATATGTCACCTCCTAGAAGAAGCACTGCACACCGACAGGAAAGTAAACCACTATTTAAAAAAACCTGTAGACCAAGAACTATTCATTAACCTGAGTGCCCTTTGCACAATACATTCCTACCTATCACTCATACCCCAGCTACACAACCATGACTTTGTGACAAATGAAATACAGGGGAGACTTGTTCCTGTGAACCAAGTTCTTCCACAAAATGTGTGACATTTGTTTTGACACAGCTTTACAGATGACTTGGTATACCTTACATTTGAAGAAATGTCAAAAGTTAATTTGTTTTGTGTGCAAGTGCTGGCTTGAAAAAGTGGTAATTCATATTAAGGGAGCGTTTGGTTTGCTTTCAAAGCCAGTGTGAAGGAAAGAAGTTCTAGAACTGTCTAGAGCTTTAAATTCTAGAGCTGTCACTGGTGTACGACATCTGGAAATAGTACAGCAGATTGATCAATGGACACATCCGGGGCAGGGGAGAGTGTAGCGTGCACGGGGGAAGGCAGCAGCAGGACTGGTAGGTGATGTAATCACACACGAAGACATGAGCCCGATATACGCTCCTTGCAAGGGAGCCAGCTCCTTTGTACAGTGGTATCAGCGCTATGCTTTAGTGCGAAAGGTCTCGGGTTCGCGCCTGCCCTCCGCCTGTTTGTGGATTGCCTCGCCCTGTGTTATGCGCCTGCCTGCATTAACCGAGATCGCTACAATACTTTGTATTGAATAGGTGCACATTTTCTTTGCAATGTTATTGTGTGTTGCTAGGTGGAGGATGAATTTTGGTATTCAGAATGTTTTGCAAATATTTTTAAAACATATTTTGGTTTGCAATCTTACAGGCAAGTAGGGGTGACTTTGGGCGTCGCCATCTTGGGGAGCACGCATGCGAGCACATAATGCTGGTTATAGACCGGAGTGCGCTCATGGACAGGCAATGTGGGAGAAGTATTGCATTTGGTGGAGATGTTAACTGTGATATCGCATTGATGTGAGTGTGGGTATTCATGTATAGTTAAATACCAAGTGGAGGGATCCTAGCATTTAATTAATTACAATTAGGGCATCTGTTTTTCGGGTTTTATTAATTGTATTTTTCGGAGCTTATTTTTAGCTATTTTTGAGTTTTATGTAAATCGTTTTTTTTCGGGGCTTTCGTTTTTGATGTACTTTATGAAATTAGTGTTTTCGGTTACTTTTCCAAAATATGTATAGTAGTAACTTGACAGTACTTGCACACTTAAATTGTAGCTTCTTTCCATTGCTGTCTTCCGCAACAAAATCCCCATGGTCATAGGCACATTCTTCTGGGGTTTTTGTGTGTAGGCATTTTTGCACATTTTGCCACAATTCTGTTTTAAGTCCTCTGTATCTTAACTGTAATACCGCTTCAAATCCTGCTAACAAGCCTCCATCCTGATTGTAATCTTGTTTTAAATCTTGCAAGTGGAGTCTCCAATAGAAATGTAGGAATTCAGTAGTTGGGGTGGGTTTAAAGTATTGAGAACGAATCAATGATAGATGCAAGTCAGGAAGGCGGGATGTTGCCCAGAAGCACTGGGAAATGTATTTATTATTATTTTTGTAGTAGGTTTTATTTTTTAACAGGAATAGGGTAAAGTCAATGTGAATTGATTAACCATTTCCACAGTTTTTCTGGTGTTTTCCGGTGTTTATTGGCTATCCACCGATTTCATTTTCTTTTGTATTGGGGGTGTTTTATCGGTTAAAACCGACAATCAGAAGCCCTAATTATAATATAGTTATGTCACCCTTATTGTAACTATGCTTTGGGGTTTAAAGGTGTAGTGGATTGACCTGGGGAAGGGCTAGTGATAAGGGTGGGAATATAAACCTGGAGAGAGCTCATTTGAGGAGAGAGGTTGAAAACTCCAGAGAGCCCGGAGTGTCGGAATAGTGGTGTGTTCAGGGAATATAATTGCTGTGTTATAGAGTCTGTAATTGGTTTGCCTGATTATTATTATTATTATTATTATTATTATTATTATTATTATTATTATTATTATTATTATTATTATTATTATTATTATTATTAAAGTTGATTTTGTTTATTTTATAGGTTTTCACTGGAGGCCTTCAATAAAAGCTCTCTTCTGGCATTTTAACCTTGACCTCAAACTGGTTTTTGCTACTTCCTTACAGTGTTCAAAAGACCATTGCAAGAAAATTAACTGTTAATGGCAATAATATTATTGTAAAGCTCTCTACTGGTTTATAAAATGTTTAAAAGCTACAAGCAGAAATATTATTGCAGAAATCTGTGTTAGCCTAAATGAGAGACTCAGTGAACTATAAAACACTAATTCAATAACCTTGACAGGGCCTCTTGGAATGCGCATATAGCTAAGTTTCTTATCAGCAGTTGCAACTTAGGACAAGTAGGGTCTCTCGCTTTTTATTCTTATATGTAAAAGTACTAGGATTCTCATGGTACCAGAAAAATATGTTTTAACACTAGAACCGCCGTGGTTATACCCATACCTAAAGCCTCCGTCGTCAGTCATTATGACAGTTAAATTTTACACAACATCGATATTAAAATTAAAGACAAACTATCGGATATAACTCAAAAGTTTTTTTCAAACACATCATATCAAACATCTGCACAGCAGAAATGCTGTATTTAAATGAATAAACCATAAAATGGTTTATTTTCTAACTTACCACATATAAAGCACTACTTAAAAAAATGAAAAACTATAATAAAATAAGCATTTGAAAAGAAACTGATATTTTCCCCAGTGCATTCCTTGTACAAAATGAAGGAATTGATGGCTGACAGGTCCAGTTGAGATAACAACAGGCTTGTATATAAAAATAAAATAGAATATTGTAAGTTATATTCAAAATAAAAACATGTATTGTAAAAGGCAGTCAAAATGACTGCTTTGGCGGTTCTAGGTGGGTGGGATTATAACTTCCTTATTTTTGTTATCCTGCCTTTCAAACGGCGTCAGGATATTTAATATATGTATACAACCGAGGCGAAACTTCCTGACAGAACAGGTGCTCTAACTAAACAACTGAGTGGAACTCCATGGTACAGGAACAGATTGTATTAGTTTTAGAGAAAACCTTGTATACACTTAACCTAGAAAAGTGGGACATAGCCTGGTACCAAAAAGTATACTATTAATTTTAGAGATAAAGGTTTGTCTAACAAGCCAGATGTTTTAGGCTTAATTAAGCCTTCTGACGCACGAAGAGATAGAAAAAGTCTTATAAATACTGGAGCAATATTTGCAATTATTTATTAGACCAGTTTGGTAACACTGCTTGATCCATCTTTTGAAGAGCTCTGTGAAGCTGACTGCTGGTGTTGTACTCGGAGCATTCGTTTGGACGTCTGTCCTTTCTTTGTATATTTTAAGACTTGATTCTCTGAGGGTAAGTATACTCTTGAATTTATATCTCACCTCTATTGCAGCATGATGCTTTTGGATAGGATTATTAGCTTTAGAGATGTTGTTATATTGTATGCATTAGTGTAACTGAGTGCCTTGGCCTGCCTGAGGTGTGTAATGTAACCATATTGCTTTATATATTATTAATGCTGTTAGTTTGCAAAGACACCAGACTGTCTGGACTGTCTATGAGCTAGGATTCGAAGTAGATTCTGCGATCACTCAATCCATTTAAGCGTTAATAAACCGAAGGAGTAAATAAATACTCTGATTTGTTAAACTTTGAATACCTGTGTGTGATTATTCTTGAATACCTGTTGTCTGGTTATGTGAAAATCTGTAAGCCAGTACACAAACAACGCACTATCAGGTTTTATGCAATCAATGTGTCCTCCTGTTGGCCTGCACTTATTGTATTGGAGAGTTAAAGAAGTGCTGGAACGTGGCAGGTCCTCTGGGGTTCCTACCCTGCTGACCAGATTCTGTTTATCTTGTGTGACGCAGACTCAATCTTTACTTGTGCTGATCTTACCAGAAATCGTTCTGAACTAAACCTTTGCAAGATGTCATGAGGAGTGAGTGCCAGCAACTACTGATAAAGTCAATAGGCCAGTTCAGATAGGAAACATTATCATTGCTTAAAGCATTTTTTCCCCCAGCAATGTGATGTTTTCAATTGTAAAGTAATGATATTGCCTGATCTCATTCAGGACTAACATCAGTTATAGTACTGGTATGTTGAGTGAATCATGTTGTGTTTAAAATGCTATGTAATTTAACTTCACCTTAAATTTCCAAATAAATTGTAATGTTTGATCTGAATTATTGGTTTACTTAGTTTCATTCTAGCTCCGATCTATATTAGTGTCAGTGTCATTTGTTTGTAATATTTTGGGAATATATACTGAAATACTGAATAGGGCTTGTTAGTGTCTTCAGTGTATTTCTGTCTCTAAAAATATGAACACTTGGAAACGGGATCTCTAATGAACCTGAATTACCTTGCAAGGCATATTTAATAACACACAACAAATCCCATTAAACTCCAGTTCATACAGATTTGTACTGACACTTTGTACAGTATATCTATATAGTAGATATCTGCATTTACGGTTTATTCCGAATTTTACTGAAAAATTACAGGATTTTTTTTTTTTAACTTAACCTCGGTTTTTGCTGATTTATACCCGATTTTCTGTCTACTATTCAATATAGCATCCTAGGATACAGCATGTACGTTTAGATGTCAGAGGATCAAATGACGTTCAAACGACGCACATTGGTTCTCTGTTCACATTATCACCTGATTCTGTTGTCTAATCAAAGTCTGATTATTGTGGCAAGTGCTGGGCGTATAGTAACTAGCTTGATCAATAACTAAATTGAAATACTTATGGGGAAAAGTAATATTCTGAGCGGGTGAGGAATGGGGGGAAAACGTAAATCAGTTTATTATTCAAAAGAAAACGCATTTTTCGAAGTATACAAAAGCCAAATAGCAGAAGTGGCTCAGATGAGGCAGAGGGTGCATAGCGATGCAAATACTGCTGCACTGAGGTACATGTTCGCACTGACAGAATAAAAGAACATACTGAATGTAAGCGACACATTAAACTAAAACAAGAAAGTGAACTGAGAGACAAGCAATCAATTTCTGCGGCATTTACATGCGGTTTAATAAGAGAGTGCAGAATGGCTGTTAATGAGTTAGTCAGCGCTGTGCTTTGCTGGCACTGTTCCACATGGGTATGTATTGCCGGTGACTTCGTGCAACATCAGCTGAAACACTGCCAAACGCCGACAATCTTAATCGTAAATATTTGACAGAAAATGATGATGCTTTAGCTATGGAACACATTGATTAAAATGGTAGAGTGTGATTTTTGACGCGTCTCCAGACCGTCCAGTTCTGTCAATTTTCTTATCTTTTTATGATTTCAAGGCGAAAAACCTTTTGCGCTGATGTCATGTTCATATCTTCTGGAGATACTATTTCCGTCAGCAAAGCGATTGCCCAAACATTCGCAAAGTACCAGCTAACTTGGGAAAATGTGGCCTCGACTTCCACATATTCTGCTTCATCATAGGTCCAAGGGACATTAACAGAAACCAGAACTGCAACACTACGGGAGAATCTTACTGAAGTGAATCAATGAATCCTGAACTCAAAGTGCTTTACGTTTTACCCAGCACATGCACAGAGATAACAGTGAGTCAACAGCGGATTAATCTTCCATTCCTTTTCCGGTATGAGCTTGTCTATATGAATATTGTCCGCCTGCTTTTTGTCAGCCGGTTATCTGCCACTCGAAAATGGAAGTGCTTTTTATGTTAGAATCCCTTTTCCCCTTAATCTTTGTGCTGGAATTGTTCAATTTCCAGTACCAGAGGCAGTACAGGCTAATGTGTTCCTTTTCAGTGCATGGTTGGTTGGGTACAATTATATAGGCTTTAACCATTTGTGAATCATTCAGACATCCCAACTTAACCTCACTTCCCCGAATGAAACAGTGGACAGAATTCCCAAAAGCTTCAGATTATATATTTTTAGGTAACAAATAAAAATAAAGCTGTAAGGATTCTATTTTTGTCTTCAAATACAATATAATAAATGATTAATTAAACAAACCCACTATGTTTTATGCAAGACCTTCTAGAGCAGAATTCAAGGTGGTTTTTTTTTTCCTTGTGAAAGGGTAAAGGTCAGCCAGGGTGAGGCCTTTCTGAAAATTCTGCATAATAGGCTTTATAAAAAATGTACTTGGTTCTGACATTTACAGCAAAGCAGATTGCGATATCCTTATTATATGACGTTTGATTTAGCAACATCCATTTTAAGAGAGCAGCAGCACTAGAATTTTTGAAAAGACCAAGTTCAAGAGGAAGGAGGGGCAACGAAAAGCTTGTTCTTAGCATTCAATGCTCTGCCTGGAGTTCTCCACCTCAGATGCTTGGGTCATTTTTAGATTGTTTTTTTTATGATATTCAGAAGATGCTAAAGGTTAAATGCTTTCTTTAAAAAGTCCTTTTTACAGAGGAAAAAAATGCATTTGTATTCACTGTAGTGTTTTTGATGACCACATAGAATGAGGTAGTCCCAATGACGGTAGGTCCAGTGGACCCAAGACAAATATCTGAAACTGATTGGTGTCATTTGCTTATTTGTATCATAGAAAAACACAATACACTGTGCAATGATACTCCTCTGGGACCTAAGAGGAGGCTGTGTGGTCCAGCGTTTAAAGAAACAGGCTTTTAACCAGGTCCCCGGTTCAAATCCCAGCTCAGCCAGACTCATTGTGTGACCCTGAGCAAGTCACTTAACCTCCTTCTGCTCTGTCTTTCGGGTGAGATGTTGTTGTAAGTGACTCTGCAACTGATGCATAGTTCACACACCCTAGTCTTGTATCTTGTAAAGCGCTTTGTGATGGTGGTCCACTATGAAAGGCACTATATAAAAATTAAGATTATTATAACATTTAACAAGGGTAGGTCCAAATATTTTAAGAGGACCGATTTTGAAATCATGGATCTATCCAGACTCACCTTTATGTGGACAGAAGATTTTACGACAGCACTAGTTCCAGTGAACCAGGTTGTAGGTGTTCAATGAGAAGTGGTAGTATGGGGTTCTCCAAGAAAATATTTCATTGAAAGACAATAAATCCAGAAATTTAAACAATAAATCCAGAACTTTAAACAATAAATCCAGAACTTTAAACAGCGATATATAAAAATAAACGTAAATAAAATTTCCTTCTGAACTCTAAATGTATTATCACATTTATATGAACTGCACTCTAAACAATACCTGTTATGTGTTGTCTCATTTGTCCTACTTTTTATTTGTTACAAACAACGCACATTTGAATACACAGAGTGTGCCTCAAAACCGTGTTGCTTTCCAAAGTGCAACTGTTTCAGTACAGTAGTTATGTGGAAGTAAAATAACTGTTTGAAAAACAAATCCTCTGCATATTATTGTGCTTCCGTGGAGAGGGTGGATGGTGGGCTGTGCTGGTGGAACATCTCTAGACATCAGTGCTGCAGTTACTGCCTGCTGGGCCGGAGGCTGCTTCTATAAGCGCTCGTTAGCGAGCAGTGTGGGTGTGTAGGGCACTCTCCTGTCAGTCCAGTTAAACCTCATTAGCTGGACTACAGCGTCATTTCTTTCATTCAACATTGTCTCTTCTCAAAGAGTTACCCTTTAAAAAAAAAAAGAAAAAAAAATCTGTTTTTGTAATGCCAAAGATATCTCAGGCTGCCAATGCTTACTGAATGTGACTCCAGAGCTCCCTATTTCACCTTTAAAACAGTAAATAATGTACTGAAAAATAGACACAGTTGTACAGGAAGGATTCCACAGCTAATTAAAAAAAGTAACCTCTTCCTCCTCACACAATAGGAACAGATCTGCAGGTGGAATCCAGCATCACAGATATCTTTAAGACAAATCAGATGCATGGATTTTAAAATGAACACATTCAAACAAAACACAATGAGGTGTTTTTAAATGATTCTGTGCTCATTCCTCAGCGATTGTCTCCTCCAGTTCTGTCAGGGAAGCTGGGGGTGGAAAGCTGCTGTTAAGGCTATCTCAAGAGCAGCCTATATTTTCATCACTTTTTAGGCAGTTCACCAACTTGTTCAGATTTGTAAACCAAAGTGCCTGCTGAAGTAAATACTATCAGCCCTTGCTCAGACTGTCAGATATTCTTTCTTGCCTATTATAATGGACTGGCTTCTGTATGCATATATGCAACTTGTATAAAATAATGTAAGTTTCTGTCAGAAAGTTTGCAATCACAGAAATGAAATGCTTTAAAAAGTGACTCAAACGATTATTGACTCTAAAGCAACAATTTGCCGATAACCAGGCGTGTTAATGTGCTTGAAATGATCTGCAAGGAAATGACTCTTTTATCTTTCTAATTCATTTTGTTGGGAGGCTGATTAGCCTGCTCCTCTCTGCTGCGCGAATGAGACGTTTCCTCAAGTTCCACATTCTTGATGTAGGTTTTCAGTAATAAAGGTTGACAGGAATTTTATATTTTCACCATGATGCCAGGGTTATGTAGGCTAGAACACCAAGGGGCTGTGTTGACAATATAAAATCAATGCAGTGAGTGTCTTTTAATGGCAATTGATTCAATTGTCAGAGTAATTGCCTGCTCCTCCTTTCCAGGGGGCAGAGTGATAGACTAGCTAGTCTCACGGTGGTGTGGATAGAGGAACCTTTGTTTGTCAGAATATAGTTTTAAAATGTTTTTATAACCACTAATCTATAACAATTAACCCACAGATCATTTCTGCAGATGGATTTGAGTAGCTGGTATTACTAAACAATTCAATGTACAAAATGTTTTAGTAAAACCATACTAAAAGATTCAACACAACACAAAAATATATCAGAACCTTACTCACCGGCCCCATATTTAAGTTACAGAACACTTGACTGGACCCCTGAATCCAGTGCAGATTTAAGATACTAAAGGGTCTGTACCTGTAGATGACTATAAACCACTGGAGCCCTTTACAGCACTGGGAATTAACCCTGGATTTCAGCAACCATACCTACTTTCAGGGATAATCCCAGAATAACCATGGACTGTTTTCCCCAAGCGCTGGAAAACATTCCAATAAAATGCAGCTGTGACTTGTTCTGTGCAGTATAGCTTGATCAAATCAACTCTTTGTTGCATAAAATATTAGGATTCATACAGCATTCATTATGAATGATGTGGCTCAAATGAACCTGTCACTGATTTTTATGAAACTAATACTTCAATGGGGTCTATTTTTTATTATGTAACTCGATACCGTCACCCTAATGTGTAAACGTAATTTTTCACAGACCTCACTTCACGGAATTTTTAAATAAATAACTGAGGAAAAATCTGTAGAAGGAATAAAAGGTAGCATGGCTGTTTCATATTCATTCATAAATGCCCAGTATAAAGTGACCCAGACAGACGAACAGTAACTGACTGTGCTGGTTATCAACCAGCTGGACAAGACCTGCTTCAACTTTAAATTAATTTTATATTTCAGAACCTACTTACTGTCAGCAATGAAAAGCTCATTGTAATAGCAGGCAGTAAAAAAATGACACGGTGCAGAGAAACATATTACCTTTCATTTTCTATCATCCAAACTGTCATCCTTATTCATCATAAAATCCCAGAATAGTCTTTTAAAACCAATTGAAATTTTAGATACAAAACTTAATACCTTGCACACATTTTACAGGGGAGTTTGTTGGGTTTGGTTTGTGTATTACTGTTATTGGTACTTTATTGTTATCTCTTTTGTGTAAGTCATTTAAGTGTTTATTTGTTTGTTGAACTGGGATTAAAAGTTATTGTTTGTGGAGTGTTTTTTCATTTCACAAATGTTTTATTTGTTTTTGCTGTGTGGTTGTTTTGTGTCCACTAATCCATTAAAATAATTTTACTTGTGACCTAAGACATGTCTGAACTGCATTAAGTGTTTTATAATCCAGTTTCTTACGCACTAGCAGTATAATCAGTGACACCCATTTTCTTGTGTTTAAGAACATTGCAGTCAAACTGATCTGCATATACCAAAACTCATTAGAAACCTCAGAACTTTCATCTACCAATCAGGATGCTGCTTTGCAAGGCACTAGCACATGGTAGTTGACCACGGAATACTCAGATAGAATATCTAGTTTTAAAGAAAGTTCCAAGGAAGAAAGGGAAAATAAACCTGTTTTCTCTTGGGATTTGAGCAGCAGGGATTTCTCCTCACCATGCTACAGCTGCCCCTACTAGCCAAACATAATACACCTAATAAACTTGGCTTGGTTGTCTGATTGGAGGACGCCCCCTGATCTTCAGTTCTCCTGAGCTGTTATGGGGACTGTTGCGATGAGGGAACATAGTTGGACTTTTTAAATTGAGAGCAAGTGGGGGTAAAATAATAAGGACACTACACTTAAAATAATTAAAAAAAACAAATAAAAGTCACCGTTTACCAGCTTGTGAATTGCAATAAAACTGATTTATTGTTGGACATTACCTCACAAGGTCGTTGTCATACGGTAATGCCGCTAATCAGGGTTCAACGGCTTAAAACCAAGCAAAGAACCAACATATCTTCAACATAAGAAAGGGGAGACATGGGAGGTTGCTGGTGCAGCCAAGAGGTAAGACACTGATTTGAAAACTGTGTCACATTATTAGTTTATATTCTGTGTAATTTGGCAGGGACGGGATTAAAATACTTTATCTGTATGAAAATTGGTCCCTGGCTTCCTCCAGAGAATGTGGCTGGAATGACGGAAACGGACCATGACTGGCAAAGTAATTACTCAATTAAGGGTTAATCAATCTGCCAAATGGAAGGCTGTAGAAAGCCAGAGGCTGAAAAGTGCCATAACCACTTTGCCTGCCTATAAAGTACCACAACCATAGTTTCCCTGCCTGAAGGTAATATGCTCTGCTTTTGTCTGTATTTGAATGTGCATTTGTTAAAAACAATAAGTGCTTTTTCTTGTGTGTGTGACAACCTGCTTTCACCTGGCTGACTGGCCACACACTCCTTTAACCTTATGTGCTTACTAGCCTTCAGACTTCTGTACAGAAATACAGCAAATCAGATTGCATTCTGCCATTCTGTTTATGAACTGGAAGTTTGTTTGCTTAGTAGACAATTACCTTTTTAAGAACTTACTCAAAAGTTAGGTAATTGAGCAAGTATGTATTCCTATACAGTTCTACCGCATAATTTGCACAGGAGTTAAAGTTAACAATTGCAGACACCCAAGATTTCCATGGCAATGTGATAATACAAGAAATCAACCTGGACATAAAGCAGGGGTTCTGAATCAATTACTTTAGAGAGGAGTCTGGAGTTGCCATGGTTAAGTCGGACGTTAGGTTTACTGCATTGCATTATCTTTCCCCTACTTGATATTAGTTGCTACGCATCCTTTTTGTGCTGTCATTTAAGAAAGTATTGCTTCACACATTTTAGTTGCTAAATTGGGTGCATGACTTGCTGCTATGTTATTCATATAAATTTATATTAAAATTGGATTCGTGGACGAACAGTCCTTACAAATCATTTGAGATCTGTTATCACTACAAAATAAGAAAAACAGCATATAATTTGCTTAAAAAAACATATAACTTCCTCAACCATTATTTCATCTTCTTAAAGGACCCAATTTGCAAAGCCAAGAAATTATTATTTAAATAATGCTTTTTCAAAGTGTTATTTATGAATACAATAAAATCAGATATTCATGAAACTGATAAATGACGTATCACTGTAAAATAATGTTCATGTCTTTTCTTACAATTGTTTAGTAATGCCTGACAATAAAATGGTTTAAACAGAATAATGAGCATATTGTCACAGGATAGATGACACACTTCCTTCCTCATATGTTTTTGTCATCAATAATATGACAAAAAAATTTTTTCCACGTGTTTAAAATGAGATAAACTAACTTGCATTAAATGTAAGTTGCATTATTTTAATGAAAACACGATGTCAGAACGTGGGTATTGAAAGTCATAAACTGAGCACTTGTACTAAGGTTGAAGTAAACTGCAAAATAAACATCACTTCACAAAAAAGACAGAGATAATGTCTTGTAAGTTCTACGGTAAATTATGTTTGAACACCAACCTAAACTGTACAAGCCTGTTCTATTGGGACACCCAGGCAAGCTTCTTAAGATTACTGTAGTTTATGGTGGTATTTTAATAACAGTACATGGGACACAATGTTCTTTAAAATATCGGTCTAACTGATTGTAAATTGTTCCTGTCTATGTAAGTTTCGTGGAAGAAACAGAAGTGAGAGTTTTTACATCAACTAACAATAAGTTAAATGGAAATGTCACCTATCAGAACTGATACCTTCTAAGTGCTCCCTTATCAGTCTGTCTTGTGTGACATTGATTTGTGAATCACAGATCCCCCAGGTGCAAATGCGTATTTTCTTCCTCACAGACCCTTCAAACTCTAATTTGAGGTGAATGAGCATTAAACGAGGCGACAAGATTTAAAAATATACCTCGCCTGTCTGCAAGCGCTTAAACTGTCACTTCTTGAATGACTTCATTCAGTCTTTAGCACAAAAATAATGACATTATTACTGGCTACATTACAGTTATATTCATAAGAATTATTGATTGGAATTACTGATTGGTAATTATCCGATTACCACCCATACTAAAAATGATTTACTTTTTTAGTATATCATCATATAAAAGATAATCCATAGAAATAAAATAAATAAAGCTGTATTTGATATTCAAACTGCTTTTAAATGACCTGGTATATCATTATTTTCGCCCCAGGATATAACGGGATGATCCTCATATTGCAGACAGCAGGTCACATAAACAGCTTTTAATTAAACCAAAAGTAGTTTCAGAGTACTACTTGGTTCGCAATCATTCACACTGATTCTCACTGCAGTTTCTCAAATATTGTATTTGAACTTGCTTTGTTTTTTTTCTATTAAGGTGCTATCAGCCAAGTGTTCTAGTTACCCACCATAGACATACATAAACCAGGCTCAATCAACCAATGCCTTTTTATAGCTCTATCTGGTGCACAGCTTTGTATTGCCGGCAATACAAAAAGAAACCTGATGATTGCTATCAGTTCACGAGGTGGCACTGGCTCTGGCATTTAGAAGGACCCTTTTGCTAATCTAGTCTGGGCTCCTGATTTATTTCGTTATCATCAAAAAGGCGTCAATCACAAGTTCCTAGTTGTTTTTTCTCCAGAAAAAAGCAGAGAAAAGCTTTCAATATCCGAGAGAGGCCGAGAGTAGCTGAGAGAAGCCAGAAAAAGAAAATGGAGGCGGATCTGAGCAATACGCATGGTCCCTTCACTACAGACATAACACGGACATAAACAAACAAGATCGCTGCTTCCGCATCCAGCGCTCAAAAAAATGTGCAGACATTTGCCAAGCTTTTTGAGATGTTATAGTAATAAAATAATGACTTGGATAGCATTATTGAGGAGTTTGGTGATAAATCCAGTGACCAGGAGATGGATGATTTATCAGTATGCACTACTATGAAGAGATATGTGATAAATACAGCAAATAAGGGGTAGGGCAGGGCTGGAGATGCAGTACTGAGTGTCCTGTTGATATGCAGTGCCTTTTAGACCTGTTTTACTGTGAATAAAATTACTTTTAAACAGCACATGTAAAATAAACAGCTTGTGTGAAAATAAATTAGAGCTGACATGCCTGACAGGCGCTGAATAAATAGACCGCAAAGGGTTAAAATAAACTGCCATCATGCACGTCTGTAAAGTGTGACAAGTGAAAATCGCATGCTTCTCGGTCCCATTAAAAATGGGCAAGTACAGAAGAGACAAAAGCTTTTCAGTGAAACAAAGACAAATGCTGATAAACTACAAACTCACTTCCTTCATCCAAATGAATATTTTATTCTAGGTTTCTGTAAACTTCAAACCTAAGCTACTTACTGTAATTGTATTCTGAAAATGAATATGGACTACATATGGACTGGTAACACACAACCAAGCTGTATAATGCATGACTCCTTATGACTCCTTGCTCATGATTTAGGACCAACACATTATTGGGGTGCAGAGATCCGTGAGTTATACTGGAACTATGCAGTGCTTGTAGTCCAGCTGCTACTTTCATTACGTTTGGGACTTCCTAACACAAGACAAAAAAAAAAAACAAGATTGTTGTGAAGTACATTCTAGGAAAGGGGATAACAAGAGTAAACACAAAAGATTATGTTTAAACTCACAGAAGCACTAAAAGGGTGAGTCGCTTGAACTCTTCTCAAAATTCCGAATGGACAATACGGTACCATCACATATGCAAGTGGATCAAACTAAATTTAAAAAAAGAGAATATAACAGAGTAGAAAATTCGGATTTGTATGGTAGACGAAAGACACGGAAGATAATAATGAAAACATGGGTAATAAACAGAAAAACATTTCAGAGCAGAATGCTGCTTTACCATACTGTACCTTGTGTTTTAATTAAATAAACTTTTTTAACAGCACCACAAACTTAGATGTGAAGCAGAGGAAAAACTTCTCAGATCTCTATATCTCTACTGATAAATACCACAATAATTAAACTCTGTACAAACAGTGCAAAATTAGAGTTATAATAGATGGTGTTTAAGTTTATCCCTACCGAGTTTGAACACAACTGGTAAGAGGTTTTCTACATATATAAAAATGTAAGTTTTGCCTGGTTAAAACAAAGGGAATTGATTGATTGATTAGTGTGACACCAGTACTGTATGTACACTTCCCTCCACTATCGCCTTGTCTAAGGGAATATGATCCCCCTTCCCTGCTGCTACCCAAAACCTTGCCAAAGAACAGGAAGAGTACAGGAAGCAATCCATAATGTTCCTTGGACTCAGACCAGGCTTTGTGATACTGGGTTGCTCTCTCCAATACCTTTTCTTCTGTATCTACAGAATAACCCTGCGAAGAAACAAACACTCATTGCCAGTCAAATGTTTCTTTTAATCTCCACTCTCCAGTTGTATATGTATTTTTCCACATCTTACCTTTATTAATTCATTTAAATGTGCACCAAAACACAAAGCAGCAACACATCCATGCATTACACTTGATATATCCCTGCCCTGCACTAAAATCAAAATGTATTTTTAAATCGGGGGATGAATACAACAGATTCAGTTGACACGTCTGCCGGAAGCTTTTCTCTTTAACAAAATTTCCCAGCAGCACAACCCTAAAATCACAAACCAGGTATTAAAAAAAACACACTTCGGAAAGTCATTACCTTTAGAATAACCTCCTGGCCTTGAAATTCAGTGTGCTGTTACCGACAAGTCCTTCTGAATCCTTAAAACATGTCAACAGAAGAATTTCTTGCAACACACATAGACATTCTACATGTACAGTACATGACAGTCTACATTTTAATTTCTGATAGCTGTGATATGAAAGAATGACATATTTTTTGAGTTTCTGAATGGCTAAAATTGAATAACGTATTGAAACATTGGCACATAATGCAATAACTGATGCTTTAAACACTTTAAAGACAATCGTTCCAACATTCAGAATTTTTTCAAACCTTCAGGAAAGACCCACTGGGTTTGACTATGAAAAAAGCCATTTTTTTCATGCCTACATGTTTGAATTGTAGGGTACTCAAATGTGATAAAACATGTAATTAATATTAATAATTAAAAAATAAATAAATAAATTCCTATTTGAAATGCAATTTTAGGTACAACACTGAGAATTTTATTTCTGAAATTGTAGGTGTTTATTGGTATATTTAGCCTATAGTTTATTTATTTGTCTTGTACCAGGTCAGTCAGTTTACAATATCCTCCAGTACCCTGCTTTACATTTTTTCCAAAGCAAAACACACTTGAGACATGCCCCAGCTAAAGCCAAAACCAAATAAAGAATCCATTGCCACTTTCGTGAACACATCTGTTGTGGCCATGTCCATTCAGTTCAGCACACCGCGTTTCACAGTGAAAAAATACAAAAAGAATAGGACTGTACAATACGTTGATTTGAGTTTGAAGCTCAGTTCGGAGCAGTGACTATCGTTTAGTTTTAGACTGAGGTGTGAACTTTTTTAAATAGGGTACCTGGTGTAGAACCACATATTTATATTAATACTGAGTGGAGTGGGGCTATCCAAGGAAAGCCAGCAAATGTGACATCAATCATACCCAACACAATACGACACTCCTTTCAATGAGAGCGCCAGCTTTGTTGCAGAAGGGAGTATCAACTGCATACACTGAGATGTTTAGAAGAAAAATTATCTTTCTCCTATCCCGAGTAAGTACTGTCTTAATTGAGTTACCTATGAAGTGCGATTAAAAAAATATCAAAACAACTGGGAATATGATGAAAAACAAATTGCTGGTATATGGATCACACAGCGCACAGCAAAGGTAAAGTAATGCGTTTCTTGTGCACACTACAGGGTATTCTGTATCACTTTAACGCATTAGTTATTTAAAAAAAAAATAGTAGCATTTGGTTTCCCTGAAGGAAATGAAGTTCTTGGCTGTTATTAAAAAGAATATCAATACATTTAATATTACAAATCCTGAAACTAGTGGCCAAATCATTAAGCAACATTAAAACATACACCAGTGCTGCTAAACAAATACTACAAAAGATAATTCTGGGAATCTGCTTACCTAGTCTTCTTTCTCACTGCAAACCTCATGGAATATTGAGTTTCTTCATCTCTTTTTTTCTAAATCGCTGCTTCATCCACATTACCATAAATAATTATATCTGCAGAGCAATGTTTGTTTTTTGGGCGTTTATTATGAAGCATCAATTGTTAAATAAAAGTAGGCACATAATCAGCCAATGCAACATTTAAATATGCATTTAAATATAGAAGCTATCATCTTACTACGATGGGCCCTATACACAAAAGATTATGAGTTATTTAAATACTTTTTTCAAAGCCTGTTTTTCTGAAACTGGTCAAGACTGTTCTTGGCTTCTTTAAAGTTAGTTTTGGCACTACTGGTGTCTGTCAGGGGAAGATGACTGCTTCAGATGAGTAGCAATCTGAAAAACAATCAATGTAACAAGCCAGCTCATCGATGCGAGTAGTAGTGTCATTTATACCTTATTTCTGACAAGCCCAACCAGACCTTTAGTTTTAGAGAGAAGGGAGTCTGATTTCTGCTTCAAGTGTTATTAACTGATAAAGTAAGCAATGTGCAAGACAACCACATTGTGCCAGTTTCTGAAGGACCCCTAAGACGGTTGCTAAGTAACCTGGCTGTCAGTACTAAGAGCTTTAAGGAGCCAGTTAGAACGCCATAATACAAGCGTCAACAGCGGAAATGTTATTTCTGCGAATGAAATGATTAAAAAAATGAACAGGAAAATATAAAACTTTTGATGTTTTATTGGTCTGATAAAACATGACCTAATTTTAACCCAAATAAAGCCTGAAAACCAGATCCCCTTATTATAAAATCATATATGTAATAGTAATAAAGAAACACTGATTATAAAATGATATACAGTATGTAATAGTGATTGGTCTTACTTCTTCCAAGCTGCTCTTCTCAACAAGTTTCCATCGTAGCTGTGATTTCAGGGTTTTTATTGCCCTTTTCAATTGAAAGCAGTGCATCCACATTTGGGCTGCCATTCTGCCACTGGTGCATTTCCTTTTTAAACTGCAAACAGAAGAAAAAGAAAATGAAATGCATGTTTTATTTGGAATGCTGTTGTCTTAGTCAACATAAAGAAAAATCCTCCCATCCTTTCGGCAGTCACATGCCTCATGTTACAACTAACTCACAAGCGCCTCCACCTTGAAAAAGGGAGAATACACTGCATGATTACATACAACCTCCACCGGGGGTGCTGCGAAACAACCAAATCACAAGCAGACTGGCTCAGTACTTTTTTTGTTGTTGTTATATTGCATTGAATATTTTGTTAATAGTTGTGTTATGAAAGTCTATCTGATTAAGAATAATACCATTGTTTTATTCGTAAGAATCTGTACAGGTATAGATGTATTTTTATAATATGTGTATAAGTGGGTCATGGATGTCCTCAAAGGTGGTCCCAGTTAGAAAAAAATTGAGAACCACTGATCTAGACACATCCAGTCAAGTATTATTATTATTATTATTATTATTATTATTATTATTATTATTATTATTATTATTATTATTTAATGTTTGTTCTGTATTGTTTTGTATTCTGATTATATAAATATTTATGAAATTGTTTAAGGCTGTTGTGGGTGTACAGGTAGTGGACAAAAAAATGGAAACACCAATGTAAAATCACTTAATAGGGTGTTGGGCCACAATGGTATCCCGCTCTGTGGAGTTCTCGGCGGACCGTTTTTAATGAAACTGGCTGCTCGCACCCCAGGTTGAAATTTGCTGTCAATTGATCTGCAGTTGCTCGTCTGTTTTGCCTTGCACTTCAAATTAATGCATGGATATCACGATCCTGGAGTATGCGCTTCTGCCCACTGTTGCCCTTTGCTGATGATGTCTTTCCCTCGGAGTTCCATGCCGACATCACCTTAGACACCGTTGCTCGTGAAACATCAGCAAGTTAAGCTGTCTTGGTCACTGAAGCTCCTGCGAAACGCACCCCAACAATCACCCCTCTTTCAAAGTCACTGAGGTCTCCTCTTGCAGCCATGCTAGCCATAATTATAGGCAACCAGACCTGTCCAGTATTTTTATGCTTGACCCTAAGCATGCTGGGATGTTATTTGCTTAATTAACACATGAGCCACACCTGTGTGGAAGCCCTTGCTTTCAATATACTTGGTGTCTCTCATTTCCCCAGATGTTTCAATTTTTTTGTCCACTACCTGTATATTCAATTGAACTAAACACCACTGTTTAAGTCAATAACAATGTATGTCTTAACTTTTGACGTTGAAAGCTGTCTAGTTTGGCCCTATTTTAATAGTGTTTACAACTTGCTGCTGATATTTCATTGTTCTATCTGGAAGTGTATATAGCTCGACTTAAAATACTCTATCAGTAATTGGCAGTATATTTATTTTAAAAAGGTACAGTATATTTATATTTATAAAAACAGATTAACCTTTTTTTGAGATTATTCAGAGAAGTTTGTTATGAAATTCCTAATAATTAATAGTAGTTCTGACAATCTTGTGGAAGCACTGGTATAGCTCTGTGTCCTTTCCCTGGTTGGCATGTATTTATTTTTTTTAGACGAGTTTCATTGGCCCTTGCCTTATTTGTTCTGAATTTCTTCACACGAGATTTGAAAAGGATTACAGATAAGGAAGTGTTCTTCTGTCTCAGTAAAACGATGATTCTTCAACTTGTCCCTGGAATTTGACGCATCTTGATCCACTGAACCAAACTGGCACTGGCCTACCCCCTCCTGCTGTGTTTGGAAGCCGCATTTTCAAATGCTCAAAAGATGCAATGAACATAACGCTGTCATGGCACCAAATGGTGTTGTAAAGATAGCCAATGATGGTCCATGTTTAGCCTAATTGAACAGATCCCAAGATATGTTTGACATGAAACTTCATTTAAGTAATCAAAACACTTAAAATAAATGTAAAATAATGACTGACCTGAGTATTTTCAATGCACTTTTCCTGTACAGTACAAAGAAGCTTCTGCTCTTGCTGTATCTTCTGCATCACTTTGGAAAAGGCATTTGACACAATCTTATAGTCCTCATCATCTTGTTCCTGTGGAAACACCAATAGCATAAAAAACATTCAAATCCCCTTTCAGCTGCATCAGCATTGAAATAAAGTCTAATCCTGTCTTACACAGAGGAGATTGCATTTATAAATACAGCTACCAAGTTCATATAAAAAAATGTGTGTGTGTGTGTTCAATGAACATTATTCTAGAAAAACAACCCATTCACCAGATATTCACAGTGCCTGAACATGAGTCGAAGTGCTAGGGGATAGATTCAATACAATGCATTTCACTCACAAAATGTTGTAGTATAGAAACATTAGCTTGCGATGCAATCACTGGTTTGGACCACCAGAGGCATGCAAGACATACCAATGGATGCTTTCAGCGATTGTCTAATGAATTCGTTAACAATGCAACCTTACTGTGCAGTGCATCCCAGTGGCAGCAAACAACAAGGTGAGAAAAATAGCTAAAATAAAAAGACATTTAGCTATCACTTATCTAAGCTATGCCAAAATATAATCAGATTCCTTTATCTGCACACAGAAGTGGTGCATGCGTATGGAAACAGGCTGACACAATTGTGAATGGGAAGGAGCTTAAAAATCTTGACAAATTGCAACAGAGCTTTGTGAGACATCAAAGGAAAGTGGCACTGTACTCACCTTACCTGCTGGTCTTCCTACAGTTAACCATCTAACTGTGTTACAATATTCTGCCATATAAATAGGCTAGATGACCATGAACTAAAAAAACGCTCTAATGTATGATATGTAAAGTCAAATTCCTTGAATTTTTTTTAAAATAGTCTTTATAGAAAGTAAAAACTTTGAATGTTATGCAACCATGCGGTAGATAAAATGTAAAAATGTAGGAACTCTTTCCAGTTTGCAGTTTCTCTTACACAGCAACAAATCAAACAATTCCTGAAATTTACAGTCCCACAAAATTGTTTTTTAAACATGAATCTTCAAGCGCGATATATAAGAGCAACTTCAAAGCTTTCTTTTAAAAAGGACCTGCGTTACTAAAGTGGGTTCTACAAAACCTTGGAACGATTCTATTTTTATACCACGTTAAATTGAAAAACCAGATACTGCATCATAGAAGCTGTGAAATCGCCTTGAATTTTTGTTTTAATACCAAGCAATTGGGCGGCATTGCAAATTTGTATTTAATATCCACATTTACCCCATCTTAGCTAGGACGATGCACAGAATTTAGGTTTAATCTACCTCCATGTCAGACAAATTTACCTAAATGACATCAATAAGAACGGTTTTACCAGGATAGATCTCACAATTCAGTGTTATATGACTGCCTAAGGGGTTCATGCAAGTAAGAGGGTGACGCAGGTGGTATTTCAGAGATAACTTACCATAACTTGACAGATGTCTGAACAAGCGTTTTTCACAGTTTTGAGTGGGGTTATCTGACTGCAGAGTTAGAGCTAATATAACACCAATGAAATAGTTTAAGTACATTTAAACTATGCAGTCTGGTGGAAACCATATTGCTGTGTTAATCAAAGAATGTGAAATGCACACTATGTATTAAACCAATAAAAATGTAACAACTGCCAGTGCAACATTTAATCAGATTTGGAAGGGCAGTTATCAAGGTAAAGCCTTTACTTGATCTCACATTCAGTCCTGTGTTTCTACTATAAAACCATGGTAGATTCTAATACCCTCAATAACTTCAGCTAATACATGCCCAAGTAGATTTATGATACTTATTGGATGAGCGTGATAACACAAAAGCAAATCATCACAGCTTCTGTGTTCAAACATGGGTTAATTTTGGTGGGAGGTATTAAGCTGGTCTTTCTGACTGAGGAAACCATTTGTTAAATCGAATAAACTGCACATTCATTTTCAGTTATGTACTTAAAAACAACTACTTATTGCATGCTTTTCATATCCTATCTGTTACCTGGAAAGCTCAAAATGTGTTGTCAAAGTTACAGTAAATTAAGGGCCTACATGTTAAGTTACGGTCTGTTGCCTAGTTACATACAATGTGTTTAATGCGATGCAAACAGCAATTATGTAGAATAACAAATAAGTATTAAGCGATGTGTTTCATAACTAAACTAGTGTTTACCCCGTTGCATGCTTAAATACATTATATATATATATATATATATATATATATATATTCAGTTCAACAGTAAAAACATCAGCACCCCAGGATTTATTGATTTCCTGACGATAAATACTTCTTAACCCTTTCAGGACCAAGCATTTTTCAGTGGGATGATCCCCAGGCGTTTTTTGGCTGTAGTTGACTCTCTTCCTATAAAAAATCACTAAAAATCTATTTTCTACAGTAGCACCTTGGTAATGGTGTCCTTGTTTCAGAACACTCTGGGGAACATTATAAAGTACTTCACAGACAAACTTTTCACTTTTTTTTCAACAATATTTTATTTTTGTTTTTGTTTTTTTAAAGTTAAATATCTTTTATTATGTTGTCTGCTTAGTTATTCATTCCATTATTATCAGTAATAAGGAAAAAAACATTTAAAAAGTACCTGATACATTCAGTTCATGAAATAGTATCTGTATATCCACTCATTTCTTCATATTTATAAATGTTGTAAAAACATATATATACACACACACACAGTGCCTATAGAAAGTCTACACCCCCTTTCAAAATGTTCACCTTTTGTTGCCTTATAGCTTGGAATTATAATGCATTAAAATCGTTTTTTTTTTTCATTTATCTACACATCCTACCCTACAACTTCCAAGTGAAAAAAATATTCGGCTACCCAAACACGTGACACGAGCAAGACCCTGTCACAGGGTACAACAATTCATCCCCCAATACTAACATCAAATAATAATAATAACCACTATTTCACTGACAAATCTCACGCCCTCCCAGTCCCCTCTCAAATGTTTAAGTTGTGAGAATTTGGTCCTGTAGCTGTTTATTTATACTGTACATTAAAAAATACAGTTTTAGTTTTAATGAATAGAGCAAATTACCACAGTGTATATAAATCAGAATGTTCCATTGGACCACATTATACTAAATGAAGCAAAGCGATCTGTATATGGATTTGTGAATGTCCTTCAAATATATATGCCGTATATATTTTAATTTACAGCTTAGTAAAAATCACCTATCGTATATCACATTACACAGATATATTCTATGATCATATGTGGTATAAGGAGATCTAATTCTATGCTTAAAATTGCAATACTTTCAAACACAACGTGCAATACGCATTATAACTCCTTTTGGGTCTTCAGTGTATATAAATTGCTAATTCATATGGACACTTCGATGACCGTTGCTGGGTTACACATCTGAAATACCCACGCTAAATATGAACACAATTAAATAATAATTAATTTTGTTCACATTCTTACACAAGGAGCTAGTAGTTATGACATGCGTTATAAAACGAGTTGGAGAGAACCCTAGTAATTGAAACACAGTAGTTCTGTTTTTTAACTACTAACGCGTGCTTTCATGAAAGGGGTTACAATGTGTATGCTCAAAAGCAGAATTCCACTTTTTCTTGAATTATTAATAATTATTATTTTTATAAATATTATTAATTGCTTAGCAGACGCCCTTATCCATCCTTTATCATTTAATTTTTTTGACAAAAAATAATCACTTCCATATAGCCTTTTTTTACTTTTTATTTTCATCACATGCAGCAATCCCTGCTTAGATAATGAACACTATAAGCTTGTTGTATTTCTTTTTAGTTGTTTTATGAATAACTACGAAATCACCTTGGTGCCCTTGGGCTGGATTTTTGTTTTGCCTCTGCCCCCTAGAACTGCCTTGGTTCCCCTGGGTTTTCATGCCCACCGAAGGCAATATTGCCTTGCCCTTCATAAACTTAAATTCATGTCCTGTCAGTACCTCCCCTATCCATTGATACGAGTTTCAAGCCTGTAGTGCAAAGTACGATGGCCCTGTAAGTCATCAAATCAAAGTGTTGTTTTTTTTTTAACATGTTTACACGATCGCAGTCCTAGAATCCCATTTCAGTATGATCGTGTTAAAGGGTTAAAGACAATTCTGAGTATGGGTAAGACGATTCTGCACTCCCCTATCAGAAATAATACCTTGATTTTAAAACCATATTATACATTTTTAATGACTGCCTAGCAGTCTTCATATTGTACTTTATTAATCTTTCTTTTTTTTATTCCAGGTATTTAATTAAACCTACATGGATGTCTGGTACAACATTCTGATGTGAAATCAATGTCAGACCTAAATGTAGCTAAACGTGTGCCTCCTTGCTCAAACATATTAATTATTTTCTAAATTATTTGTTTCCAGACTGCCTGTCATTACAAACAATGCAACAAATATTCCAATGTGTATAAGCCTTTACACATCACTCATCAGTCACAGTATTATACATTTATGTTAGCCTCAATTTAACATATAAAAAAGCCAAGATAGAAATGAGATTATAACAACCCAAGCAGTCTGAAAGACCTCAGGTACTAACTAGAACAACACAGACCTTTGACAGTGTGCTACTTGCACCCTCATGTGGTGTACAGTGTTATTGGTTTCCAACAATTCTGTCCTTGCTTGTGCCCCTTATCAGGATTCTGATCTGTTTTTCATAAACTACATTATGTAGATATTCTTTTCCCTGGAAATTCACACTAAATAGGACAGTTTTCAACACCTGGTTTAGTAAACAATAAAAGCTTTTAACAACACATTTCTTCTGAACAATGTTGTCACGAGCAGTCACACTGATAAATGCCAAAGCAACCACCATTCCAGTCAAATCCATTTTATTACCATTAGGTGTCAGCAGCCAATAAATTATAATATTTTATATTATAAATTAACTTGGCTAGTGCCTAGTTCTTAGAGCCTGGAGTTTTACCTCATAATTTTTTATTTGTTTGAAGATACAGGGAAGTACTTAAAACCAGTACATAATAAATACTGATATTCATTTTACCTGCTCAGTATTTGCTGCTTCTCCATCAGTAGGTATATGAACAGCCCAGAGCTTGTACCTTCTTGCAAGACCTGGAAACTGAAACTTCTCAGACAGTTCAACAAGCGCAGATCTATTAACGCTATTAACGATCTCAGAATTCACATGGGACTACTAAAACAAGAAAGTATTAAGAAATTACAATTACTACTAAAACAAGAAAGTATTAAGAAAGGAGGCTGTGTGGTCCAGTGGTTAAAGAAATGGGCTTCTAACCAGGAGGTCCCTGGTTCAAATCCCACCTCAGCCACTGACTCATTATGTGACCCTGAGCAAGTCACTTAACCTCCTTGTGCTCCATCTTTCGGGTGAGATGTAATTGTAAGTGACTCTGCAGCTGATGCATAGTTCACACTCCCTAGTCTCTGTAAGTCGCCTTGGGTAAAGGCGTCTGCTAAATAAACAAATAATAATAATTACAAGGGTAAGAAAACACATAACAAGACTGATGTAATGGACAACAATGCAGAATTGTGTCTGTTGATCTTTTTTTCCCATTGTACTAAAGTAAAATAAAAACTATTGTAAAACTTATTAATTTTAAAACCATTTAAAACATGCATGAAAATGTCTGAAATACCTCTTCCTCTTTATGCCATTGTACACTGCACCTATACCAGCCCTTGTCTTCAGAGAACAATCCACCTTATATCTGTAAAAGAAGATTAAAATGTCCTACAATTCACAGTAGAGACTGATGTAACTTTATACTGTGTAAATGTTTTCTACGTTTAAAAATGGAAAAATTTATGAGCTGATCCGACTCATCATATAGCTGAATGTTCCACTAAATTAAAGTTAACTGACACCTATCTTATTTACTAATGTCACATGTCTATGTGCTAATGACAAGATTTGTGTTTAACGCAATGCAGCTCTTACTTTTTGAGAACTGGGAGTTCCATAAACTCCTTTGGCCTGTGGACAAGTCTTTACGAGGGAACTTGTCAAATCAAGGATGAATTCATCCCGATCCTCGTATATATTCTGAAACGCAAAGGAAGTGCAGCAAAAAAATAACTCACTTTACCAAGACAATAATTGTGCCCATACATTTCTTTTTTAATTAGTGCAAGTATTGCATTCATTGAGCTAAAAAAAAATATTTACAGATTTAAATCATAACACCTCATACACACATTGGTTTTACTGTCATTCTAAATTCCAGTGTTCTCTCTTAATCACCCGCTTCCTGATTTGTGACTCTACACCTTTAATTTTACTGACTGAAAACGTAATCATGGTAACTTTTAAGGCGCTATGCATTCCCAAGTTCTTGTACTTAATCGAAGTTAGACTAAACAGCTCCCCCGTGTGTGCAAGTCAACAAATTGCAACATTTGAGCCTAAAAACTCTGGAATTGTAAAAAAAAAATGTTTCACTTGGAAGAAACATAGGAGGTTTTCCAAACAAAAAACAAAATCATCCCCAATAATTCTTGATATTAAAAATAGAATCATTGATATCTCAAACAGAATTCTTTATTTCAGAAATCGATGATTAAATGTTAAAACGGCTTGACATACGACTCCTGACAAGTGCAGAATTTCAGTATTCAAAAACAAAACTGCCCTCCATCCTTTAACACGTAGTACTGACACTCGAGTCCAAAAAAGCATGGTTCACTCACCACCTTTTATAAACTAGCATGCATGCACATGCCAGTAATAAAGTAATTGTATAATACACACTTGGTAACTAGGCTGTACTGGTAAACACATTTAACATCTAATTCATATAATGAAATCATTTTATTTCACTTTTATTTTTTTAATTGTCGTGTGTTCTATTGCCATTCAGTAATTCAATCGTTTACAACTAAATATAGTCCAACAACAACATCAGTACTGCGGTGGATGGCGGTGGATGCACTCTTTCAATTGCAACTTACTAAGGCCTTAGCGATGCACTCTGGAATATACAGAAAAATCATGACACTTTGACGGTTTCTTTCCAAACCTGTTTTTTTTTTTTCCAATTTCCCAATAAACTAAAATGGTTGCTATCTCCATTTTTATTTCATTACGGGGTATTGAAAGGGTTGGTTGTGGTTATATATGGTTAATAAAAAGCTCTTGGGATGAAAACGTGTCTGTGATTTCGAGCCAAAATGGCTTTCAAATCTGGCCTTCATGTTTTTTGCCAGCATGTCACAGCAAAAAAAAAAGGTACAAACCTCTTTCATAATCATTTAATATACTGTAGTTATTAAACAAGCAAAACATGCTTCTACATTTCAATTCCACTCACAGTTATTCCATAATCAAGCACGTTTAGACACGGTTTGGAAGCGTTTTCCAAACGTCATCAAATAAGCATAGTGCACATGCGATTAAGGTTTTGGCCTACCTCAACTCCAATTATTTTATTCTCAGAAGAACTTTTATTTTGTGTCTTTCTTTTAAAACCGCCTGCTCTTCCAATTTTTCCTAATACTATTTACGTTCAAAAATAGTTTTTTTTGTGTTGGCGTAAAGATATCCAAAACGACGATCACTTTTTTTCTGCCACGTACGTTTAACAGATTGTCTTCGTTCTCAGGGTTTCTTGTCATGAATAAACACGATATTCGAACAGCCTGGTGATAGGTATTTTCAAGTCACCTGGTACATAGAGAATTGCAGCCCTTGTATTTATTTAATTATTTAAATAAATACAATATTTATTGTTATTAAAAAAAAAAAAGAAAAAGAAACTGCTGAATTTCTCATTATGTAAAGTGGTCATACAAACATTTTAAGAAATTCTCATTTTTGTCAGCGTTTAGTAAACATATAGTACCCCTAAATAATCAAAACAATACTATTTTCTGATGATTAAAAACAATAAACACTATGGTCACTACATATTAAGTAACCATAACCATTAAACATGACATGTTGAAATGTTAGTCAGCTAAATACGTATTTTTAAAGAATATAACGTGATTAACTCATAAAAATATACACAAAATAGATATGGGTTCTGAAGCGATGTGTTAATAATAATTCTGGAACATATCTTTTTGCAAATGTAGCTAAATGGCTACATGTAAGGTTTTACTTCACAGTCAGCACCAATACTACATAACTTTTGGTGAACCACTAATTTCAAACACGTGTTTCTTGAGCAATGTGCATTTGCGCCTATCAACAACTGCTTCCTGTTGTCAGGTGCTTAACCATGGCTTGACCATTGTTCCAAAATTGAGCCACTTCCTGAGAACTCATGGCATAGATCATATCCCAGTTTTGTATCCCTCCGATTGTTGTTCCCCAAAAAGACTGAGACTTGTGAAACTTTTTTTATGTTGTCTACATTTCTTTTAAAACATGTTAATGTAAGTTTTTACACTTATAAATGAGGAATAACAATGCACGTTCAATGACTCTTTAGCGATTGAAAACTTTGTTATAAGCTATTATAAAATATATTATGTTTTATAACTTTTGCTATAGCCTGTTATTATAAATATTATCCACCCAATATTGTAAATGACATTTTTTGTTATATGCTTATAGATGTATTATTGGTTATTAATAACTCATCCTTAAAGTGTTACTGATTCCTCATACTTTTCACACTATAGCGCCATAAAAAAAATGTGAAATGAAGATACTACAAAACTAAGAGCTTGGTGATGAAGTGGGCTATTTCATCAACCTTTCGTGCCTTTTCTCCTGGAAACCCAGGCTTGAAATCAGGTCATGTTTGATGGTCTAAGGTAGCCAGCTGACATTAGCCCAGATCACAAACCACACAATTGAGAGAGACCTAGGAAAGAAGAGGGTATTCATGTCCAAGGCATCTGTATGCACAAAGTCTATCTGTAGCAAGACCGGTAGCTATGCTTTTATGAGCACTAACTTGAAATGTATCAAGAGTTTAAAGTAAAATGTTCAGGGTTCATCTCAGACGACATGACCTTGACTCAACTGCATTTCCCACGCTGTAAGTATGACTGTCAGTCCACTGGCACTTTATATAACTTCCATTCTATGTTGACATTAAATTGTTAGTACAGATGATATGAAAATAGTGTGTCTTATGAAACAAACCTGAGGTGCATCAGGGTTCAGCTGTTCAGCTTATTACATTTAATAAATAATTGTGAGATACAGTACATAGGTTTGAAAATTCTATCAAGGACAGATCTAATACTCAAACAAAGGCCCTTTCATAATATTTCAGCAAGCCTTTAATTAAAAATAGAACCTCGTGTGTTTCATTTTTGCAGTAGTGACATCTGCTTCAATGTTGGTAAATTAGGCAAACAAGCCACTTAACTCATGGACATTTGACCTGATTCTTTATAAACTTGTTAACAACATCTCCCCCAATAAATTACATCCTTTATGTTAAATTAAAATGCCAGTCACATGGTCAGGCATGCCAATGAAAAACCTTGTAGATCTTAATACAGTAATCTTATTCACTGGAAACTTATTTTGGCATCCATCAAGTTTAGCTTAAGTGCCTAGCAACTATGTCAATAGGGCATAAATGCTGTGCTATTAAACTTATAAAGCGAGAGATCTTCCCATACAATACTGAGAAGTGTGTGCACACTTTGTGTGTGTAGGTGTGTACACTTTGTGTGTGCATGTGTGTAGGTGTGTGCTTGTATGTGAGTATGGTATGTTGCTGGTCAGCAATGAGCTGTTGCTGTGCTGTTTATGCTAGCATGGATTATTTATTTATTATTGACTGTTATTTATTGATGCTGTGTGTACTGTAACCCGGCTGGAACTCACGGTCATTCGTTTGCCCCTTTAAATTATGACCCAGGACAAAGGAAATGGAGTTTAATATTGAAAAGTCTGAATATTCCCAGAACATGAACTATAAACCCAGTGAAGGTAGTACCATTATAGATGTCACCTCTGCAGACTTTTAATGTGTCTGGAAAATAAATAGACTAACAGCAAAAACAACAACAAATCGTATCATTATGTAACTGGGCAGGATTGTTCTCCAAGAATTGTTAATTTGATAAAATATAACCTCACAGAAAAGTTATTGGGCATATCTTGGCATGGTTTTTTGATGTTGTCAGTATTTAAACAATTGGTAAAGTATAATATCCTACTATACACTATTTCAATAGAATGTATTTATTTTTGTGTTGATGTCCTGGAGGGTAATTTGCTTGTGGATGAAGGACCCTTTTGTTGCTTTGCCATCTTTTCCATTTTCAACAATTCCAGTTAAGCTTGCAGTAGAGACATTATACAAAAAAAAAAAACATCCTGGAATATATTGTTCAATGTTCCTCTCTCAAAGAATTCAGGTGTTGTGGTACAATTCAAAAAAGCAACCATGTAGTCTACAGTGTAGTCTAAAATAACTAAATATACAGGATTGCTTAGAAGTATTCACACCCTCATTTCATTATAATTTTATTCCTTGGATGGAAATATCAAGGATCTTTGTACATCATCCAAAATATCTACAGTTTATAATCCAATTGAGTGAAGAGTGGCAGTATCTGAAACCACAGGGTGTTAACATTTCTGGTCACCACTATAAAAATACCAACATTTGCCACCAACACCAACCAATTCATTTTGTTACTGCTAGAGATTTCTTTTGAACTCTCTAATTTCATGATCTAAAAAGTTGTACATTTAAGATAAATAAAAAGTTCCCTAAAGGTGCAATATAAAATGTTGCAATTTGTCTGCGTATTTTCTTTAACGGAAGGTGGTATAAGGATAGGGTTAATAACAACAAATCTCTGTGATCTTCCACTATGAAGGCTGTCTGGACTGTATGAAGTGTTTGTTAGCAGTGTTAGTCAGCAACTGCAGGCACAAAAATGTGCAATCATTTATAAATAACCTTGTGGAAGATTTAAACTCACATAACTGTTTTTCATTTTTAATAAACGCACACACATATATCTGTATATAAATAACTATGCTCAAGAGGCAACTTCCCAGCGTTTCAGTATGTGTAACATATCTTTGTCAAGGGAAAGTGTGTTTGAAAACAAACAGTCACGGTGCATTTGATGCCATGGCAACTGAAGTCACTTATTTCTATTTCAATCTAATAATGTGTTTCTGATGTTATTTACTACATAATTAATGATGTAACAATCTACTATTCCTTTCTATTTAAAAAATTGAGTATTCATTTATTTTCCTTTATTCTTTTGTATTGTACATTATCTAATTTTATTTCTTCTAAAATTATATTGTAGGTCATTTATGTTATGTTCATTTCTTGTAAAGTGTTGAACTATTGGTTCATTTATTTTTTATTTTCTTATGTTTGATTGGTGATTCTGTATTCTTTTATATAATGGTGTACCTGTCTCTCCTACATATTTTATTTTGTGACATTTTTAGCAGAATATACCATAAACAAGGTTGCTAGTTATATATTCATGGGAAAGTTGCATGCATATAAAGTATGAACAGTGAAGTGAATAAAATGTTCATTAGAGCATGTTCTGGGTTTTAGGGATTCCATGCACCTGCAAGGCCACAACATCCAATGTGGATGTGAATCAGAATTGTTTTGCCAGCTTAAGCAATAAAGATTTGCAGCAAACAGAATAATGTAATCATAACACTGGAGACTATTGGGTGAAACAAAGAAGCGGTTATGAAAGATTGTGGAAGGGTGGTGGGCAATTCACTGACACAGAGGAGACAGAACTTTATTTGTAACGCCGCTTAGGCGCACTGATTTATTTTTACCCACAGAGGGTGCTGTTGTCTGTGGCCTGAATACTGACAACAGTAAATAGGACCACAGGGTTACCAATACCATTATACAGTCCAGTGCACATACAAGTGCTCAGAAATAATAATTAAAACAAAAGGCGAAAGAAAAAGGGAAAATAAAACAGTAATAAAACTACAAAATAAAGGTGCTGCACTCAGCAGCGTTACCCGACTGTCGCTATCCACACGGCCCGGGTCTTCGTGTGGATACTGTTCGGGGTTCTGCCAAGCTACTAAAAATTCATTTTCTTTTCTTTTTAATTAATTTATTGTTGTGCTGGGTCCGGCAGCAGAGCTTCCGCCAGCTGGCTCGTTTCGTCTTAGAGGGGCAGGCTGAGGGAACAACAGAGTGTTATTTTATAGGGTCAGCAATCCCCCAAGGCCCGCCTCTCAGCCACTCAGAGAGAGGGAAAGCCCACACACCCTCTTCCCCACCTCTCTGTGTCACTGCCATGACTGACAGGCAGAGCTACGAGGCTGCTGCCCTCTTCCTGCAGTACCACGCATGCGCCAGATAGTCAGCACAGATTTCTACCCTGTTACAAAGATGTTAACATCAAATACTGTATAAAACAGGCTTATTCAGAGCTCTTTGTTGGAGCAGGAAGAATGAAGTAAACACTGCAGCCTGTCTTTCTGGAATATAGGTAAATATTGCCTTATTTGAGCAAATACTTTAGGTCAATCCACAAAATAACACTCGCTTATGTGAAGTGGTTCTCAGAGCCGGACCATGACAGAGGGACATCCAGGGTCTAGTTTTAGATAGAGCTGGGTGTCATCTGCATCGGAGTGAACACATGAGGCTATGTTGGTGGATGAGGTGACCCAAGGGAAGCATGTAGATGTTGAAAATACTCAACTAAAGTCCCTTGCAGAATATTTTATGTACAGGAATTAGAACTTGATTGAATATAATTTTACATTTGTCACACCGCAAGGCTGTGGAATTGGCTATTAAGTTATTATGTCAGTGGTAAACTAGGTCTGACTCGACTGAAATGTATACTTATATCACTGTAATTGAGAAACAGCATTCCCAACAGAGGAGGTTAAAAAAGGTTAACAGTATACAAGAGTACTGAGGTAGGAGACACTGAAACAAAGTGAATGGCTTGACAGTGGAAACCAAGATTACCTGTTAATCTTCAATCCTGAGCAGTAAATGGATTGCAGCAGGGAGACAGCATTCAAAATGAGTTTTAAAAAACAGCGCATCGATTACAAAATGATAAATATGCTGCTTGCTTTAATTTTACAGGGAAGAGAACAGTGAAAACATTGACAGATAATGAATATGGTTAATAGGAAAGTGAGGCATTATCATTTATTTGTGCCTGTAGGCTTACAACTTTTAATACATTTTTACAACACAAACAAGGCAGTAATTGCTGTTAGTAATGTTTTCCCAACAGATCTACATTATCTAAACAGGCAAGAGAAGGTAGGCTGGATTAACAGCTGCTTTTCCAGCTCATTTTGAAACTGATAATAAAATGCAAAATGTGGTCTGTTTCTGTTCCATGTAAATATAGTTTTGGTACATAAGGTATCTGTGTTTAGGTCACATAAGAAGATAGTAAAAATATAGTAAAGAATATTTCTGTTAGGTTTACCAGAAATTATTGAACTTACTGTATTTTTTATCTGACTTTTTTGTTACATTAATTAGAATTTGCAATATCATCTCAATTCCTAAATCTACAGTACTGTGCAAAAGTTTTAGGCAGGTGTGAAAAAATGCTGTAAAGTAAGAATGCTTTCAAAAATAGACATGTTAATAGATTATATTTATCAATTAACTAAATGCAAAGTGAGTGAACAGAAGAAAAATCTAAATCAAATCCATATTTGGTGTGACAACCCTTTGCCTTCAAAACAGCATCAATTCTTCTAGGTACACTTGCACAAAGTCAGGGATTTTGTAGGCATATAGTCAGCTGTATGATTAAACAATTATACCAAACAGGTGCTCATGATCATCAATTCAATATGTAGGTTGAAACACAATCATTAACTGAAACAGAAACAGCTGTGTTGGAGGAATAAAACTGGGTGAGGAACAGCCAAACTCAGCTAACAAGGTGAGGTTGCTGAAGACAGTTTACTGTCAAAAGTCATACACCATGGCAAGACTGAGCACAGCAACAAGACACAAGGTAGTTATACTGCATCAGCAAGGTCTCTCCCAGGCAGAAATTTCAAGGCAGACAGGGGTTTCTAGATGTGCTGTCCAAGCTCTTTTGAAGAAGCACAAAGAAACGGGCAACGTTGAGGACCGTAGACGCAGTGGTCGGCCAAGGAACTGCAGCAGATGAAAGACACATCATGCTTACTTCCCTTCGCAATCGGAAGATGTCCAGCAGTGCCATCAGCTCAGAACTGGCAGAAAACAGTGGGACCCTGGTACACCCATCTACTGTCCGGAGAAGTCTGGTCAGAAGTGGCCTTCATGGAAGACTTGCGGCCAAAAGCCATACCTCCGACGTGGAAACAAGGCCAGCGACTCAACTATGCACGAAAACACAGGAACTGGGGTGCAGAAAAATGGCAGCAGGTGCTCTGGACTGATGAGTCAAAATTTGAAATATTTGGCTGTAGCAGAAGGCAGTTTGTTCGCCGAAGGGCTGGAGAGCGTACACAAATGAGTGTCTGCAGGCAACAGTGAAGCATGGTGGAGGTTCCTTGCAAGTTTGGGGCTGCATTTCTGCAAATGGAGTTGGGGATTTGGTCAGAATTAATGGTCTCCTCAATGCTGAGAAGTACAGGCAGATACTTATCCATCATGCAATACCATCAGGGAGGCATCTGATTGGCCCCAAATTTATTCTGCAGCATGACAACGACCCCAAACATACAGCGAAAGTCATTAAGAACTATCTTCAGCGTAAAGAAGAACAAGGAGTCCTGGAAGTGATGGTATGGCCCCACAGAGCCCTGATCTCAACATCATCGAGTCTGTCTGGGATTACATGAAGAGAGAGAAGCAACTGAGGCTGCCTAAATCCACAGAAGAACTGTGGTTAGTTCTCCAAGATGTTTGGGCCAACCTACCTGCCGAGTTCCTTCAAAAACTGTGTGCAAGTGTACCTAGAAGAATTGATGCTTGATGCTGTTTTGAAGGCAAAGGGTGGTCACACCAAATATGGATTTGATTTAGATTTTTCTTCTGTTCACTCACTTTGCATTTAGTTAATTGATAAATATAATCTATTAACATGTCTATTTTTTAAAGCATTCTTACTTTACAGCATTTTTTCACACCTGCCTAAAACTTTTGCACAGTACTGTATGTTTTTTTTTAAATTCATTTTTGTACTTGCTAGATCTGAAATCAGTCTCTTTCTGTTACAGAAAACACTTCCCCTTAACATGGTCACAGTTAAAGATACTGAACCTTATATCTCAGAAGAGTTGCAGCAAAACATACTATAAATAATGTAATGTTTTGCCAAAATTCAAGGACGTTGCTCCTTCGTTATTTCACTATCTGAGTTTAATAAAGGTAATAATAATAATAAAGGTCAGTACTATTGGGGGAAGGTGTGTTTTCTTACCCTCTGTCAGTGTTTGCCTCTGTCCTCCATAAGCTTTAACAAATGTATGGTTGTGGCAAAGTGCCCCCCCTGTGTATTATATGTTACGTGTTGTGTGTAAATGTTGGTGTATAGTCATCAGTACACGGGATATAAACGGGTCTGTGTTTCACGTGTGATTTAAAAATGTAGATTTGTATTTAGGCACGAGGAGGGCACAAATCACTTCACATGCTGGTTAAAATGTAATGTGTGGTCACGGGAGCGCACTTAATTCATGTGCAGTTGTACCGAGATTCCAATTGAATGATTGACTAGCAATCGAGTCTCGGTACAACTGCATAAAAACAGCATGTTTTCACTCACACGGGGTTGGGTGTTCGGTGAGTGGAGAACGGGTGTGGAGAAGGAGAAACTAAAAAAAGTAAAACTAGTATATGTTTTCACTCATCGTGTTTGTTCGTTTGTCTGTATAGTCCGTTTTGTTTGTCTCTATTTATTTTGGCGTAAGTGCCGTGTCCTGTGTTTTGTGTGTTTTGTTACAACCGTTTATTTTCTGTCTGTTTATTTATTAAATGCAGCTCCACCAAACTCCACCTCTCTGTCGTTTTTGTTCCTGCTTCTGCCGTGACGTCACCGCCCAGTCATCCTGTCACACTGGTCCATAACAGTTCCAGAGGATTCCAATACATCTACCGGTGGTGCACCTGTTAAAAGTCACGTACCATATTTATCAATGGACCTTTTTTACGGTGAAAAAAAGTAACTAATTCATATTTTAGTTTAAAAGTTCAAAGAGATGCCTTTTGCAGATACAGTGTGAGCCAATTGGTAAGCCAATCCAAAGCAAGCTCTGCAACCAGTTTAACCAAATGTAAAGAATCTAGATTTGAACCCCAGCTTAGCATTTGACTATCTGCTGAAGAGGTGCAAACCCCCTCCATGCCAAGCCAATATTCCCCCCACACACATTACACTGGCAGGGCTTTCATCCTGCCACAGGGTTATATGTTGGCTTGGCAGCCTTACAAATGCAAACAAGATGAGTTATGTAAATTAGCATTCATTTAACTGTCAGGAAGGAAGAATTGTTTGGTGAGATAGACCAGTAAAACATTTTGATTATACTCTGGTAGTGAATCAATCAATCAATCAATCAATCAATCAATTCTTATTTTATATTGCACCTTTCATAGTGGACCACCATCACAAGGAGCTTTACAAGATACAGTCAAAACAACAATGCATAATACATTAAATACAGTGAAAAACAATGCATAATACATTAAATACAAGGCTAGGATGTGAAAAGAATTCTAAAACAGCGACGACACAACAGCTAATATCAGATGCATGCCCTACTGTAATTGATGTCGCTGCAAACAGTGTCCCTGTCTATGCAGCAGACTGTACAACCAAAGCTTCAACATCCATTGTTGCGTGCAATGAAGAGCAATTACATATGCAGCAATGTAAAGGTAATCAAAACACGGCTACTCTCACCTGGTGTTCTCCCTGCATACAGCAGGAGGTTTCAGCAGCCTGGGTCAATTGTATCTGGTGTTAATTTGATCGGTGCCTACAGGGGATTAAGGTTCCCCACCTTTACTCTTAATTTAAATGTAAGAGGTTAATATAAAATAAACTGCTTTCAGTATTACATTTGTGTGTGTGCCTCTAAATTATATAATCTCCCATTTGTTGTCTTGTGCTGTATTTCTATATGAGCCTGCTTTTTCACTTTTCTATTCCCCTATTATTACATTTATAATAAGAATCCACATATATGCCTAGGTACCTTTCAAACAATGAACAAATATGTATTTATCAACCAAGGATTTAGCTTGTAGTATTAATTATACTCGTAAACACTAGCAAGTTCTTTTTTGTTTGTTTTTTTAAAGCTAGTTAAATCTAAACATTGACAATTCTAGCCACAAACATTAAAAGGGCCTTCAAAGATGATTATCCACACTCACTCAGTCGCATACAATTTATATACAGTTTACTATCCCCTATGAGCGCTCTTACTAATGTAAAAAAGTTATTGGCTTTGTAGGAGTACTCAATTATGCAAATTTCCTTGACCCGGGTTATCTGTTGGTTTAAGTTTTATTGTCCCAAAAGATCGCAGTAGGCTCGGATTGATAGATAGATAGATAGATAGATAGATAGATAGATAGATAGATAGATAGATAGATAGATAGATAGATAGATACTTTTCAAAAGACTTTATTGACTTTTGGTACAAAACACAATAAGAACAATAATTACATTATTTTTTCTTTAAATATTTACAAGACAAAAATTAAAACATTAAGTCATTATAAATAAATAAATATTATAAATATATATTAAGGATTTCTCCTTCAGTCTCACTGAGCACACCCCCATCCTTGTCTGATACCCCTGTGAACTGGGAAAGGTGCACTCAGCTCCCCGTTGATCTTCAGCAGACTGAAAATGTCACAGTACAGGAACTGTATGTGGGATAGAAATCCCAGGCCAAATCCAAAGGCTTCAAATACCTTCCATAAGTACTTGTGATCGACTCTGTCAAAGGCTTTCTCCTGATCAAGAGAGATAAGCCCAGCAGGGAAACCGAAGAGCTCAGAGGCAGCCAATGTGTCTCGAATTAAAAAAATACTGTCAAAAATGCTTCTACTGGGCACGCAGTAGGTTTGGTCGGGATGAATAATATTTCCCATTACAGTGCTCAACCGATTAGCAAGGGCTTTCGATATTATTTTGTAATCAGAGGCCAACAACGACACAGGCCTCCAGTTTTTGATATGGCACAAGCCCCCTTTTTTTGGCAGCAAACTTATCACTGCCCTTCTACAACTCAACGGCAGCTCCCCTTTCTCCAGATTTTCTGCGTAGACTGCATGTAGATCTTTCCCAAGCAAAGTCCAGAAAGACTTGAAAAACTCGACAGGTAGTCCATCCAATTCTGGAGTTTTTCCTCCCTGCAGCCCCATGAGAGCGTCAGAGAGCTCCTGTACTGTCAGAGGTCTGTCTAGAAAACCTTTCTCCTCTTCAGAGATCTTCGGCAGAGTCTCCAAGAAGCACTGTGTCTCCTCCGGCTGTCCTTCAGCTTCCGCTGTGAACAGCTTTGTGTAGAAGTCCACAGCACATCGCCGGATCTCTCTGGGCTCCCTCAACTCGTCCCCTGACAGTGTCTTCAGGCAGTGAATTACTTTGCGCTGTGCACTCTTTTCTCCATGCCAAAGAAAAACTGTGTTGGCGCATCCACCTCTGCAAGGTATTGCACTCTAGACCTCACCAGCGCCCCTGCACTTTGACATTCAGCAGCTCAGCCAGCTGCTGTTTTTTTACTTTTGAGGTCTTGAATCGTCCTACTATTGGGATTAGACTGTAGAGCTCCCTGAAGCTCTAACATGTCTCTCTCCAGCTCTTCCAGAGTCTCAGTCATCCTCTTTGTGGCATTAGCAGTGTACTGCTGACAGAACAACCTGACCTGCACCTTCCCCACATCCCACCACTGAGCCAGAGAAGTAAAAGCAGATTTTTGCTCTCTCCACCTGTTCCATAAAAAAGTTAGGCATTCCTTAAAATGTGTATCTTTCAGCAGCTGAATGTTAAAATGCCAGTAAGAACGTTTTGTCATTTGGGAAGGCAATAAAACATGAACTGTTAAAAGACTCTGATCAGAAAGACCTGTTTGGAGAAATAAAACACTTGGTAAACAGGCTAAAATGCTGCTTAAAAGTATAAAAATGGTCTAATCTCCCTAAAGAGACCGTTTTTTCACACACTTTGACCCATGTGTACTGTCTATTTGTGCCATTGAATGCTTTCCACGCGTTAGACAAGTCGTGCTTATTTAAAATCATTAAAAGCTCCTTGGCAGACTTTGGGTGCGGCTCAGGGTGATTTCGAACATCTAAACAATGTACAGTGCATTTAAAATCACCGGCTAAAAACAGGACTTCCTCACTTCCACAACCGTTCAGAACTGTATCTAAAATCTGAAAGAAAGCAATCCGTTCTCTGCCCTCATTTGGTGCATAAATATTAATAAAGACAAGCGAGATTTCACCGACTTTCGCTTGCACTTTAAGTAACCGCCCCTTCACTACCTCAGTGACATCATAAGAAACTGATTTAAAGTCTTTTGAAAAAAGGACTGCCACCCCAGCACTCACACTAGATACGTGACTAAAAAAAGTCTCCCCCTTCCAATCCCTGGCCCAGTCTATTTGATTCCTAGAATCAGTGTGTGTTTCTTGCAACAAAATTACTTTCAAATCTTTCTGCCCCAGATACTCAAACAACGCGGCTCTCTTTAAATCATCCCTACACCCGTTTATATTTAATGACCCAATCTTAAGAGAGCTCATGTTAGGGAGAGATAGAAAGATACAAACAAGAAAGAAGGAAAGAAACCACTTATCCATGGGAGAAGAAAATTGAAAAAAAACTGTCAATTATTTTAAGCAGTTTTAGACTGCTTATTCACCTTTGCAATTAAGTTCTTTAGACGCCAGCGCTCCTGCTCAGAAAGACCAGAGCCTGAAACTTTCTGTAGCAAAAAACGTGCCGACAGTAAAAATATTTTAATGTTAGGAAAATGGTCTTCAACGCTGGCCCCCCCCCTACCTTTAGTAAGTTCTAAAAACGTTTTAACGCTGCCCACGCTGTAACCAGCCTCAGTGCAAGGGGGCTCTGCCGTCAGCGAACAATCAGTCTGACTCCCCTCCTCCTCACTGTCAAGCTCTGAGCTCTCCTCGGGATCCTTACAGGCAATGCTAACACTCCACGGTGTGCTCTCGCGGCTTTTTTCAGGTTGAGAGCTATCGGATACACTTGAACCATCATCCGTGTAATTTGCTTTTTTCTTAGTGACGACATCTGCAGTCACTATTCTCTGCCTCTTTTTTCTCAGGACTTTAAAATGAAACGCCCCGCCACTCGCTTCCTGCTCCTCACTAAGCTCCGTTCTCAGACTCTTATCGTCTCTCTCAGTTTCTGTCTCTACCTGAGTCTCCATTTCTGGCTCAGCAGAGACACCTCCTTTCTCAATCTGGTCGCTACTTTTCTGTTCCACACTGACGCTTGCTGCAGCAGCTGCAGCCAGAGTGGAAGTCTCACCAGTATTAGTGTCAGCAAGCCCACTGCCCGTTTTTTCAACCCCGGCCGACTCACTCACACTCTCCTCAGCGTTGCTGTCCCGATTTAAACTCCCGCTAGCCTGCATTGTGTCCTGCGCCTTACTACCCTCTTTAGCCGGGGTTTCAGAAACCACGGAACCGCTCTCAGCTCCACGCGCCTCCGGCTGCCCAGCTTCTTCTCTCTCCCCTTGCTCACCCTCATTCTTCTCGTCCGCATTACCTCCTTTCTCAGGACAGTTCTTAACAATGTGTCCCTCCTTTTTACAGTGAAAACATAGCATTACATCGGTACTGGCAAAAATGACATATTCAATATCATCTGCCTTGAATTTAAGTGCAACGTTCAGTTCCTGATTCACGTAATTAAAAATCATATTGACATGTCTTCGGAACGACACTATATGCTTTAGCTGCGGGGATTTGCAGCCAATCGGTATTCTCTTGGGGCTGGATACAATTTTACCATACCGAGAAAGCGCACGCTCAATTAAATCATTTTTTAGAAATGGAGGAACATTCGAAAGAATGACTCTTCGGGAAGGTACAGACAGCGGTGTAACCGCAACAAAAGTATCATTTACAACAATGCCTTTTTCAACAGCCTTTGCAACAAGACTAGTATCGCATAAAAAAGCAACAATTGCTCCATTCATTCGAGACGCAGACACAATACGCTCACACCCAACCACATTACCTAAAGCTAGCACACACTGTTCCAAAGAGGTAAACCCCTCCGTCACCATTTTTACCCCATGGCAGCAGCTTAGCTTTTCAAACACAACATTTGGGGGAGATTCCCTCCCCTTTGAATTGGCCATACTGGCCTATTAAGCTGACAAAAAGTCAGCTTGTTTGTTGACAAACACCTCAGAAAACAAAACCCGATATAACACCTATATCAAAAAAAGTAAATAACCATAAAGTAAAAAGAAAGAAAAAACAAACGCTCACCTACTCACTGTACACTCCTCTCACTCCTCACTCTCCCAGCATGCACCACTAGATAGGTAGATAGATAGACAGACAGATAGATAGATACACATACTGCGTGTGCACTTTCTTTTGAATTATTACTCACACAGTCCCCTTCAACATCCTCCGCGGTGTGCTTCATTGATGTCATTTGTTTCTTCGATTGGTGAGTAGAACAACTAATATAAACGTTTTATGATGCTAGTAAAAACATATATGAAACGAAAAGTTCTCCTGTGTTATATATACACTTTAAAACCCACCAGACGTGGATTTAGCTATTTAGACACTATGCTGTTATAAGGTTCAGTCAGTCACCTTCAGGTAACTTTCAATTAAAAAAGTTTCATAAAGGAACAAAGCAAATCCAAAGACAGTACAAGATGCAATCACAGGAATATCGTAAGCAAAGTTACAGGTCTCAGCAGGTGAAATCATGAGCAACGAAGCTGCAGGTAAATCAACAGGTCTCAACAGCTGGTCTGCGAGCCCCGAAACAATAGTTACAGACATTAATATACTGGTCAGGTTACTGCCCACTGGGAGTGGAACTCCATGAGAAGTGAAAATCTCCTATTTCCACCAATAAAGAGTTGGCCTCCCTTTACTGGAGGAGCGCCAGCAAGCATGTACAACCCCTATATGTAAAATCACCCCGAAATGTAAAATCATCTGCCCCTAAATGTAAAATCATCTGCCCCAAAATGTAAAAACAATCTTTGCCCCTAAATGTAAAACCATTCAAAACTATACTGAGAATCAAAAGAAATGTATCACTTATATTTGAGCATCAAAAGAAATCACTTATATTTGGATAAAATTCACTAGATTGGATCGAAAAATGACAAACTCTGTTTTAGAGCAGGCGCAGTGACTTTTTATTGTGCTGATTAACAGTTGACATCACGAAGATGCTGCAAAATGATCTGTCGATCTTGGGCAGGTGTTGTGACTCTTGGTCTCCCAGTCCATGGCCTGTCATTGAGTATGTCTGGTTATACCGTCTCGCCAGGTTTGAAATTGCTGGCTGCGAGCACCCAAGATAGCAGCCACAGTCCAGCCTTTATTATTATTATTATTTATTTCTTAGCAGACGCCCTTATCCAGGGCGACTTAAGTTGTAAACAAATACATTTCAAGAATCACAGTACAAGTACTAATACAATTAAGAGCAAGATAAATACAATGACTTTGGTTCTAGCAAGTACAAGTATATGACAAAATACGATTCGATAATGGAGCAGATAACAGTGTCAGTGATAGTTGCATCAGGATATAATTAAATACAAAATACTACAGATTAAATAACACTTGACAGATTACAGTAATCTAAAGTACAGGATTAAATGCAGTAAATTAGGGGGCAGACAAAAGCAAATAAAGCACATTTAAGGAAGAGTGATGTGTCCAGGGGGAAAAACAGAGGAGTTCTACAGGTGCTGTCTGAAGAGGCGAGTCTTGAGGAGGAGCCGGAAGGTGGTCAGGGACTGGGCAGTCCTGACATCTGTAGGAAGGTCATTCCACTACTGCGGGGCGAGGAGGGAGAAGGAGCGGGCTCTGGAGGCAGGGTAGCACAAAGGAGGTAGAGCCAGTCTTCTAGTGCAGGAGGAGCGGAGAGGTCGAGTGGGGGTGTAGAGAGAGATGAGGGTCTGGAGGTAGCTGGGTGCAGTCTGGTCAAGGCATCTGTAGGCTAGTACAAGAGTCTTGAACTGGATGCGAGCAGTGATTGGGAGCCAGTGGAGTGAGCGGAGCAGTGGAGTTTCGTGGGAGAAGCGAGGCAGAGAGAACACCAGGCGAGCAGCGGAGTTCTGGATGAGCTGGAGCGGACGGGTGGCAGACGCCAGCCAGGAGGGAGTTGCAGTAGTCTAGGCGGGAGAGTACCAAGGCCTGGACCAGGAGCTGGGTTGCGTAGTTGGTGAGGAAGGGTCGGATTCTTCGGATGTTGCTCAGGAAGAATCGGCAAGTGCGTGCCAGAGTGGAGATGTGCTGGGAATAAGAGAGGCAGGGGTCCAGGGTGACTCTGAGGTTCTTAGCTGAGGAGGAGGGAGAGAGTGTGTTAGATTCCAGAGGAACACAGATAGAGAGATCAGAGATGGGGGAGGAGGAGGAAGGAGAAAAGGAGGTCAGATTTAGAGAGGTTGAGTTTGAAGTGATGCGAGTGCATCCAGGAGGAGATAGCAGACAGACAGGTAGAGATACGGGAGGGGATGGTGGAGTCACAGGTGGGGAAGGAGAGGAAAATCTGAGCATCATCAGCATAGAAATGGTATGAGAAACCATAGGATGCGATGAGTGGGGCCCAGGGAGCGGGTGTAGAGAGAAAACAGGAGAGGACCTAAAACTGACCCTTGGGGGACCCCTGTTGAGAGAGGGCGAGGTGTGGAGGTTGCTTCACGCCAGGTTACCTGGTAAGTGCGGTTGGAGAGGTAGGAGGAGAACCAGGCCAGAGCAGTGCCAGAGATTCCCAGGTCAGCGAGAGAGGATAGTAGAATAGAGTGATCAACAGTGTCAAAGGCAGCAGAGAGGTCGAGGAGAATTAGGACAGAGGAGAGAGAGGCAGCTCGGGCTTTAACATGCCTATTGCACGAAGGCACTGCTCTCTTGAAAGACGTGGCATATTGTTTTTTTTCTGTGATTTTCTTTATTGCTTTTATTCAAGCTTGCAATTCAACAGCTGAAATCACTCCATATCCAGTGTCCAATCAACTGTCTCACTAATTAGGTTATTAAGTGCATATGCTTCAGTCATAGTCACTTAAGTGTGTCATGGTCAAGGATGAATGATCGAGTGATTAAAAAGAAACCAAAAACATTTTGTCAATGTCCATCATTTATATACTTTATTTTTTTTAAATAAATGTGTTATAATAGTGATATGTTTCTTTTGATGCTCTGTATATGAACAACTCCTAACTTATTCACTAACTGCTATACCAATAAAAAACAAATAACTTTTTTCTAATGCTGTATATTTTCGGAAGCTATAGTGTTTTGGGGTGGTACAGTACTACAGTCAACACTCGGATATATGACACACATCAGTCGCATTTTACCATCCTTGTATTAAGAAGCAAATCAATTCCCATTATATACACTACCGGTCAAAAGTTTTAGAACACCCCCATTTTTCCAGTTTTTATTGAAATTTAAGCAGTTCAAGTCCAGTGAATAACCTGAAATGGTACAAAGGTAAGCGGTAAACTGCCAGAGGTTAAAAAAAAAGTTTAGGTTACCAAAAACTGAAAAATAATGTACATTTCAGAGTTATACAAAAGGCCTTTTCAGGGAACAAGTAATGGGTTAACAACTTACAGCTGTTCTGCAGCAATGGAAGTAAATTAAGCCTTGAAAGTTGATGCTAACAATTCCTACAGGTGTCCCAACTTTTGTTGATTACTTACAAACCCTCTGTCTGTATAAAAGCAGTGTTGGAACAGACTGTGTTACTACACCCTCTTAAGCATTATTTGGACAGTATTGTACTGCAGGAAGTAGTATATTGCTATCATAATGGCGAGAAAAAGGCAATTAACAAAGGAAGACAGACAGACCATTATAACCCTTAAAAGTGTAGGTCTTTCCTTTAGAGAAATTGCAAAGAAAGCCAAGGTGTCAGTGAGTACAGTTTCCTACACCATCAAAAGGCACTTGGAAACTGAAGGAAACTCTGACAGGAAGAGGTCTGGCAAACCCAAAGCCACAACAGAATCAGAAGACAAGTTTCTGAGAGTCAACAGCTTGCGTGATAGGCGGCTCACAGGACAACAGCTTCAAGCACAGCTTAACACTGGTTGAAGTAAGCAAGTCTCAGTTTCAACTGTGAAGAGAAGACTTCGAGCTGCAGGTTTGACAGGTCGAGTGGCAGTAAGAAAGCCATTGCTAAGATGGCAAAATAAGAAAAAGAGGCTTGCTTGGGCCATGAAGCACCGCCAGTGGACTACTGAAGACTGGAAGAAGGTCTTATGGACCGATGAATCAAAATTTGAAATCTTCGGTTCATCACGCAGGGTTTTTGTACGCCATCGAGTAGGCGAAAGGATGGTTCCTCGTGTGTGACACCAACTGTCAAACATGGAGGAGGAAGCGTGATGGTCTGGGGCTCTTTGCTGGATCCAGAGTCGACGACTTGCACAGAGTGAGTGGCACCCTGAACCAAAACGGCTACCACAGCATTTTGCAGCCATGCAATACCCTCTGGTATACCTAGTTGGTCAGGGGTTCATCCTACAGCAAGATAATGACCCAAAACATACCACCAGGCTATGTCAGAACTACCTTAGAAGAAAAGAACAAGACGGTAGGCTTCAAATCATGGAATGGCCAGCACAGTCTCCAGACTTAAACCCCATCGAGCTGGTTTGGGATGAACTGGACAGAAGGGTAAAAGCAAAGCAACCTACAAGTGCAACACATTTGTGGGAACGTCTGCAACAGTGTTGGGAAGAACTTTCCGAACAATATTTGATTTCCATTGTAGAAGAAAGAATGCCACGAGTGTGTTCGGCTGTTATATCTGCAAAAGGTGGCTACTTTGATGAGTCAAAAATTTAGATTAAATTTTGTTAAACAAAATGATTCCATGATTTCTTTTTTATCTCCAATTGTTTATTTGTTCTATGCTTTAATTTCAGAGTACATTGAGACATTAAACTGCGTAAATTTCAATAAAAACTGGAAAAATGGAGGTGTTCTAAAACTTTTGACCGGTAGTGTATATATATATATTGTAATGGCAGGTCCCAAGGCAGGCTGGAGAGAGGGGCGGTGCCAGCGTGCTGGAGTGAACGGGAGAACCCAGCTTGTACTTTTCCACCGAGCGATGTTACCCGCAGTAAGGCTGGGGCCCCGATCCTTCACTTTTAAAAGGTTCTATGGATCCCTGGGTTGGGGAATTTTCCCACAGCTGCCAAGCTGGGACTTTCTGACCTGGGACTTTGCAGCCTGGGACTTTCCGACCTGGGACTTTCCAGCCTGGGACTTTCCAGCCAGGTGAGGTATCTAGCTCCCCTATAAAAGGGAGTGGGAGCTGGATACCAGAGTCAGACTGAAAGAAGAGAACAGAACAAAGAAAAGAAGCTAAAGAGAGAAAAAGCTAAAGAGAGAAAGAGCTAGAGAGAAGAAAGAGCCGACTAGTAGAAGCATGAGCTGTGGCTTACAGCAGCTTTGTTAAGCAATAATCAATAATTGAAGCTAAAATAAATAAAAAGTTTAGCCTTCAGCATTCACCTCTGCAGGACTCAAAGGTATTATTATGTCAATTTCTTTATTTAAAGTTGCCTTTTTTGCTTAAAAATCCACAATTTCATTTCCTAAGATACCCGAGTGACTTGTAATCCATATTCATGTCCTTTTATCTCAGTTACCATTTTATTTCCTTTCTTGCTAATTATTCTGGTTAACAGTTTAAATATTTTGGTTAATTAAACATCCATTTTGGCATCAATGTTTTATTGAATATTTTCCAGTACTGTTATTTCCTCAATCTTAATCTCTTTTGCCCAATTTGTCATATGGAATGCAAATGTTCCACCAACTTTTTCCCATTTTCCCTTTTTATATACATGATACCACTTTCTCCCAATACTCCCCCTCACCGTATGTTCCTCACTAAAATATTTAATCTTATTCCAATACATTATATTAAGTAATGTTCTCCTTATTCTTAGTGGCATCTCTCCTGTCATTACTTGCAAAGCCTCAATTGGTGATGATCTCAATGTTCCTGTACATATTCTTAATGCCTGTGCCTGAATGGCTTCTAAACTCTTTAATTGACTCTTACTTGCTGCCTCTATAACTTGACTTTCATAATCTAGTACACTTTTTAATGTACCTTTATATATCATTAAAAGACTATTTTGATCTGCTCCCCATTTGGTACCTGCTCTTGATCTCAATAAATGTAGTCTTTCTTTACACTTATCTGTTATAATTGTGATATGTTTGTGCCACATCATTTTTTTAAAATCTAAATAAACCTCCAACTATCTGGCCTCATCCACTTCTTTAATTATATATTGTCCATATTTTGTTTTAAATGTATTTACTTTGATTTGTTTAGAAAAAAGCATGCTTTAAGTTTTCTCTAATTAAATTTTAAATTGTAACCAGTCTACGGTTCAAATCCCAGCTCTAACCTCCTTGTGCTCCGTCTTTTGAGTGAGATGTTTTTGTGACTCTGCAACTGATGCATAGTTCACACCCCCTAGTCTCATATCTTGTTAAGCGCTTTGTGATGGTGGTCCACTATGAAAGGCGCTATATAAAAATAAAGATGATTATTATTATTATTATTATTATTATTATTATTATTATTATTACATGTTGATGCACGTGCATCATGATAAGTAATATAGATGTTTATTTATTTGTTGATTCACATTGTCTGGTGGCTAACTCTGTCTGCTTCCCAAGGGGTGTTTTCTTAGCCAGAGCAACTGTATCTCTAAATGAACAGGAAGGTATTTAGAGATATCTCTAAATGATTTAGAGATACAGTATCTCTAAATGAACAGGAAGGTATTTAGAGATATCTCAAAATGATTTAGAGATACAGTATCTCTAAATGAACAGGAAGGTATTTAGAGATATCTCTAAATGATTTAGAGATACGGTATCTCTAAATGAACAGGAAGGTATTTAGAGATATCTCTAAATGATTTAGAGATACAGTATCTCTAAATGAACAGGAAGGTATTTAGAGATATCTCTAAATGATTTAGAGATACAGTATCTCTAAATGAACAGGAAGGTATTTAGAGATATCTCTAAATGATTAGGAAGTTATTTTGAGATATCTGAAAATGATTTAGAGATATCTCAAAGACATTTTGAGATATCACAATGATTTAAAGATATCTGAAAATACATTTTCAATATTATTATTTATTTCTTAGCAGACACCCTTATCCAGGGTGACTTACAGTTGTTGCAAAATATCACATTACACAATATTACATTATAAAATATCACCTTACAGATAAGAGCAGTTGTAAAGTACAGTAAAATCAATAGAAAGTAAGATCAAATTCAAATAAGGGATATCTCATTTAAAGCTCCATTTAAAGATATCTGGAAATTATTTTGAGATACTATCTGAACGTATTTTAGATATCTTAAAATGATTTTGATATAGCTTTAAATATTTGAAGATATATTTAACTATTAAGAGATATCTGGAAATGGTTTAGAGATATCTCTAAATGTTAATTTGGCTTGCTATATCTGTCAACCTGTAATAAGGTTATTTTGTTTACAAATACTGCACATAACTTGTCATGCTCACGTGTGTCTGGTTTTCTTCACGATAAGAACACAGACATTTAAAGGCCCGACTTGCTGAAGATTCTGATTAACCAGCTAAAACAAAGTCTGGAATTATAACTCATGTTTTCTGTCTATCCATCAAGTTCGGAAGCTACGTTTCGATTGAACGTCAAACTGCAATAAACTACATCTCCCATAGAGCTTTGCGCGTGGAACGCTAAAATTACGTTCTTTAGCAAACGGCAGGAAGGAGAGAAAGGCGGCAGTAACTGTGAGATCAAGTCTAATGTGATGTTTAAAAGGAAAGGTAATTCACGGAAGTATTGAAACTGAGGAACTAAATACGTAAACTATGAAGCGATATGGTGAATAACGGAAACGTGAGTCCGATTTCTAATGCAACCTTTCTTCATGTGAAGGTAATAATGCAATGCCAGAGAAGAAGCATTTCGCGGTGCCTAGGCTTAGAAACTCCTCCTTTTGCAGTTCATATACTGTTTATGTCGCCTATGTAAATGTAACCAATGTAACCAATGTAAATTAATACTACAATCTAATGCATGGTAATGTTAGAGGGTACCTACATTTAAAACTTTACATGTTCGACCAGTTGTGTAAAATACAGTAATTAAGACCATTTTGTGCATTTGGAGGGGAAACATTGCTTAATACTGTACAACAGACAGTATACGTGTTACACTACTCTATTCTATACAAAACGGTTAAACAACACCGAGGATACCCCTTCCTACCCTGTTTGGCTTTCACATATTCGTCTTGTAAGTCACATTCTACAGTTGTATTTCAAAATGTTTTAAAAGTGGCTTTAAACTGAGTTTTGTTCTTCCTTTCCCAATTAAACTGTTGCTGATGGTCACTGTTTTAAAATAATAATAATAATAATAATAATAATAATAATAATAATAATAATAATAATAATAAACAATTATTAATAATAATAATTAAGAATTTTCAGAAAATCTAATTAAAATAGATTAGATTTAATCTCTTAAATATTAACATTCCTGTATACTGTAAATGTAAATTTTCTAACATGGCATGATTAATCATAATTATTGTGACAAGGAATTTCAATAGGAGTATTCCATCAACACAGTCGGATAAATATCAGGTTAGAAAATACAGCTGTATTATTTAATTAAATGCAAAGAAAATTTAACATAATTTCAGGCAATGTAGTCAAACAACAGTTGCTTTTATGCTCCGTGGGTGCAAGTATCGGCACGCTAAGGTCACACAGACGGTCAAGAACAGACTTTGTCGCAGAACATAGCCATGGAGTGCATTTCTGACATGAATCTGCACAGCATGAGGTGGGGCTATGCCACTGATAGGTGAATTAAAGATACCTTCCCTAGCAGCAGTCATGAAATAAAAAGTTCAAATGTCAGGAGTAAAGGGTTACGATTAGGCTGCACATAAGGATCATGTTAAAAAAAGAGAACTTGGAAAACATTGAACAATGATGACAGAACTTTGGTTGACAGTTAAGAATCCATAACTGCACAAATTAGGAACAATTTGTCTAGTGTAAGTATATGTGTCAGTCATTCTGGGTAAATTGCAGGATAAAAACTCATGAATGGAATAAAATTCTCTTTGAGACTAACCAGAGTCATTCAAATTCCTGACTCATTGGCTAAATAATAATAATAAATACACTTCTAAGGGGAAGCAGCCAATTTTCCAAACCCAAGGACCTTTGGCCTACTCAGTGAACACCAGTATGTTCTCTAAAAACAAAACATTCAGCTTAAAAATATACAAATAAATGACTTGCTGTAGTTGATTCTTGCTAGTTCTGTGCAGTTTTTAAGTGGTGCGCGGTGGTGGATATTTTGTGAATACAGCCCCCAATGTTGTTGCAATTATATGTTGATTTCAAATCATAGGCGTTTGTACTCTTCTCCTCTTCTGTTTGTGGAATGTCATTTTATTAACAGGTATTGTTAGTGACACCCTTAGATTGTTAATCCTGCTGGTGTTTTGTCCTGCACAGGTAATTTATTTAGTGATTAATATCATTAGATGTGTCTATAGAGAGCAGTCTGTGACAGAGTAGGGTTACAAGTTATAGGATACACATGTATTATTAAGATATAGGCTAGCCCGATAGAGTAACAATAGATCTATGAAATTATTAGATATATGAAATAAAATGCTTGGGTGTTTTTTTTACTGTCAAAATATGTATAGTAACTCCACTGTGTCCCAGTCGATTAGGCATGTGCAAAAAAAAATAGCGATCAAACATTGTATTGCTACATTGGCTTGACAAGTACAGCACTGAGTTTACTTTTAAATATATTAGAAAAGGGCACAATAGAAAAGATCCAAAAAGACATTCTAAATCGATATGAAGTCTAAGAGATTTGTGCTTCGGATCACCTCCAAGTTCTGCTGAGTTTGCAGGCACAGTAGGCACAGAGGGCACTGCTGGATTGCACCCCAGTCTGAATTTGCAGTAAATCCCAGGGGCATGTTTACTGGCATCCAGTAGTTCATAACTTTAACAGATTTAAGCTTTTAATAATTTATGACCAAATGTTACATTTTCCTTGTAATACATTAACTGCAATCCATCTGTTGTGACCACCAAGGAGGCTGATAAAATGATCTGAAAGGGTTACAGAACACCCTGTAGTGTTTGCAAGAGACTGATTCCTTTTCCTTTGCCCTGTGTTGCTAATAATTTTCGTAGTGCTGCGACAAATATCCGAATATTCAAACAAATATTTTTTGACATGTATTCAGATACAAAATTCAGATGTTCGTATTCGCTAGAAATGACAAATACCTTGCACTTATTTACAGCCTCACCAGAATTTGCGCGACAGTTTCAAAAATGGCAAATAAAAAAGAGCTCTGTGTGATATGTGAAATTTAATCTATTAAACAAACAGAATCAACCCAGCAGCTCTTGAGTCTCTATTTAAAAAGTTTTAGACAGCAAAAAGTAAACAAACCAGATTATGCGCGTGCATGCATAGTGATCTCTATGGAAGGCCAGCTGGGTCAAAAGGCAAGCACGTAATTCTGAAATGCCATGCTTAAACAGTGCCCAACTTTCTGGAAATGTTGTGTAGTGATTTTTATATAGATTGTATATGTTATATTTGTTATATATTTTTTTATTGTGGCTTTGTTACTGTGTGTGTAATGTTATAAACAAGAGCCAAACTCCTAGGATATTTTTCTACTGTAATGTGTTACATATTGTAAGGTCTTTGTGTAAAATAAAGGCACACACATGGGCCTCTGCCCCTGCTGTGATGTCTCTGCATGCTCTGGGCAATATAATGGCTTGTATTACTTTTTGAAAACAAACGAATATCCGAACAAATATTTAAATTATGAGCGAATATCCATACATGAAAATCCCCTGTTCATCCCAGCACTACTATTAGCATACATTTTTTTGTGAGTTTTCATCAAACTATTCATATTGCCATTTCTTATTATATACTACACTGTACCTGTATCATAGTCATCAACTTTCTTGTCACACTGATAGTGCTCATTTTGAATTTACAGCCATGGCGGGGGTTGTATGCTGCAGTTGAGTTATTTTAAGAGCTGTAAAGGTAAGGCATTCTGATCAGTAAGGCCCTATCAGATGTCCCCTTGTTGTGTTTGCAGTACTGGAAACACTTTCTAATGTAATTGACTTGTGAGCTCCTCTTGAAGTGGAAGAGGGGTGTACTTCGTATCTGTCACCAGTCTTCATTTTCATTTAAAGGAGGAGGCTAGAAATCCTACATAGAAGGCAGGGGGGTATGAGGGTTGAAAAAGCCTTTCTGAGGACATATACAGCCAAATAATTTTTTTCAACAAATTCCTTGTGGAAAACGGACACTCTACTAACTCTACTTTTGTGGCGTTCTGAATTCATGTTTGTTTCAATGGCATTAATCTTCAACCTGTGAAGGAATTTCAGAAAACTTTTCTGATGTATTTTGAAGGTTTTTTGTAGCATGCTTCTTGCATATTAGACAAAACATCCCTTGACCCTCCACAAAGCACAACCACCAAGTATCTTTCTTCACCCATCCATGTAGAAACGTGGGTTTTAAACTCTGTTCAGCGAAATATATTGCCACGCAATTTTTACAATCTTCACTTGAAAGGGCAAACGGTTGGCTTGTCTCTTGCATTTTTTTTGAATGATTGCTGGCTTAACTGAGTCAGATTGTCAGGTTTTAAGACATTTCCTTCTGCTAAACTGGGTTCTAGCTCTGTACTAGTTTTCTCAGATGAGGATAGTTTAGTGGGGTCTGGCTCAGTACTAAGTAAAGTCCACATATTTAGCAAACTGTTTGGTTTTGCAATAATTTCTTACACACAGAAGAAAGTGTGGAAAGAAAGAAAGAACCAGACACCAGTGAAACAGAGAAATTATATTTCAGGCACAAAAACAATGTCACATTATATAGATACCATAATACCAAGTGAGACAGAAGAGAAAAATGTGAAGTAATTTCTAAATTAGATAAGAAGCAGTATTAATTGGAAGTAAATTTGACGACAGAAAAGGTAAGCCATAAGGTATGTTTTGTTTTCTACTTCTGGCTATTCCATTTTCCAATTTTAAGATTCTAAAAATATTCATGGAACCAACCAGGTAACAGTCTATGTAAGACTTTCAATATGTAATACTGTTGTAGCTCAAGTTTGCCAGAACATGTCACCAAGAGAGGCACACAGATCGATGAGCCAACTATACAGCTGGCGAGTGCGTAGGAGAAAAACGTTTCAAAGTGAAACCCATTAATGCCTACATTTTTATACTATATCTGTTTGCACCATGCCTTTAGCACCCTAAGACTGAATCTGAAGGAATTTGACATGTTCTCATTTTTGCATTTGGAACAGCAAATTTTGACTCTTGAACTTGACTATTTCCAATTAGTGCTACTATGAATATGATTGTTTTCGAATTGTTAGCTAATTTTTCAAATTTTATTATAAGTGCTTTGGTAGCTTTAGCAACCGATCGGCATTAATGGGTTAAGACATTTCGTGTTCGATAAAAATTGTTGTAAAATATAAAAATATGCACAGTTAAATCAGTAAAGAATTTAACAAAACAACGGTCGATACAGCTGAAAGGAGGAATTTAAGATGCTGACAACGGGATTCAGCTGAAGCCACAGAAAATGACTGGTATACTGAAATACTAAAAACAGCGCTTTGTTTATAATCGAAATAGCTAACTAGTTTTCAACAAAAAAAGAGTACAACTGGGGGGAAAAAATGATTCCAGTTTTTTAACTATGGAAATCTGGTAAACCTAGTTTTGATGGCAATGAGAGACTGTGCATTCAAAAAGAACGGTCCACGCATAAGCTTACAGCTACTGAAAGTTTGCAATAAAAATTATGAATGCAGTAAGTTGTGGAATTACTTAACTCCATTTTCTTGTGAAAAAAGTGTAAATCGATGATTGATTCGATAACTACTTCATTGTTTGGCCTTCGTCACCAACATCGCTTGTAAGCTTGAAACTGATTGGTCCATCACGATTCACGGTGTCCATGGAAACATAAATCCGGAAACTAAATGCCTTCAGAGAAGAAATGTTTGACTCAACTTACATACGTAATGAATTGTGGAAATTCTCGCAATTTTTTTTCTTTTTTAAATAACTATTTTAAATGGCTCATCTGGATAAGTAGACTGCAATTTAGCCAGCCACCGGCTAGAGAGGAGAAGGCTGTATCACCATGCCTATCTAAGGGCTTTGGCTTTGAGAATAACTTCCTACAAATCTGACCATTCATTCTGTATTTTATTTTATAGAAGGATTTTCTTCTGATGAAGAGAACCAAGCGAATCTGTGACCAACCAAGTCTGCACACCAAAGAAGTCCTTCCCTCCTAAGCTTGTGAATATCAGGCTTCATGGTTGGATATCTGGGAACAGACCAATCTTGTACTTGTCAACGATCATGCTTGGAATATTCTTTCGCAAAAAAATGTCCCAGAAACTGAGTATACTGTTGGTGATCTTTGGCTTAGTTTGGGGCATGATGCTTCTGAGATACGCCTTTCAGCATCCAAGACACCAGAGCAGTGCTGAGCTGCGGGAGGAGATTCTCGACCTAAGTAAAAGATATGTTAGGGTGCTGGCTGAGGAAAATCAAAATGTAGATGGATTGCATGGGACGTCAATGGCTGGATATGGTAAGATTTTGGCACATATAAACACAGAAAGATTGAGGCTGTGAGTGATGTATGCTGCATTTATATCATTTGTAGTATGACTGTCTTCTTGGAACTTTAGTGCTGCTAAAAGTGGTCAGGGAACTGGACTTGTTGCTAACAGAATAATTCTATAATTCTTACCTGTTTTGCCCTTCTTTTCGTACTATAGGTCTTTTTATTATATACCATGATGTCTGGTACTACGCTTAAAGAAATGTCTGTTTGCAAGCTGTATTTTCAGTTAGTGTTGCGCTTGTTTGGTCATTTTACCTGGAGGTTAATATCGTCCCCATTCCTTCAATGGCTTGCAACAGCTATCCAAAAATAATGGCATAGAAACAAACTTTCTTTACCCCAAAATAATAGCAGATTTCACTTGAAATGAAATGAAAATGCATGTTTTCTGTAATGTGTTTCTTTCAAAACTGCACATGGAATTGGAATTATTTTATTAGCTACAAATACTTTTAAGTGATATAGCAGCAGCTTGTCAGTATACTGCTTCGGAGGACAGCGTGTGTTCGTCTTCGCCCTCCCGAGTCAGTGTAGGGCTGGTAGCGGTGAGCTGAGCCTAAAAATAATTGGCCATTTCAAATTGGGGAGAAAATAATAAAAAATAATTGGCAACGACTAAATTATTTTTTTAAAAAAACAAACACTTCAATTAATATCCTTTGTCATAACTGTTTTGTTTGTCTTTCCAGTAATACTCTGCTTTGTATTGGTAACTTATTTGTTTATTTAGCAGACGCCTTTATCCAAGGCGACTTACAGAGTCTAGGGTGTGTGAACTATGCATCAGCTGCAGAGTCACTTACAAATACGTCTCACCCGAAAGACGGAGCACAAGAAGGTTAAGTGACTTGCTCAGGGTCACACAATGAGTCAGTGGCTGAGGTGGGATTTGAACCGGCGACCTCCTGGTTACAAGCCCTTTTCTTTAACCGCTGGACCACACAGCCTCCTCTAACTTGTTCTTTGCTTTTGTTTTTCTAGCTGACTTAAAGAGAACCATTGCTGTCCTGCTAGACGACATATTACAGCGGCTGGTGAAGCTGGAGAGTAAAGTAAATCTTGTTGTAAACGGCTCCAAGACCAACACAACACACAGGGTTGTGGGCACTACCCCCAGTAAACCAACAGATAGGGCAGATCGCCCAAGATAGCAAGGTGTGAACATTGATAACAAATCTAGTACTCCTTGGCTCCATCATGGCAGCTTTTTAGACGAAGGTTAGGTTAGTTCATTGTAAAGTGATGCTCTTAAATGATCTTTTAGTGCAAGCTAGTTTTTGGTTGTTTTAGGAGCCTGTGGAATAGGAAATCTCCACAGACAGAACAAACGCAAGCTTGGCTGCTCTTGATCTGAATTAGTGTTTTGCGTACAACTATCAATCCGTTTTAGCGCTTAACTTGAAGGCGTATCAAGTTTTCAGTATTAGGCTTATAATCAATTAAATGGCACAGAATATAGTGTAGCTTTGGAAATTGTACTGTAAATTATAAAATCAACCAAAAGTGTTATTATTTGCACTGTTCTGTATATGAACGCTTATGATTTCGAATAACTATTTTGTATATCCGCTAAAACTAAGCTACGAAAACACATTAACAACTAGAATGTTTGTTTAATGGAGGAAAAATAAACATATGTGATTGGGGGGAGAATCATATTTTGTCTCTTATGCTAAATTGATTTGGAAAAGCATCATTTTTAACTTTGTTTTTAATCATGATCCTGAGAAGTTTTTTGCCTTAATTTCGCAAGCTAATTCTTTTTTTTTCTTCTTTTAATTAATAATGCTTACACACCACATATTTCACTTGTCAAGTTTTTTAGTTATGGTAAGGTGTTTAAACTTGTGTAAATGATATTTCATTTATATAGTATGGCATTTATGTTTGTGTTTTTCATATCTTGCCTGGCACCATAAATGGACAAACTGAGCTGTTTGCAAAGCAATATATGTGTAACATTTTGGTTGTTAATTACACATTTTACTATGTACATTCATTTTGTTTTAATGTTTTTATTGGTAGTTTTTTTTTTTCATTCATAACTAATTATTTTGTATCAGTGTATGTGTTTGCTCTGAGAATCCTAAGGATAAAATGTACTTTAAAAAAAAAAAAAAAAAAAAAAATCTTTACTGATTTCATGTGAGAGTCATGAATGGCCAATAAATCTATTTTGATTATATGGCTTAAATTGCATTAAAATTACAGTTGTGTTTAAACACAATACAACACTGAAAAGAAACCAAATACCTGGAACATATTGAAGTGGGAAAGATGTGCGAGTGGCAGGGTGGGGTTCGTATCGGACACATGCAATGGACAGGGATGATGGGATCTGAAGAACTGGCTAATCAATCCCCGTGTCCATGCGAGCCAAGTCCTTACATCAATCTCCTGTGATTCTGTAAACCAAACTAAATTGCAGGAATAGCACTGGATAAGCTGCCCCTCACACATGGGAAGGTGTTCTTATGAAATTCTACTTCATATACATGTTTACTGTGATTTTTCCTCCTTTACAGTATAACCAAGATTATGTGCATTTGGATTCCAAATCCTATCATCATGTGATAATATAACATAGTACAGTTTTGATAAATGAACATCACAAACAGTGCCATTGACAGCATAGGAACAGCAGCCTGTAGTGACTGATTTGGCTGAGGCCAGACACTGAGCAGAAGCAGTATATACTGTAACTGACTTTGATTGCATTGATGCGTCCTGTTGTTATTGCTTAAATTGATTGTTCACATGCCACCATGTATTCCCATTACAGAGACTGGTCTTGAGTAAATAACTAATCTAGGCTACCGGAGTTGTCTGGAGATGCGTGCATACTAGTACAGCACAAAGCTGAACAAATTGAGCTTTTCATTTAAAATTGAAAAGCGCATTAGTAAATGTTTGGAACCCACAGGTGTCACAACATTCAATGCACAATTAACAACTTAGAATGTGCTAAAAATCAGACAGATGCCAGTGATCAGAACAATTAACATGAAAAAAAACCTCTTTGAATGTTTTAGCAACACCCATGGTTGCTAAGGCAACTAATGTGTTTCAACAGATAATGTGCCAAAGAGGCTGATCTCCAGCACATTTTTAAACAATCATGCCATTTCAAAAGAATACGTTCCTCCATTGATTTGAATTCAAATAAATAGAATAAAAACAACTCCAGGAGCTCCGCTAGAAACAAATATAAGAAACAAAACAAACACACACACAGAGAAAAAAAAAATCCTAATAAACCTGAACTTGTTTAGCAGTGAAACTAGTTCTGTGCAGGGCCTGATTTAACACTACATTTCACAGCAATGTATTATTTTTCTTTTTGTTAGCCCTAACCCGCCTATGGAAGAATACATATTTGAGTGATTGGCAGGTGGGAGTCTGGAACCAGCTCCCCAGTAATGTTGTTGAAGCTGACACCCTGGGATCCTTCAAGAAGCTGCTTGATGAAATTCAAGCTACTAACAACCAAATGAGCAAGACTGGCTGAATGGCCTCCTCTCATTTGTAAACTTTCTTATGTTCTTAAACACGAGCAGCAGGAGCTGAGTCACTATTCAAAACACACCATATTGTACTATTATAGACTGCTCTAATTTGATACATAAAAAGGCCAGAGTTAAACTGTAAGGCAAGTCTGATCTTGTAGCTGAGCCTGAAACAGTACAGTGTTTAGATACACTGCAAGAGACCATTTGACACTAGGTTACTCAGTACTTGTGTCAAAAGAAAAAAATATATAGTTATTTCTGTCAGTGGATGTGTATTATTATCATCTTGTGTTTACATTGTTATCTAACAACACATGTATAGTTTGTGTTGGTATTATTGTTTTAAAAAAATATATATATATATATATATATATATATATATATATATATATATATATATATATATATATATAGCTGGGGTAATGTGATTTGGCAAAGATCAGCAAAACATTGTATTATTGGAAAACCTAAAATATATTAACATAATTTTGTTTAAATATCACTTTGGCAGCCAGAAATCACAAATAATAATAATAATAATAATAATAATAATAATAATAATAATAATAATAAAACGATGGCACTGTTAGAAATATAGTATTTATATTACAATATTGATAATAAAATATCGACACAAGAAGAGCTCAAACAACATATTCTAGAATGTGTTGGTAATCATGGGGCAGGTGATTTTGTGCGGGAGGTGAAAAGACAGACTGACGCTTGGTCATATGTTTGAAAACAATTTACAGAAGATTTGCATACAATGTATTGCAGGAATGAAAGGCAATCTGAGAATTAAAAAGATGAATGGACTGTGAAACTTGAGGTGCTGCCATCTTCTGACCAAAGATGGCAGCAGGGGGGTTGGGGGTGGGGTGTGGGGGTGTAACAAGATGAAATATTGATTGTCATGTTGCTACGCTAGCATAATTTTGTCTGTGAACTTTGAACTTAATGATGTGGTCAACACAATACGTTTTTGTAAAATTCTAAAATGCATAAATAAATCTAACAATATGTACTCTACTTTCATAAATTAATCAATACATTATATCAACATATTGCTTTGTGTCAGTGTATTCACTCGTGGAGTCCTCCTATCTAAAACGTGCAAGTTAACAGTACCAGAGCTCTAGGCCAGGGTGTGCATCAGATATTCAGTGGGCTTGTAATGCAGCTTATCCATGGAGGTCTGGATGTGAGTACAGCTCTCCGAACAATGTGTATGAAAGAATGGTGATAACATGGTAAAGAGCAGACAAGCAGTCAGTCAGAATGGCACAGCGCTGTAGAAGTGATAGTTAACCACGGGAAAGTGTGGGGAATGCATCACATAAGAAGTTGGGAAGGGAAACACGGCAAACTGCCAAATTACTGAGCAGATTTATCATGGTGAACTTTGTGAAATTCGTTTGTTGCCCCACCATCAAATAGACAATTATCATAGAACCAGCATGCAAAGACTGAACGGCCAGTTGTGTTTTAGGTTGGGAGCACATATGGCTATAATGCCATTGTCCCAAAAAATAACTAATTTCCTGTGCTGTCTGTATGTTGTTTGATACTAGACTTCTTAAAGGGGGGATATAGCAAACGTTTAAGACATCTACTTTAATGTTGTGTTGGCTACACAGAAACAAAGCATTGTTAAATATTATTATAAACAGTATAATACAAAACAACCAAATGACACTCATTCGTTACTCTCTCATTTGGAGACCCTAATCATAAAATACATGATTCCACAATGCATTTCATTGAATATTTCAAATATCACTCTAGTGTGATGCTCTGCCACGTGTGCAGAGAAATATCTGATAGTGACATTACAAATAATAATTAAAATGTATGCCATATGGTTTTATATACAATAAATTGAGGAATTCAAATTAAAGTTAATTGTCTTTGAAGGGAAATAATTAAAGGCTTTTGATGGATTCCTAATACAAATTTGACTTGGTTCTCTTAAAATATATTTCTAAAATAGCCATGGATACTGCGGTGTTTGTGTGCGCTTATCTCGCGTAAATGCAGCACTAACATAAGACAAAAAGTACTCGCGCCTATAAGTGTGGTAATACGGTACAGTAGCACACCCTTCCTCGAGACCGTGCCTTGTGACGTATTCTCATTTTCACACGCCCATTTCGACTGCAGTTGATAAATAGAAACTAAGGAGGAAGAGTCGCCATTTTACAGAGCTTATTTGCGGTGTGTAAGTTGTTGCGCAGTTATTTCGGAGAACAAACAAGTATCCGTGGACATTATTTTCCCTCCGTTAACAAGGTTAGCCTTTCTACAATTTTCGGATAACCATGAGCGACGTTGAGGATACGCACTTCGGTGGAAGAGTAAGTAATAGCAATAAAAACGAATTTCAGTAGCTCCGCTATTCTTCGAACTGCTTTGTTGCTGTACTTGGGCCTGGCTCGATGCACGAGCGTCAGTAAAACAAACAAAACCGCAATCAATATTCAAGTATAGCTTTTTGCCATATATTTAGTATTAAAATACGTGAAAATGCACATTCCTGATAAATTTGGTTATTTTATATAAGTATATGTATCTTGTAGACCCAAACAATTTAATATTAAAAATTGACACTTGTAGTAACTAGGCCGTAAAGGCACCAAGTGTATTTTACATACCGCAGTCGACGGGTTTTTGTAACATATTATTGCAAATCTAGAGATAAGGTGGTAAAAATGAAATAACTGGTACTGATACATTTTTGGTACATTTTTGTAATACGTCAAGACACATAGGTTATATACACATTCATTATGCTAATTACCATACTGTATTTATTTACATGTGAGCCCAGTGGTGTATGTATCGGTCAGTGAAATGCAGAGGACGAAGGAGATGACGATCCTGCCACAATACGTTTCGCTGTACCGCAGTACTTTCCGTTGAAAATAAAAAACGCCATTTGGGACAGTGGTAAATTGCGAGGATTAGCATAGACAATGGCGTCCTGGTTTGGGTTGATCGGTATGGTTTTTTGTTTGTCTTGGTTAATAATTTGACATTAAAATGAGTTCGGTTTATTTTATCTCTCGATTCAAGCAACATATCAAGTAGGATATATAACTGCCTAATTGCAGTAGATACCGTTTATACAATGTACAGGGTTCAATAATACAAATTAACTGCAGTAATAAAGTAAAATCGCATCGTAGGTGACCGTCTCTTTGCGGCAATGCTGTTCTCTACAGTCGTTAGTATCGGAAGGCTATTACTTGTTGCATAGTTTACACCATTGGTGGCCCTTTGTTCATTTTATTCCACTAAGGACAATGTGGCGAAGTGACTTTACAGCCACACTTTCTATTCACTAAAGTCTTGGCCCTGGTGAATGAGAAAATAAGGAAGAATCTACGATAAAGTAGTCGTGTCCTTTTCTTTTGTATGAAGCGTCCAAATTGGTAGCTCTGTGTTGAGATTACTATAGTTTCAGTAATTGTATACAGCGCAAAACTCCCAAAATAGTTTTACAAAAAGCTGTATGACGTTAGTTTATTCGAAATTAGTGTTTTTTTTGTTGCCACTTCCCCTCCCCCATAAAAGGTTGATAATTTAAGTGTTATCTGATTGCACAGAAGGGGATGTCCAGCGTATACAGGCGATTATATATATATATATATATATATATATATATATATATATATATATATATATATATATATATATATATATATATATATATATATATATATATATATATATATATATATATATATATATATATATAAATAAATAAAAAAAAAAAAAAAAACCTTGATAACTATCCGGTCTGTAAGTTTGTGTGGAAATAGGTAGAATTGTTTTTCCTGCTGGATAATCAATTTTTAAAAGTAGATAGCAAAACCCAGTAGGGATTTCTCTTTTGATCCCCATGTGCTTAATTATACTGAATGTTCTTTTTTTATTAAGGTTATTGATCGTGAAGAATGTGAAGAGTATTGTCCAAGAATGTGGAAGAATATCCAAGATTAAAGAAGGCTAATGAAATGTTAAAGATCAGAAAATAAAATGTGAAGGGAAAAAATGAACAGAAGAATGGTCAGATAGAAGCACATGCGTTAAGTCTTAAATGACATGGTTTCATTTTGGGGAAGAAAACACGGAATATGAAAATGAAAATGAAAAACTGAAAAACGAAGAATGAAGAAGAAAAGTAGAAAGCCTGAGAGACGTAGCATTAAGAATCTGGAAGAATGAATGAGTCATAGGTTAAGTAAATGTATGGTTTATGTTAAAGTGTCTGTATGCTCCAATTGTAGCCAAAAATGCATGATTCCTATAGTAGTATACAGTATGGTGATCAGGTTTAAATAGGGAATTTGTGTAACACAAGGGATTGTAAAATAGTTTGTCACTAACATGTGGAGGTGATTAATTATACAAATGATGTAAGATTAACATTTTTTTTTTTTACAGCACATGAAGTATTCTTAATATACTAAAAGAAATTAAATTATATATATGCAAGATGTATTTAACAAAACTTTGTAATATTAGGGATCCCGTTCTCCATCGAAATCAGATTGTGGCAGCCCAGTGCGTGTGAAGTCTGAGAGTCGGTCTGCATCTGGTAGTCCTTCAAGAGCTTCAAAACGATCAGAGTCCAGGTCAAAATCAAGGTCCAAATCAAGGTAAGGCACTAAATTAATAGCTGTCATTTATCCAATTTAAATGTAGTTATACATGATAAAGAACATCTACCTATGTAAATACACAAAGTATTGCAACTTTTATTTTTGTGTGTTCATTATTTATATATTTTGTACTGGTCAGGAATGGTTTAATTTTTTTAAAATATTCTCTATAGAATGACTTTCATTAGTGTATTTTGTATGTAACCCCATTTCAGTAATTGCAATTGCTGTGTACTGTTCCAGATCGCGCTCTAGGAAGCATTCTCACAGGAGGTATTCGCGCTCAAGGTCCCGCTCACACTCGCACAGGAAGAAATCCAGAAGCCGCTCGTACTCGCCTGAATGCCGTCGCAAGAAGAGTCGGAGCACCTCCCCAATGTCAAATCGGCGCAGACATGCAGGCAGCAGGGTATGTCATGAAAGAATCTCATCTTTCAGATGCTTCCGTTTTGCAAGTCAGAATTTAGGTCTCAATTAGGTCACAATTTATGAATTTCATCAATCATAGGGTTAAATACTGTCGCAGTACAAATCTCCAATAAATTAAATGTAATCAAACAATATTAAGGCTCAACTCAATTTTACTTGTGGGATGTACCACTGATAATTGAATTGCCTCAGTTTTGAAGTAATTGCTTATTTTACATACATACACATAAGATTGTTTAATATATGCACACATAATTACAGCCTTCATTAAAAGGCAACAGATTAATTGTGTTAATTTTAGTTCTGGCCCAAAATACAATTGTGATGTAAAACCATTTAATAACCCCTTTTATATCAACAGACAAGATTCAGCAATGACATCAAAAAAGAGTCAAGCAATCATAGTGATGCCAGGGTATGTGAAAATGTATGAGTTTATCAAAAAAGACTTTGATGGATGGTTTATTGTCAGGCGTGATGTGATTGTGAAAGTGAATGGGGGCAAAAATATTGTATGAAAGGGGTTATTAAACTGACCAGCAGTTGCCCACAAAAGCAAGACATGAATGGTGTGGGGGGGGGGGGTAGTAAGCTGCATTTTGTACATTTACATGATTCAGAGTTCTTACCTAGTTTATGAAAAGGTGTGTTTTACTGATGCATGTATGTGATTATGAGAACACTCAGTCTTTACTGTAGAAAACTCAGAACTTTTAGCTTTTCCACCAGGCAAATCCTGACCCAAACACCTGTCTTGGTGTGTTTGGGTTAAGCCTGTACACAACGGAGAGGGACCTGCGTGAAGTGTTTTCCCGGTACGGACCACTGGCTGGCGTGAATGTCGTCTATGATCAGAGAACAGGACGGTCAAGAGGATTTTCATTTGTGTACTTCGAAAGAATTGATGACGCCAAAGAGGTACGTTTTACAGGGTTTTAAGCCAAGCTCCAGATAAGCTGCGTACTGGGTGTTTTTACGCATTGCAAAAATATGAATTATGTATGATATTTAATGTGTACACGTGGTAGCTAGAGAATGGATCATACAACTGCTAGTCCTGGGTTTTATTTAAACAATTTAAAAACGTGAGGGGGAAGAAATGTACGTTTTCAATCTGCTTATTTGCAATGAGTGTTTGTGACCTGGTGAATAAGCGACTGGATTCTTAATCTTGGGATTAGTCCACCTCAACCTAACCTACCAATTTACCCATCTGTCAAGTGAATTCTTGAAAAAGTAAAGCTATATAATAAATGCAGTGTTCTTCTGTTTCAAGATAGTCAGGATACTTTTATATAAGGAGATCAATAAGGAATACCATGATTGTTTTTTCATTGCATTAGTGCAGTATCAGTAAAGTTTTTTGGTACATGTTTTCTACTCTGGAACTTTGTCTGTCTAATTTGCAGTTGTACGCTGAAACAGTAGTAGAAATAATGAATAATTAGTTTATAAGTGTACCTGGTATAAACATGAATATTCCATTAGTATAGTGACTTATTAATCATCCTCTGTGTGTGGGTCTATGGATATTTGTACTTGACATAAAGCGCTTAATTACACAAACTATTGTGAAGATTTGTGTTGAAGAAAAAGTATAAAATAAATTTAAGGCAGGTTTAACCCTTTCCGGTCTGATGTCAGACATCATCAAAAAGACGTAAAGCACAGATTTTTTTTTTTTTTTTCTCTGGAAAAGCCGAAAACTATTCAATGGCTCAGAGACCAATAGGAGCTGGGGGGTGGATCTGAGGAATAAACATAGCCCCGCACCACAGCGATAACACGGCCATAAACAAACAAGATAGCTGCTTCTGCGTCCAGCGCTCAAAGAATATCACAGACATTTGCAGTGCGTGTGAAAATAAATTGGACCTGAGACGTGCTGAATAAATGGGTCGCGAAGGGTTAATTAACTCACTAATTCAATTCCAGGCAATGGAACGTGCCAATGGAATGGAGCTTGACGGAAGGCGGATACGTGTGGATTACTCCATCACCAAACGAGCCCACACTCCTACTCCTGGCATTTACATGGGAAGGCCAACTCAGTAAGTTAACAGTTAAGCCTTTCGATCACAGCATTGATTTTATTAAATACATGTTTCTTCAGTGTTTACTGTTAAATTGTACTAATTTGTCAGTATTTCCTTTGCAGGAACAGTTCATACAATATACCTGGTAGAAATAAATCAGTTCAGTTTATCGAAGGCTTCAAAATCAAGCCTGCCTCAAACAGATCCTGCAACTAGAATGTTATTGGGTCTGTTAAAACCTTGAAATGTGATATTAACTTCTGAATCCCAGCTTTTAATAAAAAGCACCCTAGCTAATGTTTTGTTAATCTTGTGATTTATTCAGTTATGACTGTTTTTTCAGTTCACAGATTTCATGATTTACGTGAAACTTGTCCATTGCAGTGTAACATGTAGTTCCACCCTGTGAAAATTCCCATTTCTGAAAGGATAGTGTAAATACATTTTTAGCTCTTAAATACAGTAAGTTTGCTTTATTGCTGCACTACCTGTCACATTTAGGAACCTGGCAGCCGGTTTAGTTTTTGTTTTTGAACAAATTGCATAAGTTGCAGTATTTCTTTTAAAATGTCTTCAACGGAAGACACTAGCTGCATCAGAGCGGAATTGATTGTTAGATAGCTCTGTCAAGTAGAAGATTTCACGTGTGATATTTACCATATTGGGCCATATTTTTCACTGATGGCCCAAATACTGTTTTTTAAAAGATGGACAGGTTGTAGATCTTCACAATGGTTTCATTATTTCGTGCAGCAACGGCGGTAGCAGTGGCGGTGGTGGTGGTAGCAGTGGTGGTAGTAGTAGTGGAGGACGTCGCCGTGATTCCTATAACGACCGAGGGGGCTACGACCGAGGGGGCTACGACCGAGGAGGCTATGACCGATACGAAGAGTATGATAACAGATACAGGTGAATATCTTATTCTTTGTATAGTCGTGCATTTACATGCAGTGTTTAAGCCTTTAGTTCTAGATGTTATAGGTGTAGTCTACAGTAATTCAAACCAACTTCCAAAAAGGAAAATGACAGACTGGAACAGTTACTCATGTTGCGTCTGTACATTAATAACGGCAAACATGGTACTGCAAAAGTAAACATTTGTATTAATTACTGCTATAGTTCTATTAAATATGTCCCTTCAGATAATCACATTCAAGGTCAAATTTCCCTTAGAATGTGTTGGAAATTTTAACCCTACGAAATTCTGAAATAAGCTATGTACAGTTTGCATACACCCCAGTTCAGCTCGTATCAATTTGGGGGACCTGTGTGCTTAAAAAATTTACTCTACTCTTTTGTTGGTCCTTCCTGGAAGAACTGCATCAGTTTATTACAACCTAAATGTTGTGGTGTTTTTTTATTTATCCTGCTTTAATATATAAACACTTTTTTTTTGTTTTGTGTTTGTTTGTTTTTTTTCTTCTTAGTCGGAGGCGATCTCCGTCTCCTTATTACAGTAGATGCAGATCCCGTTCTAGATCTCGCTCCTACAGTCCTCGTAAGTATCTGGTATTTCTTTTGTTACAGAGTAATGGACTTCAGAACTGATCATTCAAACCTGAATATTTTTACATTTGTTTGGAGACATTTAGCAAACTGTCTGTGAATCGGGGCCATCGGAGGCTATTTCCTGGTTTGCACTTGTCAGCTTTAATTCAGATTACACATGGAAATGTATTGATTTCTTTAATTTTATGGGATTGACACTTGTAATGTGATTTTATATCAATGATGTGAAACGTACCAAAAAAAAATACCACGTTATAGAAGTTGTTTAACAAAGGCTGATAATAAATTGCATTTTGCACACAAGTCAAATGTATATCCCCTGCAAGGGGTTCTTATCCCAGACAGAATGTAGTGTAGGCCGTATGTCACACTAACATCTTTCGATATATCTATATAACCAGTTATCCAATTGTCAAGAAACTTGGTTTGTACATTTTTTGTTGGTATGCACAATGTGTATTTATGTGCACAGCCACTGTCCCTGGGCTATGCATTATATTAGACTGTAAGTGTTGGGTATAGGTTAATAATCTAATGACAGGTGCTTAGAGGTAATGGTCCCTTACCAGTTTTATGTTAGTTTCATTATTTCATGAACCATGGCTAAATTTTTTAATTTTTCTATTTATTTTTCAGGACGGTATTAAAGCGGATAGATTCAGCTTGGGACATTTCTTGTTTCTGAGAAGTTGTACAACTTTTTTTTAAACTTTGTTCTGAACTACTTAGACATTGTGAAGTTGAGTTTTGGAAAACGATCATCATACTTATCTGATGTTTTACAGTTCAGTGCAACTTAAATGTATGATTGCCAGAAAGGTCGTCCTGTTTTTAAGATATTTTTTTCTTTTTCTTAGTCATGTTAACATATGACTGCATTTAGCTGCATTAATGTTTGTGTGCATATTTGTAAAACGCATTGAAAAATATCATGCAGAATAAAAAGCTATAAACTGCTACATTTTTTCTATTCCTTGATTCTTCTAAATTAATTTTAAGAGTTGGAAAGTTTTATGTAGTGTGAGTGATGTTTTTCATTTAATGTCACTCCTTGCAACTTATGGACAGGTGAACATATGATTCAACTTACTAATGGTTGCAGTTGTAACAGCAGAATACTGTCATGTTAAGTTTATACCATCCCTACCTAAACTTAGCCACACTTTGCTATGTACAGTATTAACCATATTATACCACAATGATGCCTCCAAATCATGCAGTCTAAACAGCTTCCCCTTAGTAAATGGAGTGGTATTGGCAGATCAACAGTTCATGAAAAGTAAGGCACTGGCTGCTGTAGGGTATGGTACCGTAAGGTTCAATTAGTGGTCCCCGTCGTGTAAAGATCCATCTTGCAGAACACCCCTGTCACTCCTGGGCCTCTCTCAAGCAGACCTTATTGCGAGGTGGATTGGTAATGTGAAATGCATGGTCTCATTGGGAACAGTCCAGATTCTTCAATTTAAAACTAGGCTTACAAGAGAGGATTATTCAACTAAGCCTTAGCCTTGTGGTTTAATAAAAATGTATTATCTAAATTATGTATTAGACTAACTTTTTGCTCCGAGGGGGAAAGAACACACACACCAAGTCAAGACGTATGTGCAAGACACATTGGTCAGTAAACCATGCCATTGATGCATGTTTTATTTAGACTTCTCCTTTCATAAACATAAAGGAAATTGCATACATACAGTGAATAGAGTAGCAGCGACTTCAAAACTGATGGCTATCTGTCAAGGACAGAATGACCAGGATAACAGCACAGCAGCTGATAAAGATTTTGTTAACCATCAATATATGCTGATGCAATGAAAACACAACAGTCTTAAATTTTACATCAATAGCTCATTGGGCACATAATGCAATCTACATTTTAAATAGTGAGCAGATAAGTCTGTTGATTGTTTGAGTAGTTTTGGTCCTTGGGATAACAAAATACTGAACAAGTCCTCTGATTTCATAAAAACAGGTGCTCAGTGTTTGCCAGAATGAACTGATTAAGAATCTGTATAAATAGCCATTCAAAAAGACATGATTTTAATTAAAGCAGGAACAGCGAAAGATACGACCATGCCCCGCTTCATTAATGACTGCCTGGTTGTTATCGGCATGATTGAAAGCGGCCTGTCTGTGAGAGAAGTTGCCTGGAGAACGAGATGTTCTGCTTCAACAATCAGCAGTCTAGTCCAGAGAAACCAGGAAACCGTCTTTGTGAGGGAGAGACCGTCACATCCGACTGATGCATCTGCATAATTGTTTTCAGACTGCAGTGGCACGAGAAATTCCAGCAAGAAATACCCTGCGCATCAGCAGAATGACTAGCTCGCCGTCTACATGAAAATGATTTGTATACTCGGAGGCCGTTCAGGGGTAGCATGTTGAAAGCTGAGAGATGAAATCGCTGTCTGTGGTGGAGTGTTTTATTCACCGATGAATGCCGTTTTGCCTTCGACAGACCTGGTGGAAGACAACGTGTGTGGAGACGTCGTGGTGAGCGTTATGCTGACTGTTGCGTTGTTCAAGCCAACTGGCGGGGCGGTGGAAGTGTGATGTTCTTTAACACAAAAACACCTTTGGTAAAGATTGAGGGAAACCTTACCGCTCAGCGATACATTGACGAAGACACTACAAGACCACACAGTGCTAGAATTACAATTGCACGACTTCATGAAAACAATATCAAGGTCTTGCCGTGGCCAGCTTTATCTCCTGACCTGAGTCCAATAGAACATCTGTGGTACCAAATCGCCAGTGTCATCCACAGGAGACAACCACAACCAGCCAACCTTTGCCTTATGGCTGCAGCTGCACAGGAAGAGTGGTGCAACATCCCACAGCAGTCTATCCAGAGGCTGATCAAGTCTATGCGTCAATGCTGCCAGGATTGTGTTAATGTTCACTTTGTAATGTTTTCATTTTGACAGTGTGTCACGTTTCATACTGAAAACTTATGATTCTTTGATCTGTATTTTGGTTCACATTTTCTGTGATTTTGTTTGATATCTATGTTTATTTGATTAAATCCATTAGAGCATCAGTATATTAAAATTAATACAAATATGTTTACTCTGAAGTATGCACTTTTCATTTGAACATGTTCTGCCAGAGCTACTGTATGATGTGGCTAATGAGACACCAATATGTGTTTTAATAGCTAGATATATTTCTTTCTCCAATTTTTTTTGCAAACGAAATATTGGAGTGTACTTGCATGTTTAATTAGTGTCATAGAGGTAACATCTTAAGAACTACATTTGTGTGGACTTAAGTGTTTGTTTATATCATTTGAAAGGAGTTTGTTTTTCAGTGGCCCTAATGTGGAGAAGATAGGGTCTGTGACAAGTTTTAAAAAAACCAACACTGGAATTTCATCATTGGCAGTTCCACTCCTACCCAACAGATGGTAGTACACTCTGAACTCATTCAGGACAAATGCTTTTGTAAAGAAAAGCAAAAAATACTGTAGCCTTGGAAGAATGTTCGTCAATGCCCTGAACGTGTTTTAGAATTAATCTACCTTGGGGTTGCATTGATCAACCTATACCAGGATACAACAATACGATACAATACAAATGACTTGTTATACAGCGCCATTCACACCATGTCATCCCAGAGCACTGTACCAAATTTAAAACAAAACAAGAGAGCTCACATGTACAATACACTCCAGCTACAACCAATTATATAAAAGCACATTTTAAAAGTATGGTTTCAATTTAGACGTAAAAGAATCACATTTTTCAAACTGCCAGAGCCTGTGCAGGATTTTTAAGAGCATTTTACAGAACAAAGGGAATCCCTAGAATTTGCAGCAACCGTTTATTTTTAGTGCTTATACCTGGATAACCATGATGAATACTTGTGGCCTGGGCTAAGGTTGCTAAAATCAGCCTCTTAGCCAGCCTAACACTAGGGGAACACTCCGATATGGTGATCTTACAGTATCATTTTATTTTGATTGATTCATAACTTTTTCTTTGGTGGCGAGGGGCTGGACATACATTTTTTTAACATTTACATTGAAAATGAAGTGCCTGTGAACATCAAGTAATCAATAACCATTCTGATGCTGTTGTGCCCAAAGCTATTTTTCTTAAAACATGTCATATGCATATAAACTTTGTCAAACAGGATATTTCTGGTATGGTTTGGGAACTGGCAACTTGACTTCCTTGCATTTATTTAAAGGGCAAATGTGGGTGTCTTCAAACATTATACAAAAAGTAAAGGAAATAAGAATGTCACCCCATAATAATAATAACAGTTTTTGAACCCATGTCTCTGAACACAACACTGCATCATATTCCCTAGTTCAGTATTTTGTCATCCCAGGCCCTCAAATACTCCCAGTGTTCCAGGTTTTCATTTGAACCAGTTCTCTTTTTCTTTATTTGTAATTCATTGTGATGATGAACGTGAACTCAGGAGTAACCATGGTAGTTAGGTACGGTTTAAAAGTCTCAGAGGCTGATTATAAGGGCTGTTATGTGCAGTGGAAAACACATATTATAGTTCCTGGAGAAAACAAAACCTGGGATTGTTGAGGGCACTTGAGGACCACGATTGAAAACCATATCAATCTCTACAAGTGTGCAATTATGCTAAATTACGCGTTTCAGGTTTTCAATTTTTCCTCAATCTTTGTCTTGTAAGTGTACAGCACTTGAAAATGTATAAACCTGTTTGTTGTAGGCATCATTTCACTGTATTTGTATTGCATGTAGCAATGCTTATAAGCTAATAAATCATCATGAGAGGGAAAACAAGCAAAAATAAGACAGTGATAGAGCGGCAGATGAAGATCACTGTTATATTAGATCATCTGCACTCAAGCCACTCTGTCCTCTGACTAATATTTACAGGACTGTAGGTGCATGGACAGGGTGGCACTGTTGTGACTGTTTAATATGAGTGGCAGTTATGCCTTTCAGACAATTTACCCATATGTAAATGAAAGCCTGCAACCCAAAGCTGCTGTTTCTCTGTTATGTATTGAAAGTAACATCGTGTGCACAATAGTCTAGGAGCTATATCTTGAACAGGCCTTAAATTTTGAATTAGTTCACCCATAAAGTTAGAATATTTCTTTTTTTTTAAATAAATTTAGTCGTTGCCAATTATTTTTATTATTTTCTCCCAATTTAGAACGGCCAATTATTTTTCAAGCTCAGCTCACCGCTACCACCCTGGCGCTGACTCGGGAGGGCGAAGACGAACGCACACTGTCCTCCGAAGCGTGTGCCGCCAGCTGACCGCTTTTTTTTCACACTGCGGACTCACCATGCAGCCACCCAAGAGCTACAGCGTCGGAGGACAATGCAGCTCTCGGGCAGCTTACAGGCAAGCCTGCAGGCGCCCGGCCAGACTACAGGGGTCGCTAGTGCGCGGTGAGACGAGGATACCCTGGCCGACCTAGCCCTCCCCCCGGGCGACGCTCGGTCAATTGTGCGCCGCTCCCTGGGAGCTCCCGTCCACGGTCGGCTGTGGAATAGCCTGGACTCGAACTCGTGAAGTCCAGACTATAGAGCGCATCCTGCACTCCACGTGGAGCACCTTTACTGGATACGCCACTTGGGAGCCCCTAAAGTTAGAATATTTCTGATGGTGACATGCTTTTCTATGACCCTTGTGGGCAACCGCTAGGGTGGATGTGGACTTCTGAAGTGGTGCAGTTTTTTCTCTACAGGGGAGTTTGTTGAGGGATTTGGTATCCCAAAATGGCCACCTACAAAGAATGGTTGTTTCAATAGTGTGTGTAGCCTGGTGGCTTTCTGCATCTTTTCCCAAAACAGTTATAGTGTTTAGCAGCCAGGGGGAGCTCTAAAAATGGATGCGCCTCCAGATTGTGGGGAGACTTGATCCAGCACCCCATCACATGACTCAGGTCACTTGTTGTTTTCATTGAAGGTAAGATGCAGTAAATGTCCCATTTCAAAATCTATCTAAAATAATGTTTAAAACAACATGCCCTAACATGGGTGGCAAAAACATTATTCCCAAACACCTGCTAGGGAGGGTGAAGATGGAATGGTTTCTTGAATGTACATCTCATCATAAAGATATGAGAGCCACTGATCAAGCACTCATTGTGCTCTGAATGATGCCCACAAAGATGTTTGACTTAGACATACAGCAATATCCTAAACACAGTGTACCAGGATGAAATGTGTATCATGCAATCCTCAGCAACAAAGCTGTGATCAGCAAAACACATATTGGATACTGTCCAATGGTGCCAGTATCAGCAGTGGATTTCAACACTGTTTTCACAATGATGAAGCAGTTTCAATGATGTTCCCTGCGTTGGGCCAAGATTGGACTCCTGTCACCTACGATGAAACAATTTACAGCAAAGCACAGTTCATTAAGTGGAGAAACCCTGAAGAGTTCAAGAGGGATGAGCTAGAAATGGGTGGCATGCACAGAGTGATGAACTTCATAGGTGACATTGGACATGTGATGGAGGAAAGTGGTTTTGAGGACATACTTGTTGAGAGTGACATCCATGGCTCATCTGCTGTGTCTCATCTAATGAAAGGCAAAGCTTACAACAGGGGTGTTTGCACACACAAGATCACGAATGATGCTATGCAGAGGCCAAAGTGGATGGCTGGCTTGCAAAGGAAGATTGACTGCTAAAGTGTATGATGAGAATGAAACAGACGTGCAAGATGAAATCAGAAAGTTCATCCAGGTTTTCCATCCAATACAAGTTGTCATGGACAAGTTTACAGAGCATGGCTGTCAGTGCTCTGAAACGTTTCTTCTGTGGGACCACTATGTGTAGGGCTTCTGTTTTTCGGGTTTTATTAATTGTATTTTTCGGTGCTTTCGTTTTTGATATACTGTATGAAATTAGTGTTTTCGGTTACTTTCCAAAATGCTTGAGCGTTTTTTTGTGTGTGTGTATGTGTGTCAAAATATGTACAGTAACTTGACAGTACTTGCACACTTAAGTTGTCCCTTCTTTCCTTTGCTGTCTTCCACAACGAAATCCCTGCGGTCATGCACACATTCTTCTGGGGTTTTTGTGTGTAGGCATTTTTGTATATTTTGCCACATTTCTTTTTTAAATCCTGTGTGTTTTAACTGTAATAAAGCTTTAAATCCTGCTAACAAGCCTCCATCCTGATTCTAATCTCATTTTAAATCTTGCAAGCAGAGTCTCCAATTTAAATATAGGAATGTGCTGTCACTCAGTAGTTGGGGAGGGTTTAAAGTATTCAGAACTAATCAATGATAGATACAAGTCAGGAAGGCGGGACATTGCCCAGCAGCACAGGGAAATGTATTTATTATTATTTTTGTAGTAGGTTTTATTTTGTGAAAAGGGTGAAGTCAACGTGAATGGATTAATCATTTCCACAGTTTTTACAGTGTTTTCCGGTGTTTATTGGCTATCCACTGATTTAATTTGTTTTTGTATCGGGGGTGTTTTATCGGTTAAAACCGAAAATCAGAAACCCTAACTATGTGACAGACTTGTCTCAGTTGCTGCTAGACCACACTGCAGCAAAGCCAAGTCACGGAAGTGATTGTCGTACATTTGGATATCTTTCTGAGAAATTTCTAAGAATGATTCTTTCTCAAAACTTCCAACACATTGCAGTGGTTGGTGACAGATATTCTCATGACCAGTCAATCAAAAGTGGAGAAAGAGACAGACGTGGCAGAATCCAAATGCAGGAAATAAGGAAGCTTCAAGAGCTACTCCCCTGCCCAAACAGCGACAGAAAAGGCTTTCTAATCCAGCTAACAAGGCACATTTTTTGATGAATGACTGGGTGGAGGTTGGCCAAGAAAGACTGTCAGATGGGAGAAAGTTGTTCTTGGCAGGGGGCTTCACAGACACACGAAAGGCAGTTGTGGTGGAACATGGACAGTTTAGCAGAGTAGAAGAGCTCCAGTCAGACCACAAAGAGGCTGACTCAAGAATGTTTCTACACATCAGCCATGCACTTAAAACACTGAATGTAAAACGTGTTGTGCTGTGGAGCATTGACTCGGATGTTGTTGCCATGTGCCCAAGATATATCTTTCTGCTAGATATTCAAGAGCTCTTCTTCAGGCCTGGAGTGCTACATCCCAATGCACATTGTTACTCAAGATCTTGAACGAGGCACTTCCCTTGTCAACAGACTTGTTGAAGCCTTGTCTGACTCTGAGAGGAATGATGAATCTTAACTGTCACTCATTTCTCATAGTCTTGTGCTTGAAGGCTAATTAATGCTTTGAGACATATACTGTATTTTATTCACATGACAAGACAAGACTGCTAAGAAACAAATAATAATAAATAATTAATATTAAAATCATCCAACTATCATATTTATGATGCTGATTTTAGACAAATGCTCAGAAGAATCAGGTTTCAGTCAACCCAGACATGCTCTTGAAGTTTAATTTCGGCAAGTAAATTGATTTATTGTCATCCTGTAGTACAGTAGATTAGATTATCTTGAAATATCCCTTCTTCATAGACAGACATTTTTTTTTATGTCCCTCAACAAACCCCTCTGTAGAAAAAAAACTGTACCACTTCAGAAGTCCACATCCACTCTAGGGGTTGCCCACAATGGTCATAGAAAAGCATGGCACCATCAGAAATGTTCTAGCTTTATAGGTGAACCTTTTGAAAATGTTTGGTCCTAGCTGCTAGACTACAGACCCAGACGGTAATACAGGACTGCCGGCAGCCACAAACTACCCACCACAGAATTAAACAGTTAATCGAGGCTTTAGTAGAGTCAGGAGCTATCTGCCATAAGATGGATATAATAAAATTCAGATGTAATGTTTATGTTGCCACTGAATATAAGTATTACAGAAAGAATATTTTTTTAAAAATAAACTTTGTTCTGGAGTAGAACTTTTGAAATGATGCTGCAACCATTTATTCTAAGGGGGGCTTGTTTTGGGAATATGCAATTAGTGTCATATTGTTGATTACATCTGTACATTTTGAAATATAAAGTTCTGTTGAACTGAATTAGAATAAAGTTGGTTTTAGTGAAAGGAGAATAAAGGGCTTTACTGCTAATAAAGGATGATGGTAGGAAGATTTTTTACAGAACATGGGTAACACTAGTTATTAAAGGAAGAACAAAATAAAAGTTAAGCAAGACCTTTGATTGAAACAATGAGGAATGGCTCACAATCAAGTTTACAAGAAGAATCTTTAAATGAAACAGGGAGGTGGCAAGATCATCTCCATAAAAACGTACAAGTTATAGATCTAACTTGGCTGTCTGTACATGTGAAATGTTTCGGACAGATAACACTGCTTTTTGTGTTGTTATTTTGCACATTAAAAAACGGTAGCAAGACAGCGTCACGGTCCAGGCTGTTAACCGGCAGGAGAAAGACCCGGAAGTGGAAAGCTGCAGTTTAAATGCTGTCACACTTTTTTATTAACACTAACAAATGGGACTAACATAAACAGAGGAGCAAACAAAACACAAGAAAAAAAAGCAAGGTTCAAATAAAAGGTTTAAACAAAAATAACTCAAACACTCCTTAATGTTCAGGCTGGACAGTTCACTAAACATTTACCTCACCAAACAAACGCGCTGACTTCCTTTATATAGCATGTGGCTGGGGCTTGATTGACCATCAATTATTCAATCAACACCCCAGCCACATTCCCCACATTAACCCCATCCCTGCCAAACTTAAATTCAAAACAATTAAACTTTATTTACACAATACATCAAAAACACATTATTTACACTTGCAGGGTAACCATTAAAAAAAAAGAAAACAGTGACGAATGTTGGATGTTGAATGCATGTTGGCAACCTCAACACGAGCCACGACCACAAGCCCACTGAGGAAAAAATGCTATAGGTTTGATGAAGGTGGATAACTTACTTTTTTTTGTGGGTGCTTATTTGACCTAATCATAGCAGTTTTTGCATGAGATGACTGTATCTCCAGTTCTGTTAGACTCATGAGCACAATGGCATTCCAAGATATCAAACAGCTGTGTTGATTTGCCATAAAAATCGACCCTTCTTCTAACTTAAACAAGGGCTGTGTAGCTTACTGCAATGCAAAATCTAATTGAGATCGAATCATGAAGTGAAGAGCCAGGAAAGGCTATTGTCAGTGCAGTACTGTCAAAAACTGACTAAATTGAATATCCTGTGGTTGCTAAGCCAGCACGCCACCCTTCAATGCAATGCAAAAAACCTGTAAATCTGACAGATACTCTGTCCTGCGTCATAAAAATCTTCACACCAGGACTAGTAAAGACAAACTTGCAAGACAGTAGAAACAGAAGCCAAAGACTCTGGGCTTTCTTTCCTAGGTAAATTCAAATTCAAATACAAACACTATACTGTAGTGAAAGGAAAATGAGTACTTATGTAAGATATCACTTACAAATGGTGTTTTATTTTTCCAAAAACAAGCAATGGTAAGGTTTCTAAACTCGCTAAAGCCACAAAAGTTAGATTCAACATTTACTGGTGGTACAACATGAACCCCCCTCAGCTAACGAGAAGGGTGTCTGTGCAGCCCGGAGGCTCCAGCCCTGTAGCTCCAGCCCTGTAGTCGTGCGTGCGCAGCTCCTAAGTCACGTCATCATTCTACACTACGATCACACAATAAATGTTTAAATAACAATGAAAGAAAGAAATGTATTTTTGACCATAGCTATTGTCTTTGCTTAAAATTATACCTGTATTTAGCTACCAAAATGTTTATTTCCGACGCTTTTTTGATTACATTAACAGACTTATAAATATACATACATTTACTGTTAATCATGTTGCTATTTGTGAATTGTACTCGGTATAACTTGGATTAAAATGCAAAACATCACTTTTAAAAAAGCTGTTTAAATCGACTAATAGTAATAATGTTTAGTTTAATGAAGCTTAATGCACATAAGTAGTATTAAAATATATTTGTTGTATGGTTAAAATGCTGATATATTATGCCCAGTGTTTGTACAGATGCAATGTTTACATTTTAAATTGGAAAAAAAAACACTTTTTCCCATGACATTGTAAGTATGAGTTTAGCAACTTACTATTTCTGTTTTGGACACAGAATTTTAAAAACGGTTGAAGTGAAGCCCACATGTACGGGCCTAAGCCGTGTAGTGATTTTTAATTGTAACAGCTATTGTGTAACTACAGTTAAGGTTCTTACTGAAGGGTAACAAACTTCTCTCTTTTATTTCAGCTACAAGTCACTGTGTTGAAGGCAGGAGAGCTGCCTCCATTAAAACGCTGCTCACAGTGTTGTCGGTTGTATCCCTGTCCTTTTTGTAAGCTGTCTATGTATAAGCCAAGGGACCAATATAGTGTAAGGTGGCGCTTGGAGGTCCATCTTAAACGGGCAGTACAGTATGAAGGTTTGCTTCATGTTTACAGTTTTTTTTTTTTTTTTAATTTTAATTTTTAATGTAATATAATTTTTGTATGCTTTCACCTTGGATGGAAAATAAGTAAAGTTGTAATTTCCATTGTGCTAGAGACATATTCATCTGTTTCAAATATTATTTTTGTGAAATCTGCTAAGAACGTCTTTTGTATTGTTTAAGTATGTTGAAACAACTGGAAGTACATTAAATAACTCATTACAATTCAAGCAGGTGTAAACTGGAAGATGTTCCCGAGGGAGTACATTCAGGAGTACCGTGTTGAGTTCCACATTACGGAGTGCAGATATTGTAGGGCCCTGTACAAAGACCTTGGGATATGTGGGAAATGGACAGTGGGTAGTTGAGTGGTTTCTATAGTGAAGTGGAACACCCTGGCTTCTGTTCAATGGACTGTGCCCCGTTTTCATTTGAAATAACGTCCCTGTGAAGTACTGTCCTAGTATAGGATTAGGGTTAGTATTAGGGTTAGGGGCGTGGCGAATAGGCTGGTGATGTGACGTCACTATACAGTCCGACCAATCAGGGTGAACTTAGGACACTATGACACTGGGACACAGTCCATCTTAAAAAAATGTCTGCCTTTTTATTTTGAATGAGAGGGTTTTTTTTTTTTTTTAAATGTGAAATGTATATAAACTGTTCAATAAAGTTTTCCACTTTAAATTACATTGTTTAATGTCCTTGTTTGTTAATAGAATGTTTCAAACTGCTACAGATTTGTGCTCAAGAACTTGACCTTCCAGTCCTTCTCAACAAACTCAAATACTGTTAAATAACAAAGTAGTTTGCCATGACTCAAAGGAATAAATTGCAAGATCTGCTTCTGGGGAGCCAACCCTTATTGACGTGATGAATACGGTAAATTCAACCCTTTTAGTCCTGAATTATTTTTGTCGAGCTGAGGAATGCGAAATTAAGTTATATAATATAAAATGGAACTTATTTATTGAGTGTACATGAGGACAGGATAAACACGTGTTTTTAACATATATTTTGGTAAATTAGACTTTAAAGTCTTGTCAGTACTGTCAGCCTTTTCTGTTTACAGTTCAGGAATCTTTGGCCTTAAACGTCAAAACCGGTTTCCACTCACTTGTATTACAAATACTATACAATACTAGAATTGCCTTTTATCACTACATTACAGAAACCACGGTCCTGCTCACAGGCCACTGTATTCAAACAGTTAACGGTGTGATAACTAATGGCTTAAAAACTATTTTTATTACTTTTGGATTGTCATTTTTAAGATTTTATTTTTACTTTGAATTAGCTGAAGACCATCTATCCTGGCATCACAAATCCCCATGCAGCAGGTATTAGATCCAACCTGACATAATTTACAATCCAATGTGCAGCAAAGGGAGTTTCATGTTTCAGTTATGGTCCTGAAGCCTGTTGTACAGGGAGTGTACTGGTACTTCACCAATCGTGTACATTGCCAAAATCTATGTTGATTCTTATGTTGGTCACCAAATCTAACTAAATATCGCACCCTCAATACCAGACTACGTGTTATATATTCATTTTGATCAAAAAGTAGATGTGGTAATTAGGTCTTTAACTAATCTTTCACAAACAATTGAGGGGTATTTTCAACTACTATTAAAGCACTTGAATGTGCAACACATTTATGTATCACATATATTTATTTTGCTTCTACTCTTTGGGTTATGAAGGCTATGAATTATAACCACAACACCCAAAAAATGCATTGAAGACATCTCAAGTAATTCAACCACATACTGTGTAATCTCAAGGTTTTTTTTTTCCAGTCAAGATCTATACAAGGACTATAAAAGAAATGTCAAACAGGGCATTTCTTGCCATGTGAAGTAGCATTAAGTGGTTCTCAAGGTTACTTCAATGATGTTTTATTTGTATTTGTATGCAAGACCCTTTTCTCCCATTAAATCCTACTTGGCAGCACACATTCTGCTATAGAAGTGATGAAGAGGCTGTAACGTAAAATATAATTTTTTTTCAGAGAAGGAGTTTTTATTTATTTCTTTAAATAATTTTTTAGAAATCTATAAACACATATGTATGTTAGTATTCATACATCCTCTGCCAGTGCCATAAGTAAAAACTAGTATCATGAAAAAGTATGACTAGGGCCAAAAGATTTGCATCACCCTGTATTTAATTAACTAATTTTGTTTTATAAAGTCGAATGAAACCTGCTGAATAATGTTACTTTAACATATTAAATTACATGCTGCTTTGTAGTCTTCTATATACTTAATGAAAAACTGACAGAAATGTAAAAATGTGACATTTTGAAATCTAACATGAAATACTGTACTACTATTATGGCTTCCAGTAGACTTTTGCAATATCATTTTGTAATTTATTTAATTACATGATGTTAAATAAAAATCTAAATTATGTTCATGTATTTTTTTATTATTATTATGTCTCAATCCTAAAATTCTAGGTGATGCAAAACTTTTGTCCATATCTGTAAGTCCACTGTATGTACATGTACAAATGCAAAGACAAATGGACAGCTTTCTCCATACATCCCCAGATTATGATGCTCTCATTAATTTATGGTAAAGAATTTTGCAACCAAGTTTTATTTCAATTGGACAAGCAGTTCTCTACATATAAGTAAAAATGCAAGTGTGACACCCAGTGTGTACATAAAAACAGAGCTGATGTGATCCAGCCAGCTGCCGTGTCTTTGTATCAGGGTTATATGATACACAGAATTATGAGCGCATTAGCAGCAATGCAAGATGTTTGCTAAATTAGCACGGATTGCAGGAACACACAGAGGCAGAAATAGGAAAACAACCACCACTACATGGCTTCAATGGGAGCAGTCTTGGAGTGTGGATTGTTGCTGTTTGTTGTGTTTTCTTTAAACTTGGAAGGTATAACAACCACCAATGGTGATTTTTTAATTTTTTTTTTTTTACTTTGACCTTCAATATGGCTGTATGAAAACTGGAAACCATCTATGTGAAGATAACTTCTCAATACCACAATTGCTCCAAAAAGCCAAATTATTATTTTTTACTGAGTGTAATTACCCAATGTCCTCCTCTCACTTGTAAATGTTCTTATATTGGTGTGCTGAAGATTGGGTTTTTGGAGATGATCATATTAAAAGGTGACTAGTGTCAATCTTTCTTTTTTTTGGGGGGGGGGGGGAGAGATGGGCTTATCGTTTTGTACCCTACTGTTTAATAAGAATTAATTTTCATTCGTTCAATTAAAAAACCCTTTGTACTGTGCAATAAAGACCTTTCATGAAAAAATGATTGAAGCTCAAAATTCTATTTTTAGATAGATTTAAATACACCCAACTTCACAGCTTTAAAAGTTTAAATATTTAATTGTACTGCGCTTTTTAAATGCAAAACAAATTAATGAGGTACGACTTACTATCGATTTGTGAGTCTGTACAAATTATTTGTTTTTGCACTACCAAAATTGTTCTAGTTTGTGCAGAATGTGTAATATCAAAAATATACACAAAATAGTTCTGTAGATAACTGATTTTCTTGACAGCGTCCGCCATAAACACACACACACACACACACACACGTATATTCAATGGTCGTTATACTCTATATATTAACCATTTTATTAACAAGTGAAAATGTACCTTAATACACTTGAATAGAACAAGTTTTTTTTTTTTTTACTACTGAACTACATCTTCTTGTGAAGGAAAAGGGGCTAAATAAGAAAGCAGGATCCTCGGCTGTCACAGTATTTGATCAAGCATTCACCTTTCACAGACTTTATGATCATGAGATCACTGGTTAGGTGACTAGTGGCAAGAAGAATTGATGCTTTTCTCTAGCGATCCTCAAACTGATGAGTTTATATGATTGAACTATACAAAGTATTTATTTTTCATTTTGTTTGTTAGATTTTACTGTATTTTCAAAAAACACAAAATTAGACATCATCAATTTAAGCTATGAAGGACAAACAGCAGTTGTTGTATTGATAGAATAAAGTACATTGTGCAATATGGACATTGCATAATAATAGCTTGAATAATGGCAAGCTAATAAAAGGGTGCTTAGACTATTTGTGACCTTTTAGGCAAGTCATATACCACACCATAGGAATCCATTTCAAGTCCTTCCTCTGTTGTACAGTGGCTTTTACCTTCCACTGACTAAATATGTGATACAAATGGAAAGGTTCTAAATTTTAAAATCTAGTTTTGTTGAAAACCCGACATTGATACAAATTTAGAATTGCTGCCAAAGTGTTATGTCTAATCTGTAAGGATCACACAAGCTTTGCATACATATTTTTTTGTTCTGCCAAACTTATCCAAGTAGGGAGTCATAATGCAGTACTGTATTTTATAGTTATCCTTGATAGGAAATACTTCTTCTAGAAAAGCAGGGTAGTGTCCAACTAAGCTGATAATCCAGAGGTACTTTGCAAGGCACAATTGAAGTCTTCAGTCTACACAGCTGTTTGAGTCATTATCTAAAATGTATTTAACCTGTACAAAAGGTGAATGGTGCATCATTTTTTTGTAATGGCTCCAACTGCAATGCACTTGGAATTTTAAACCACGCTCTGCTTTGAATAATATAAAAAAATTAATCTATAACCATTAAGTGAATAGAAATACTTCTAATTACTGATCCATACACTTCCTTTCTTCAGGAGAACAGGTTACAATACTTTCTATTTGGATGAAACAACTTTTTATTTTTATTTTTTATACAGGCTTAGAGTTAGCACTGTAAATACGTAGATTTCATGAAGTAACTTTTGATATACTCACTTTGATGGTGGAAACCAATCATACTTGTCATAGTTACACAAAATGTTATTTAACTTTAAAGAACAATTTGCACTTTAATCATTTGTTTTATAAATATAAAGTGCTTTAAGCCAGTAGTTCTATTCAAAACACACACTTACATATTAAATGTAAACATTTAATGGCACCAAGCAATTTTAGTAGGAATTTAAGAGATCATTGATTACAGTGCGTATACCCCTTTTTAGATAAGAAACATATTTATTTTTTTTAAACTAGTGCAAACAGCCTTTTGAAGATCCCCAAAAATATGTAAATTTTTTTCAGGGGTGGAATTAATCATTTTGATGCAATTGCAAATATAGCAAAAGTTTCTTGCAAGCTATTTCTGGTTCTCTGGTGTAAAGCTGCCTGCTTCAATGTGTATTGCCCATTGCAAACACTGCTCATACAGATTAGGTACAGTACAAATAATTAAAATACAAGACAGGTTTACATATGTCACTCTGGTATTGTGCAATCTGTAAACTCTGGCAAACTGACCACCAATTAGAATTATACAAAAGGGTAAATTAAGGTACATTATATTGATATAGCTGAAAACTCCCATCAGAATACTGAAGAGAATTACAGAAAAGAGGTGTACATAACTTCATATGTGGACAACACTTTTGTAAATCACTGTTCAAGAAACTTAAGAAATGGATATTAGTTAAAATTGTGTTTTATTAAAATATAGAAAGTTCAAATACAGCATGTTGGACTCAACAGAAAAAAGTCTTTCCAAAGACATTTCACTAAATTACATGTTCTGTTTAATTTACTACATTTGTATCAAACATTTTTGTGCCATTAATATTGTCGTTTGACAGAAATGTAGTTTTTTCTTCACATTCATATTAAGCATGAAAATGCATACATTAACTCAGCTTGTCTATTTTTAGGGCCAGATTAACAAAGCTTTTTCTCCAGTGCAAAGCTTTCACGTTTTTCTCAATAGAAAATAAACCAGCCAGTATGTAACAAGCCGACTGTGAATTGCATCTAAACAGGTAATCATTCAAAATTAACATTTTTTTTCTGAAAAAGGGGTAGACTTGAATTATAAGTTTTTCCTTTGAGTTTTACTAACATGTAGAGCATAATCTGTTTAAAGAATGAGCAATAGTAAATTAGAAACTACTGTTGACTGTTTTCATGAAGTGGCACATTTCAATATTTTCTTTGCTATACCCCCTGAAGTTTGACCTTGTTGATTGTATTTCAAGACTTGTGAGGCAAAAGTGTTCATACCATCTTCTTTCATAAGTTTGTTATATTAAAAAAAGAAACACACACACACACATTGACAGATCTGTAAAGTTAAAAAAAGAAACACACACACACACTGACAGATCTGTAAAGTTAAAAAAAGAAACACACACACATTGACAGATCTGTAAAGTTAAAAAAGAAACACACACACACACACATTGACAGATCTGTAAAGTTAAAAAAAGAAACACACACACATTGACAGATCTGTAAAGTTAAAAAAAGAAACACACACACATTGACAGATCTGTAAAGTTAAAAAAAGAAACACACACACATTGACAGATCTGTAAAGTTAAAAAAAGAAACACACACACATTGACAGATCTGTAAAGTTAAAAAAAAAAGTTCAACAGGTTTAAAAATGGGCAATTTTCAAGCTTTTGTTCAATCCAGTGAGAAGTTAAACACAAAGCAATATTCCCCAATGCTGGCTGTCAGCCTTCTTGAAAGACCTGTACTAACCAGCTTTGCATGTGGTTTTATAAGCTAGACAAAGCATAGTTCTCATCTATTCAGAACTTTGAAAGTGTTTTAATTCATGTGGGCAGGGCAGTAGCAAATGACTTCACTAAATGTAAATGTCCCCTCCAGGCTTTCAAATGAGGAGATGTGCACAACAGGTATTTGCTAAGTGTATGGAGGATGTATTTGTCAATTTGCATAAATTAACATCTTTTCAAGACCAATATTTTTAACACAATAAATTATTAGTTACAAAAACCTAAAGAAAACAAATTTATATATAATATATATATAACACATTTTAGAATACTGCAAATATTTTAATTCAATGGATTGCTTATAGGCTACATTATTTTTGATATTCAATAACTAAAGTGTTATTATACTTATGACAGACAGGAAGTTGATTCGCCTTCACACTTGAAAGTATATTGTTAGTTATATAAATGTGCATTTAGCTTAATGCCCTACTTTGAGGTTTGAATGCTCGAGAATGTATGTTGTCATTTTATCTAAGCAACCTTTTAATAATGTAAAGTTCACAGCGATATACGCATTGGAGCTGCTGTACCATATCTCTTTCAGTGTTTCTCGTATACCATAATATGGCTATGGAAGTTTTCTCTCTTGGTTGGCAGCAGGGGGTGAGGAAGTTGCTTTAAATCTAGAGAAACTGTCTCAGCAAGGCTACGATACCATATTGGTATGATTAGTGATATGCAGATGGTATTTATAGTGCCTTGCTTTTTAACCCGCTATTTAAAATTGTACACTATAACGCATAATAATTCGTTATTAGAACTGAATTGCCACGTATAAAACTATAATTGTGTTTCTGAATTCGTATACCATTAATGCAAATACAAACAACCAATACCTCCCCCGTTAAAGCTTGCACATGTAACAACAGTTTGACATACACAGCGACCACTTCCTCTCCCTATACTTTGTGCAGATGTTGTCTTTGCAGAAAAGTGTAACGTTGTTTTCGTTATATATATATATATATATATATATATATATATATATATATATATATATATATATATATATATATTACACACACAAACGAATAATTCTCTAGTTTTTTACATATGCAACTTAATCGGGTTGGTTTTAAGAAATGTGAGTACTTCTTCACACGTGTCTACGAACGATTCGTTAGTGTAAAATAGAAATCGTCTAAAACAATAACTTAGTATTTTACCATGATATTATACCAACAAACATGAACCATTTATATGTTAAACGAAGTCTATCGCCTGATGCAGTCTCATATAACGTATTATTAAAAACGACCGATTGTGTTTAAAACGTTAAAAGCAGATGTTCTTGATAATTAAATCTGTAAAACAATGAAATTAAATACCTTTATTTGCCCAACTCCGTCGCCATCTTTAAACACACTTTAACTCATTTTTGTATAAAGCGATGCGCTTTTAAATGCGGTATATTATTATTATTATTATTATTATTATTATTATTATTATTATTATTATTATTATTAATTTATTTTTAAAAAGTGACCATATTAGTTCATATAAATAAAAAATACCTTCCCGCGCCATGACATGAGACGTTAAGAACTGAATTTGTATGGAAGCCAATGACTGGTCGAGCACAAAACAGAATCACTGAGTGGAGAGAACCGAAGTGAGGCTGCAGAGATCTCATAGGAGCACGCCTTTCACCAATCTGAGGGCTCCAAACAACAAGAGCACTCACAAAAGCCAAGAAATACTATTATAACCATTTATCACTGGTTCTGTTGTATAGAAAATATTAACTTGTTGTTTTAAACGTTCGCCTTTAAATGTGCTGGTTTGCGCACCAAAACAGATTAATAAAGATTTGAAATAAAGCTTGTGTGTATGTGTTTATGATGTAGACAGGGACGTGTCCTTAACAATTAAAATGGCAACACAGGAAACTGAATGCAATATCCCCTTACTAATCAAATATAATTTTTAAATGTTTACATTCAGACCCCAAATAATAATTCCTATCTTTCTACATTGTAATATTACAAAATGTTTGGTTGATGTGTCCACAATCAAAAAAAGAATATTAACATTGTTAACGTAAACTGTTAAGGTTAAACTATTGAAACGTTTAACGTGCGAGAACAACGATTACTTAAAATGTATAGCTAACCTTCCCCTTCACTTTAACCCCAAAAGGCAAACGAAATTTGAAACGTCTTTAGTCCATTGGTTCTGTCATGTAATGTTTTGTATTAATAATGCCAAATTAAAATATAATGTTGTTTATTTGTTATTTGTATTATCGTTGTTACTTTGAAATTTGAATTTACAGAAGGAAGCTGTATTGGCTACTGCAGTAATAAAGACAACGTGTACTTTAGCCTCTGGTATAGAATCTAATGTACCTCAATTAACCTATTTTATAGCATTGATCAGCAGTCACGTTTATAAACGTATTGTGTTATCTGCCCTTTACTGTAAACAAAATCAGCATGTTCATAATAATTACTAACAAATTGATATTTATCCCACAGTAATCTTCTAGAAATGTAACATTTAAAATAAGTAATTTAGTTTGTATAATTAGCTTTAACTAACATTTGACTTTTTTATGCAATTATAATATTGATTATAATATGAAGCTCAAAATTACATTGCACACACGACACACACACACACACACACACACACACACACACACACACACACACACACACACACACACACACACACACACACGTTTTTAATATTTTTAAATGTACCATATCAGGATACTTCCTAAGAAACCCATCTCCTTGCAGAGTCTTAATATATATTTTTAATAAACCAGAATCCATCTAGTCTTGGACATAATGTGTTGCATTATGCTAAATAGATGCCCCAAAAAATAATACATCCGATGATTTTGTTACTTATATTTGTCCACAAAATATGTAGTATAACACAGTAATTAGCGGCAAGATAAACACACTGTTTATTAGGTATATGAGCGCTTTTGTTGCATACTACACGTGGTTATTTTGAGTCAATGCACAAACAACTGATTTTAAACTTCGAACGATGAAAGCGTGTTTATTGCAGCTTTCAACTCACTTTAAAACACAGTGCCTGTGGCAAATCTCTGCCTCTCCCCCACCTTGAATCTAACTGGCAGACACAGGTACATTGTGCAACATACAACATAACAGCATACATACACATACGACATGCTTTTCTGCTTATAAAACACACTACAAAATCTAAACATGTCATTATTATTATTATTATTATTATTATTATTATTATTATTATTATTATTATTATTATTATTATGCACTCATGTGACTTATTTAGGGTTTCCAATCATCAAAATACAATGACCAAGAAAGTTTCCGTTTTGTGGAACGTGCAGACTCATGTATGTCCACGAAAAGCCAGATTTCGTTCTGCCAAATGACAAACACTGGCTACAAGTCTAGTCATAACAGATTTCCAGTACTTGTGTAATTTTCTGTTACAGCTAAATTAATGTCATTCTGGCTAATCAATAGTAGTATTGGTGCTCATTCCTACCTGTAGGGTGCGCCATGTTCCCATGTTGTGTTCGCGCGGCTTTGAATGTTCATGTTCATTAAGAGCACGTGAAAGGCTGCCAGGCCTTGAAGTCCTCCTTGAAAATGCTGCCATCACGTTCGCTAAAGAGTGCACAGCAAAAGCAAAACCTGCATCCGAAGAAGGAGAATATACCAGCCACGTACCGAAGAATTTTGTCACCGTTCTTCATGTGCATGTAGTAGTTATCTTTCGTAAAACGGCGGGCAACCGCTGCCGCATCGTGAAAATTCCATTCCCAAAATCTGTTTCGGACCTGTTTTTACAATTTCGCATCGTTGGCCATTGCTTATATGACCTGGCCTAAGTGCTGGGTCATTAGGTAACATGCTGTTATGTGCTGTGCTAGCCACAGCATGATGCGAGAGGGCCCTCCTCGGTTTCCACATCATCTGCAGGTGTTCCAGCTCGTGTTCCAGTAGCATCCTCAGCAGCTGCAGCCGCCGACTTACAACGAGCATCTTCTTTACTGCCTGCCGCGTGCTGTGATGCAAGGTATGATGTTAGTTTAGGGTAAGTTACCATACGCTTCGCTTTTCAGAGCTGCAAATGATAACTCCGCTTCGTTTTTCTTTTTCAAGCTCCGACACTTTGGTAATTAAAACATAAGCAACGGTCCGCGCTAGAAGATGGGTTAATTTTTTAGACTTTCCAATTAAATACACTATGAAATTGAATAGGCCTATTCTATTACAGAAATAATCACTAAATTGAACCAGTCTATGTAATCACGTGCAAAAAAAAGGTATAGCGTAATTTTTAAAATTATTATTATTATTATTATTATTATTATTATTATTATTATTATTATTATTATTTGTTAACCTTAAACACATTTACAATCTCCAGCATAACCGCCTTCTGTTTTTTCGTAATAGTCTTGTCAGGTCACGCGGTTGTCAGTATTAGTGATGAAATTTTGTTTCCCGCACTAGTCGGCAGCACCCGGCCCGAACATCTCAAAAAGCTATATCCACTGCGCTTTGGTTTTACCTAGTCACCAATGACACATAACTGCATACATGCCAACCGTCCCTATATGGTCGGGACAGTCCCGATTTCCTAGCAAATGCCCCGTGTCGCGATGCACAGGAAGAAAGTCCCGATATTAACCCATAGAAAATAATTTATTCTGAACAGTAGTTAGTGAAAACCACACGCCCTGCTCTTCGTGCGGCTGACACATCTGCTGATCATTATACAAAGGTAAGAACGCTTCATTATGTCTATTTTTACTGTCATGATGGTCGTGTCGTGTTGAATTTGGGGGGGGGGGGCGGCGGGGATACGAGCATCCCGCTGAACAGTTTCTAAATGTTGGCAAGTATGTAACTGTCACATTTGTTGTCTTGTCATGTTTTGAATATGTGCATACTCTTAATAAAATGTTTAAAAAATGTCATCAAGGTCGACTTGGTGTCCCTTCGCTGCCTCGGGGCCCCATGCGAGTGTGGGTTGCATGTCCCTAACGCCGTCACTGGAAAATAGTCTATTCAAAAAGAACCTTCCAATAGCAAATGGCACTCCCAGTTTAAACGTACCGTGTCTTCAAAATGGAGGAATGATCTGATTGGCAGTGCCTCAGACAGCAGTTCGAATCATCCGGTTAGTGAAAAAAACTGGTCAAAGCTCTGTAGTCTGGATTGTGTGGGGCTGACTGGAGGCCAGTAAAGGGGAGTTCAGATTTGTTCTACATAAATCACAAGTTAAATAAACTTATACAATGTGTATTATGTTTTTGTTTAATGACTAAACAGACTTAAGATTGTCACCAGAAACGTTTGTCAAAATCAGTGGGGGGGAAAAAACACATGCAGTGCACATGAAACTTAATTACTAAAGAGATTTCAAAACTGAAAATATTGTAATATAAACCGACACGATCTTTTGATATTGGGGCATGTTTAAAAACGTTCTAAATTATAAATAAAAACAACGGATGCAATGATTCACAAATCTGTAACATAATTGTTCCTTCTTAAATACGTAAACAAACCTAAAAAAATGAATAGGCCTACCTATGTACAACTGGAAACCATTTTCTATATACAGCAATTAAATGCAACTAGCATTTGATTTTCTTAATACAAAAACAACTAAGGTTGTGCAACTAATGTGATTTCAAAAGCTGGTACTGGTTGTAAAACATCAAATGAAGTATCATTACATCAACAACAATAGAATTTTTAATAATCATTTTTCCTAAACCCACTGGTTTTACTGTTGTATATATTTTCAGCAGTTTAAAATGACAAATAATACTGAAAAAATGGAATTGGCAAAAGTGCAACTTTAATTATCAACCAAATATAGGCCTACTATTTGGATTTAGTTGAAGGATTAGTATTATAATTAAACGATTTAACATAATTAAGGACTGAAACAAACTACTGGTGTCAATTTCATGGTTTACACCATTAAGGGATCTTCATAGAAATCAATAATGTTGCTATGTGTTGTTGACCCCTTTGGCTGGTGTGGTTGTAAAGCCAGAGAGCAGCCCCCACCCTTCCCCCAACAGCACAAGGCAGCCCTTCACATTCAGGACATAATGAAAGGGATCCCCCTGTGATTGAGAGAAAAAAACAGCTCCCTTTAATGTAAGGATTCCATTTAACAATGCAAAACAAAGATGCCAAAACACTGCAGTAACTGAGCTTCACAAATACTGATTAAACCACCATTACAAGCCTTGTTTTTTTAGTATTACACCACCAATCAAACATGAGAAGATGGATACCAGAGGAAGTTAACAAACATGGTGTACATCTCATTCATTCTCGCCTTAACATATGCAGTATACTACGACTCCCCCATTCCCCAGTTCGTCTCTCTAGATTTTATATATATATATATATATATATATATATATATATATATATATATATATACACACACACATATGCATGCCTACATGGGAACATATTACACACTCACTTTTGTTTCATAGCATTTATGAATGATCCCTCCCCCCTCTTCCACACCACCGAGTTGTGTAGCCTACTACCCAGAACCCCCTTACCCACAATATCTTGCCACTGCTTACCTGCAATAACGTTTTACTATTCCAGCATGCAGCCAATGAGAAGCAAGACATAATAAGACAGGCACACTCAAATCAGACCAAAAAGATGATACAGCAAGCACGTAGGTTTCCAGCACAAGATAACGCACCCCAGTTCCCGTGCATTTTCCCAATTTAGTATCTAATTGAGGAATTGGAATTGCTCACGTGAGAAGTTGATTTGTAGTTTGAACACGTGGCTCATTCAAAAAGCCGGACTAGTCAAGTGATTTTTTGCTCTCGAATGTATTTGGAGGCGGTACCGAGATTAACATAGTGTGACATTTTCACAGTATCTGCCAGGGGGTTCGGGGAAGACGAAAGTAGTTTTTCTCCTCCTTTTTTAATTTTTTTTTTTTTTTTTTTTTGCCAAGCCCGCCATCCTTGGTAAAGAGTGTTCTAAAATATTTTAGGCTAATTTATTTTCCGGGAGAGAGAAAAATAAAAATAAAAAACGAACACTCTCATGACAATCTGAGAGTATAATACTGCTTTTTCTGCAAGGGTTGCATTTCCCGTGCTAAACACAATGAATAAGCTTTATATCGGCAACTTGAGTGAAGACGCGAGCCCCGTGGAATTGGAAAGACTCTTTAGGGAGTGGAAGATACCTTTCAGTGGCCAGTTTCTTGTTAAAACTGGTTACGCGTTTGTAGATTGCCCAGATGAGAACTGGGCAATGAAGGCCATCGACACACTCTCAGGTAAGAGAAAATAACAGAACAGAATAAACATTACTTTTTCTTGTATGTTAAAATACATAAGTTAAAAAAAATACAATTGCTGCACCCAACCGTTTAAATAATAATAAAAATAACAGATAACAATGAAAGGGTTCATTTCAGTCTTATCTTATTCATATATTACAAACCAGATCACGACTGAGGCCGAGCACGCTGTCCGGTATACAGTTACGGTCTTTAAATAATAAAATAAGCATGTAATGTGCATGTCGTATGCGCAGTAAGTTATATTTAACCACTTTATTAAGAGCGTAAGACGTCCTCTTTTTATCAAAGTGATATTATATATATATATATATATATATATATATATATATATATATATATACATACACAATTTCACCCCTAACCTAACTGGGTCACGAAGGCCAGTGAACGGTGTTGGTGTAAGTTGTTTGCAATAATAATTTTAAATACCCCCACCCAAAAAATAATATATATATATATATATATATATATATATATATATATATATATATATATTCAGTCAGTCAGTCACTAAACTACCATACGAGGCGTTTCAAAGAATTATGTACAGACGGGCGTATCAAACTTTGTTTTGTTATATTTTGATTATCCTTCAGAAGCAGAAAGGAAACGGCAAATGGGTTCGACTCAACACATGACAGTATGCTGCTGGTTACACTTACCGTTATGAGTGCAGTATATTGTATTGATACATTTTAGTGTTGGGCAATTGTAATAAAGTAACTGTTACAAGACACGGTACATTGTATTTTAAACCTGGAAATGCTGCACTTATTTAGACATTGACACAATTAAAATAATTTATGTTAAGTGCCCCTTTTGAGTAAAAATATATAAGTCACTTCGTCACAAATGCAGTAGGTTATTTGCGCGGGGCAATTCTTTAAGCTATATCTACTGCGCTTTTAGAAAACATAGCTGCAAACGGACCGCACACACATCTAGATTTAATTTCTTATTGTGGGGTATGTTTTTACATCAGGTTGCTACAATACGCATTTTAACAATGTAAAAAAGTGTGTTTGCAGTGCTGATTACATTTTTACCAAATAAATTACAATCTCACAAAGTTCTCTCAGCTATAGGGAACGTAATGTGTTGATTTTTCTGTAACCACCGAGATTCACTGAAAGGTATCTGTTTCTATTTACAGGTAAAGTAGAACTCCATGGAAAACTCCTGGAGGTGGAACACTCGGTCCCCAAAAGACGAAGGTAAACATTTGTTTTCCTAACTCCAAAAACATGGTGGCTGAACATGAGTGGGCGTGCAGTAATTACTTGTATGTATTGGTTAAAATACAAATAGTATAACCTTGCTTTGGCCTTCTGCTCGTGCATTTTGTGTTTTTCACGCCTGGTTTGACTTCTGATTTTTATTAATTGATTAAAGTCGGTTTTAATAATTGTGTGTTGCTAAAAAAAAAGTGTTCACCCAACAGTTGTGGGGCTTTAGCAGGAAAAGATGGGGTGTTTAGCATTAGACTAACAAGCACGTGTGCAAGCAGTTATAAATGCAAACAATAAAGCATCATTCTGGATGTGACCGTATCACTCTTAGTTCACATAACTGTCGTATTTTTTTTTTTTTTTTTAAAAGGAAAAAAAAGCATTTTCAAATTTCGGCTCATATTTTTCGGTATAGATTAATTGTTGCACTGCCTATTGGGCTAAAAAACAAAAAATCTGATGTCGCTAAATCTCGCAACCCATCACGATTATTGAACCATTTCATGATTTGATTGCATATTATGGTACGTGTTATGTCGTTGTGTGGTATGAGGAATATTAAGTGCATTATATTCAGTCGTGTGTGTTACAGTATGTATCTACTGTCGCACAAGTTATAATGTAGAAGTGTAACTTCAATTTACAGTCAGTGTGAATCTATTGATATAGTTAACGTTAATGTGACGCATCTGATGTGTGAAATTAAAATATGCAAGTTATGTAATTAATGAAAGCCTGATGCGTGGTACTGTAATTTAAAAATATATATATATATGTATTTTTTTCCCGGCCACGTGCGCACAATTTACGTATCAAATAGCCTAAGTAAATAGAATTGCATTTAATTATAATTCCAAGTCTTTATATACAAAGATTATATATTCTATTTCCTCATATACAAAGCATTTGGATATCGACTCCTAAAGGGTTGATAACAAAATAATAATACTGAAGTGTCCGATTATATATAATAAAAATAACTTTACCAATTAAACATTTCAGTGTTTTAAGTCCTCTAATATGAGTAACTGTTTATAAAGTACTGAATGAAAAACAATGGTTTATTTTTGCGTTTTTTTGATATAAGTACATCCACTGGGTGATGGAGGCATTTCAATCTGATTTCATTCATTGAGGTAAAAAAAATAAAAATAAAAAAATAAAAAAAAACATTCGGACCTGTGACGTGAAACTATAAAAATAGCAAAAGATTGTTTTACATAAGTTCATTTCTAAATATTCTTTATGAATTAAGTTTAACTTTTTTTGATGTGTGTTGGCACAGTAGTAATTTGTATATTTCCAGATTGCAGAGTTGTGCAATTAAAGTTTTGTGTTTTTTCCATCTTTTTGTTTGGCCAAAACTTTATAAACGTTTCTAATTATTTTGTTTAAAACGCATATTAAAGTAAAACCCGCACATGCGCACACCAAGGCTGAAATTGCACGGTGAAGTTTGTGTAGTTTCTGTGGAGAATCCTGTAGAGATTTGGCTGAGAGGCCCGCCCAGATGGCTGATATGTTGCCATAATTTTTACATATATCTATATCTCCATCTATATCCCAGCTTTATATGAGATTGATATAGATAGATATATTATTACACATACTACTTTTGAGATGGGGATGTGAGGGGTAGAGTAGTTAAGAGATCATGTTTACTGTTTTATATATCCTTTTTTATACATATATATTGAAGTTTTTTGGGGGCGGGGTGAGGAGGGATGAGACTAGTAAATTCCCCCTTTTCCTGTCTGCCTTACTTAAATTCCAGTGCTCTACTGAGCTTGTAGTGTGGTGGGGGTGGTTGAAATCCATACCCTCTGCGTAAGAAAGGACGAGAAGTAATGTTAGGGAGGGTTGCCATAAAGTTGAGCTGAGACTGTTGAGCCAATCACGGCTGAGTTTGCTAGATTTTTTTTTTTTTAATTTTTTATTCAAAGTGAATTCTTAGGCCCAGCAGTCACTGCATTCCAACCTTGGTTTGGATGTGACGTGTGCACGCCCACCATTGTGAGAATGACCTTTGTACCTGCTGTGAAACGCAGGTTGGGAATATGGTGCTGTAGAGCATCGAGTGACGCATTTAAACGGCTGATGAATGGGGGGGTCTAGTCAACCCTTCTGCAAAGTTAAAGGCTGATTGGGAGATGCCCCCTTTTTAAAAAAAATTAAATAAATAAATAAATAAAGTGGCTACTGCTATCTCCTGAAATGGTTTATGGTTCATTGGCTATGATTCTCATGCCTTTCAGAAGTTATTCCTAATGTCTAATATAAATAAGACCTTTACTTCATAAGCAAGTTTTTTTTTTTTTGACTGATCTGTTTCACTGTGTGCAAACCCAACTGTGGGAGCAACAACATAAAAAAAACATTAAGCTTTTGATAGCACTATAGGTTCCCCACTCTGTACTATTGCTAATGTAAGAGCAGCTGGTTTAGTGGAGTATATGGGACAATCTGAATATGCAAGTACTCTGGCTGTCATTTGGTGGTTGTTTGGATGGGACATGACATGGGCCACCTAGATAGGGGGAGGGGGGGTGAATTTGCACACACACACACACTGAAACACTTTCTATGATTTGAGTGCATTCTTCAGCCACTGTAAGTGATCCAAGCCTACTTTCGTCGCCTTGTGCCTGTTTTTTATTTTCTTTTAGTTTTGTTTACTCCTACAGCGGTTCCACCCAAATCTGCTTTTCTTGCACAGTGTTGTGAAGGAACAGTGTTGATGGGAGTTTTCCAATACATTTTTTAAATTTAAATTTAAATATCAATATAAATGTGTATCATAAATAACAGCAATTTTTGGATCCCCATTGTTACACAATATAGATACAACAAGATTAAAATAGAGAAGTAATTGTGGTGTCTGTTCTGGTGT
>CM060249.1:7978265-8020765 GCA_030684275.1 Acipenser oxyrinchus oxyrinchus
AGAGCAGCAGCATGATCAGAAAGAGGACCATAAGCAGCTTCCACCTCTGAAACCATTCGCTTGTAATCCCACTGATCAGATCTGGGGTTTTTGTGCACGATGCAACCCGCTGCCCCAACCAAACAATACTTAAGTTGTACAGACATGGTTCTTTCTGACCAGTGGTTAGCCTTTGCACAATTTTCAAAGCGGTGGAGAAAATCTCTCCACGAACCCGAGCCATCAAACTGTCCAGGCCGCAGAGTAGGAATTCTTTCCTTGTGGGTCGAGCATTCACTATCACTACTGCTGGGCGATGTCTCAAAATGCACCTGCCTGCGTAGCCTATTGCGTGATTGCTTCCTCCGATTATCACAAAAAGGCCCCTCAAAATAAGACTAGCCTGCACCCTGCTCTCTCCCAATTGGCTGTGAATACATCAGACCGTGGCTATTACTAGCTACAAAATCAGCATGGTGCTGGCGACCTGACATTATTGGTGTGTATGGCACAAAAATGATTCACCGTCCTGCAATGGTGTTGATTGGCGGTGACTGTAGGCCACACTCACTGGAGTGTTAGCAGTGTGCCTGCTCTCTAAGCCCGATTTGTATCAGTTTGATCATTTACAAAAGGATTGTTTGCTATAAATGGATTCGTACACACGACTTTGCTGCTGTGGTACAGAATAACCACTGAATGGATTCAAAGTACTTGCATTAGCAGGGTATTCATTATTTACAGCAGTATTTTCCTCACCAGACATCGAGGAGTTAATTCCTAATGCAATGCCAGAATCAGCACTCAGTACTGTAAGTTCACTACTAACTGGTCTCACACTGTTTGCAGTAAACAACTCCGGACACACAGATACAACTTCAGCATTTGCAGAAAGAAAAGGGTTCGTATTCACATTCATATTTGCACCCACATACTGCAAAGAACCATTCTGAGCCCAAACCGCTGGAAACAGCACATTATTTCTCTCTACAGAATTTCCATCCATGCTTAACAAACAGTAAACAACTTACTGCACAATAAATCAACAAATAATAAACTCGCAGTGCAAAAATATACACAAACACAATTTAAACATGCACGCTATTGTCCCGGACGAGCCCCCAGTGTTACCTTTCTGATTATCTTCTTATAATCAACTTTAGGGACCTGCAAAACTAACAAGCCCCAAGGGCCAGAGCAGAATAAACTCCAAGTTTATATACTTATATAGCTCTGGGGTAAACCCCTAAACAGTTGCATAATGATAATAGCGATGCACCTTATAACAACAAACAATAACCACTGTAGTAAGTAGAACAAAATAGCTGCGGTTTATTACCAGAGAATACAAGCTCAACACGTGTCTTACTCACAGCATGGGCAAGAGAGAGAGAGAGAGAGAAAAATTCAGAGCACTTCCCTGACAACACAGACACCCCTCCCTCCCTGTACCCAGAATTCCCCCATTTAAAGGCACAGTCTTATAACACTGTGCACCGATGCTGTAGAACGCACTCTCGCTCGAGATTTGAGTTTCTGAGTCCCTTTCTGTTTTTAAATCTCTCCTTAAAACACATTTATTTAAATTGACATTGTTTTAGATTCTTTGTTGTTTTTATTTTCTTGATTTTTAATGTTGTTAGTAGTTTGTATTCAATTCTGTATAGTTCATGAGTTTTGTTTTATTGCTATTTTACTTGTCTTCCCTTGCTTTGTTAAGCACTTTGTGATAATTCTTTATGAAAGGCGCTATATAAAATAAAGATTATTATTATTATTATTATTATTATTATTATTATTATTATTATTATTATTATTATTATTATTATATTTGTGAACCCTCATTTGCACATCTCCACCCCGTTTTCTTGAATTTATGCAGGAGCACCATAATGACATATTCATCTAAGGTTGAACTGCAAAAAAAAACTGCTGTCGCAAAGCATTCCAGTCGCTAACAGCATTGCGCATGCTTAGTACATTTCACCCTAGACTTCCGACTCGTTTGCAACTGGTTTGCGATTATTGCGACAGGCACAACACTTTAGTACATCTACCCCTAAATGATTTTAGGGTTTTTTTACTTTATTTTAATTATTATTATTTTTAACTTGGCCTACTAGTAGCCTTGATAATTAACACACAATGGATCATGGTCCTATGCAGATGCTCAGAATGAGCTGGAGGGGTTAGTGGCACATGTGTGCAGTCTTATTGCTCCCAACACGCTGGGAAAACCAGAAATGTCATAGAAATTTGTTTTCAAGGCTTGTAAGTACACCCTGACTTTAGTGAAAATTAGGTACTCAAAAATGCATTGAGCACAACTGGCAACGCACGAGAAAAAGAGGACTGGGAAATGCCAGCAACAATTGTGATTGTTTAAAACGTGCTTTCAAAAGTTCTGAACAAATTGATGCAATTGTAAGTGTCGCAATTGTCTGCAGCTTTAGTACATCTCATTATAATATTTGTGAACCCTCATTTGCACTATCTCTGCTCCCTTTTTTGCTAATTTATGCAGGAACGCCCACAATTACATATTCATCTAAGGTTGAACAGCAAAGAAAAACTGCTGCCGCAAAGCATTTCCTAAAAAGTCGCTAACAACATTGTGCATGTTTTGTACATTTCACCCTAGACTTCCGACTCGTTTGCAACTTTTGTACATCTACCCCAAAATGTATACTTTGTGAATTGTTGCAACGAAAATGCACATTGAGGTATGTTTCCGCTGCGACTGGCCCATCTTAGTACATCTACCCCCGAGTGTTTTTAAGTAACCCATTAATGTGTGATAGGGTATTTCGGGTAGCAGTTGTTGGAACGTCTAAAAAGGGTTAGCATTCTTTGCCTAGAGATTTTGCCAATAAAGGCACTCTCTGTCCAGAATCCAGTGCTAAAGTCAACCAGGGCCTGCTGTGCGCCAGGGGAACAAATGAAAGAATCTGTTCAGCCTCAAGGCGGTAGCAGAGATCAAGTACAGCAGCTGCCAATGTCAATACGGAGGGAATAGTTCTGGGCTTGTGCCCAAGGGACCGAACAATTACTTGCCACAAACACAGAGAAAGAGTGAAAATAAATATCACTAAAGACATCTGACAATTTTTTTTCTTTATTTTCTTTGTATGTAATATATATATAAATTGAAACTAAATACTTGTATATATACAATTATTTAGTTCCAATTTAAAATAATCTTTTATTCGCAATTATTATTATTATTATTATTATTATTATTATTATTATTATTATTATTATTATTATTATTTATTTCTTAGCAGACGCCCTTACCCAGGGTGACTTACAGTCTTAAACAAAAAAATATATTTCAAGAATCACAGTACAAGTATTAATACAATCAAGAGCAAGATAAAATACAATGACACAATGACAAAATACAATGAATTAGCTGTAAATGTTTCTTATGACAGGGTTTTACAAGATACATTCTTAATGACTGTTTACCAATTAATAGTCCTTACTGTTTACTCAGGTTGAAGCTGTGTCTTAACCATACTGTATTACTAGGTAGACAGTTTCTAAATTGCATAGTACTGCTACTTTCCCCTATCTGCTTGGAAAGCAGTTTTTATAACTATACTGTAGATCATAATGCCTCATGGTTACCTCACCAGCAGTGATCATTGTGGCCAATGTATATCCATTTTTGGTCTGAAGTCCATGAGCTTGCTTCGGAGAGAGTGTTGTAGCCACAAACCAGGATCTACATGATGCCTCTTGGGGAAATGAATTGATTGTCATCATGCTAAAACTTTGATTTTTATGCTGACAGTACTCTACTGTTTAGTTAAATCTGCTGAGCACAGGGATGTCCAGTCTAAGGTTATACTGGTTGGAACTACGTATCAGTGCAGCTGTGAAGCATAAGAACATAGTTTGAACACTCACCTACAATGTCATCCTTTTATTATCAAAATAAATCAAAGACCTGCACTCCCGATAAGTGTAGCCGTAGGTGGGTCGGAGATCACAAAGCAAATGAGAAGTAATAGAAAAATTCTGCACACTGCATTTTGCAAAATTTCACTTTATTGTTTAAAAGAAATAAAACAAAAAAGAGCTAACGTTTCGGTAGTCAGACCTTCGTCAGAGCAACTTCATCTTGGAAGTGTCAACCCATTTGAAAAGAGAGCACACTTGTCACCAATTAGCAATCACAGTTCAATTGAATAATCTTCAGCCGGATATCAATTATCAAAGAGCCATCAAATTTCATGCTATTAAATAGAATTACACCTGTTAGAGGGCATCTCTAGACCATAAGTCGTAACATTATACGTAAAATATCATATAATATTAAATGTAACATATTTAGATGTCACAAAAGCTTAACAATTTAACCAATGCAACACTTCTGGAATTAATTACTAATATATAAAGAAAACTGTTCAATAAATAAGAACATAAGAAAGTTTACAAACGAGAGGAGGCCATTCAGCCCCTCTTGCTCGTTTGGTTGTTAGTAGCTTACTGATCCCATAATCTCATCAAGCAGCTTCTTGAAGGATCCCAGGGTGTCAGCTTCAACAACATTACTGGGGAGTTGGTTCCAGACCCTCACAATTCTCTGTGTAAAAAAGTGCCTCCTATTTTCTGTTCTGAATGCCCCTTTATCTAATCTCCATTTGTGACCCCTGGTCCTTGTTTCTTTTTTCAGGGCAAAAAAGTCCCCTGGGTCGACATTGTCTATACCTTTTAGGATTTTGAATGCTTGAATCAGATCACTGCGTAGTCTTCTTTGTTCAAGACTGAATAGATTCAGTTCTTTTAGCCTGTCTGCATACAACATGTCTTTTAAACCTGGAATAATTCTGGTCGCTCTTCTTTGCACTCTTTCTAGAGCAGCAATATCCTTTTTGTAAATCTAAGTACAGACATTATAAATACTTGTTGAAACCCTCCTAAATAGACAATTAATTATATCAAAAAGTCGTTATGTACAATCAAATGTCCGCAATACAATCAAAATGATACCGGCAAGTCCAATCACATTACTTGTATCAAAAAGTTGTTATTATTATTTATTTCTTAGTAGAGGAACTTATCCAGGGCGACTTACAATTGTTACAAGATATCACATTATTTTTACATACAATTACATTATTTTTTTACACATTATTTTTACATACAATTATCCATTTATACAGTTGGGTTTTTACTGGAGCAATCTAGGTAAAGTACCTTGCTCAAGGGTACAGCAGCAGTGTCCCCACCGGGGATTGAACCCACGACCCTCCGGTCAAGAGTCCAGAGCCCTAACCACTTTAGGTTTGTAAGGTGTAGATCCAATAAACTTCTCTCCGCTTTACTAATTCAGCTACATTTCCTACTCTTATTTGGGTTTTAATTTTTTCAATTCCATTAAATCTCAATGTAGAAATGTTGTGGATATGATCATTAAAATGGACTGCTACGGGGTTTTTATGTTCACTAATTCTTTGTTTGAGCATATGTGTTGTTTTTCCTATATCTGCCAAACCACAGGGGCATCGTATCATATAGATAACATTAGTTGAAGTACAGGTAATGATGTCTTTAATTGGAAATCTTTTGCCTGTTTGTATGGTATTATTACACTGAGCACAGTTGCAACATGTATAGTTACCATTAGGTATTTGGGCTTAACAGAGTTTGTGTCTGAATTTTTTTCTTGGGTTGAAAATTTGCATGTACCAATTTATCCCACATATTTGGGCCTTGTTTAAAAACTACCAAAGGTGGATCTTTGAACTGTGTCATTATAGATGGATCAGTGGATAATAAATTCCAGTGCTTATTAGTAGCCGTTCTGAATAGATGAGATTTTATGTTGTGGTGCAGGTGGACCAGCTGCAGAGGGAGAACAACAGGGGGCAATGGGTCATTTCTGCCATGGCCAAGAGGTCAACCTGTGCTTCCCTGAAGCGTTCCCAAATGCACTGCACCACCTGAGTGTGCAATCGCCATTCTGATGGGTGAGGACCCTCCCTGGAGAGGAGGTCCGCCGCCCAGTTCACCACTCCCGGGAGATGTACAGCCCAGAGGGACAAGAGGTGCCTCTGTACCCAGATCAGCAGCCAAAAGGCTATGCGGTGTAACCCCGGGGACCGAAGCCCTCCCTGGTGGTTCACGTACGCACCACTGACATGTTATCCGTGCAGACTAGGACATATTTGTTGTAAAGCACAGGGAGAAAATGTTGTAAACCAGTTGCCCGGCTGGACAGACTGGAGGATGTGGCGATGTGTGACCATCTGGAACCTCCTCTTCCTCAAGAACCCATTGAGGTGTCTCAGGTCTAGGATGGGACGAAGGCCGTCATCCTTTTTTGGCACCAAAAAATACCTTAAGTAGAACCCCTTTCTTTGAGAGGTGTGTTCTACGAGACGGATGGCTTGTTTTTGAAGTTGTGTTTCTACCTCTTGTTTGAGGGCCAAGACCTGGAGAGGATCGTTCACGGATGTGACCGTGATCCCTCAAAAGGGAGGAGGTCCCAAGTGGAATTGCAGTGTGTAGCCGGTGTGTACGGTGGCGAGCACCCAGGAGTCTTAGGTGCAACTGCGCCAGTAGTGCAGGTGGTGTTGTGCGAACGGATGGGTCTGAGGCCGTGAGCCTTCAGGGCCCCTGCTGGGACTGCTGGAGCTGGGGCGGAGGCTGCCTTGGAGGCTGCCTGGAGTGGTTCCACTGGAACTGTCTCCCTGGGTACTGGTGCGCTGGGGCCCCACATCTGGCATTCCCTCGTCCTTGCTGCTGGCTCCTTGCCACGGAGGCCTGGATGCGGTGCCTCAGGTCGCTCCGTGGTGCCATAGGGACCAGGATAGTCCGGGTTACCGTGGTAACTGCCAGATGCCAATGCCTCATTCTTCCCCATGCTGAGGCATTGCAGCTACCTGCCGGGATGCCTATTGCTCCCTGTGAGAGCGTTGCAAGATCTCCTCTACCGCTCGTCCAAATCTATGGCCAGGGGACATCCTCATCCAGGACCCGCACTTGGGCCATAGCTGCCTGCGTGCCACCACTACGCCCTCCAGGCTTCTGCCCAGGGCTTGCCCCTGGAACCCTGAAATCTGCAGCAAGGTGCCTGAAACTGCAGTCGACGTGTGCGCTGGTCTGAAAACAGACCTGCACTACTCAGAGCTTGCATTCCAGGGTACCTGGAGGAAGTTGGCAGCCCTTTCGATCAGCGCCCAAACCGAGCTTGAGGGCGCTGGAATAACCCTAACCCTAACCCTAACCTGAGTCAGGTCCTGGGTCCTGAGTCTCTGTGCGCAAGAAGGACTCCTCACCACGTCCTGTTGGTCAACCTCTGCTGCAACCACTGGCGAAGCTGGGGTATGCTGTGGGGCAGACGATGGTGGAGCTGGGGCAGGAGCAGGGGGGACCTGCTGCCTGCTCAAGTGCTCAAGTATTTGGGCCATTTGGCCCTTTAACTTGGCAATATCCCTTGCCTGGTCCGCATTTCTAGATCTCTTTTTGCCATTCGAGGGAGATCTAGATCAATTGCTGGGGCGCTGTGAAAACTGCGTACAAGAAATACTCTGCGTAGGACTCGGAGAGTGAAGAGGGGAGGCCTGGGATTCCGAGACCGACGATGGCTCGCCTAGGCTGGCTGTAGGGTTCTCGTTTGAGAAAAGCGACATTCTTTTCTTCAGCGTGCTCTCTTTGGACCCAACGCAAAAAGAGCAAGATGACCTCTCTGCCAAGGCAGCAGAGGCATGCTCGATACCCAGGCATCTCACACACAGTGACGTGCACGGGTGGAAAGTCGACATTGCAGTCGTGGTGCTTAACTGCAGAGTGTCTACGGGGCCGAAGCACTGAGGCATCGAGCTGTGTAGCACCGAGGGACTGAAAAAAGGCCGAGAGAATAGAGTGTGCTGGGTGAAGCGCCGCAGGCATTGATGCGCCAAGGCAGCGAGTCTTCAAGGCACCGAGGGTGTCGAAGCACCGAGGTGCAGAGGCTATGGCTTTAGGAGGCTGTGTGGTCCAGTGGTTAAGGAAACGGGCTTGTAACCAGCAGGTCCCCGGTTCAAATCCCAGCTCAACCAATGACTCACTGTGTGACCCTGAGCAAGTCATTTAACCTCCTTGTGCTCAGTCTTTCGGGTGAGACGTTGTTGTAAGTGACTCTGGAGCTGATGCATAGTTCACACACCCTAGTGTCGTATCTTGTAAAGCGCTTTGTGATGGTGGTCCACTATGAAAGACGCTATATAAAAATAATTATTATTATATTATTATTATGGACACAAGGGACACAAGGCTACAAAGACCTCGAAGCGTTCGAAGCACCAAGGCTATGGATGCTTTCTGTTCAAAAATTTTGAATGGTATCGATATATAGTATAGAATTTGTAGATAAAGCCACAGAGATGAAACAAATATTCATCACATGTGGTTACCCTAATAGCTGGGTGGAAACAGTTTTTAATTTGGTTTTGAATAAACCACATGGTGAACTTCTACAAAAAAAGACAAAAAGATTTGTTACATTAATCACAACATAAAATCTCATCTATTCAGAATGTCTATTAATAAGCGCTGGCATTTATTATCCACTGCTTTGTCTCTAATGACACAGTTCAAAGATCCACTTTTGGTAGTTTTTAAATGAGGCCCAAATATATGGTATAGATAGTTGGGTTTTTACTGGAGCAATCTAGGTAAAGTACTTTGCTCAAGGGTACAGCAGCAGTGTCCCCCATGTGGGATTGAACCCATGACCCTCTGGTCAAGAGTCCAGAGCCCTAACCACTACTCCACACTGCTCCCCCAAGGCATATCAGAAATGCCCAAGATGCAATTTTATTTGCAATTCTTTGTAAAATACAGTTATTTTCATGAAAAGTTTAATATTGTGCCACCACTAATTTTGTGTGTGGGCGTTCCAAAGCATACACGGAAGTGTTGCATTGGTTAAATTCTTAAGCTTTTGTGACATCTAAATATGTTATATTTAATATTATATGATATTTTACGTATAACGTTACAACTTATGGTCTAGAGATGCCCTCTAACAGGTGTAATTCTATTAAACTGCATGAAATTTGATGGCTCTTTGATAACTGATATCTGGTTGTAGATTATTCAATTGAACTGTGATTGCTAATTGGTGACAAGTGTGCTCTCTTTTCAAATGGGTTGACATTTCCAAGATGAAGATGCTCTGACGAAGGTCTGACTACCGAAACGTTAGCTCTTTTCTGTTTTATTTCTTTTAAACAATAAAGTGAGATTTTGCAAAATGCAGTGTGCAGGATTTTTCTAATATCCTTTTATTATCAGACATGCTTATTTAGACTTTACTGTAGAAGAGATAAAACTGAAACCTAAAAAGTCATGTGACCTCACATCAGGGGAGAGATCCACATTAAGGTCATCAAATTGTTTCACATGCTGTGTTTATATAACATCTAATAATGGACCGTTAATGTGCAATACAGTGCTTTCTAATTGGCTAAGAGGGACAACAACAATATGCTTTTGGTCTATTCAAATTGTGTTGGCCTTGTACAGACCAACATGTTTCTGCAAATACAGTAAGAGTTGAGAAAGTAAAAATGCCTTTTAGTACAGTCATTTTTTCTTTGAAGTTAAAATATAGTTTTTTCCCCCTAAGGTAACTAGTTCCTCTGAGGTCTTTATAATAACGGTCAAAATACATATATAGCCATTGAATTAATTATCCTAGCCAATTTGAAACCAGGTACAGTACCTTCTTATGTGAACCTTATCTCAAATTCTAAGAAACGGGTGATTTTTTTCCAACATTATAATTGATGACTGGAGAGCATATTATCCAGCCACTGCGCAGTAATTAGATTGTAGCCTGTTTCTTTTTATTTTTACAGTAGAGTTTATTTCTGTTGGCACTTGTTTAGTCTGTTAACTGTTAACAGCTAGATTAAAACTAATTTGTTGTATTGCTTGTTAATAGTTATTTAATAAGCAACAACTCACTCTATAATATAAATAAGTGGAGGAGGATGTAATACACCACAGACATGTGTGCTTTTAGGGAAAGATAAATAAATGCATTCAATCAGCACTCCAGACAAGGTTTTGGGTGATTGAGTAATTTACTTTCCAAGATAGACAATATAAAAAAATTAAAAAAAAACTGATTTACACCATCCGGATACTCTTCAAACACAGAATATCGTATTTATTATTATATAGATTTGCCTTCCTTAGGTTGACAGATGGGTAGGCTTTAAATTTAAATATCATATACAGTATGTATTTCATTTCAATGCATAAAACACTGAGTATGTACCTTATCTGGAGTGCTGGAGTGTTGATAAATCTCTGAAATGGTAAAGAAATAGATTGCTTATTGGTAAATGCAGGCATATCATTGAAGAATGGATTTATTCCTTCATATAAATGATCAATTAACAAAAAATGTCAAATAATATATTTATTTCTGAGTACACATTTTCCATTCAGAAAATAATCATGAATGAGCTTACAGTAATGCACAATTGAGCAATTTAAGCTAGTTCAAGATGGTGCTGAACAATATTATGATCCACTTGTGTAGAACAACCAACATTCTGGTAAATTTGCATATAAAAATTCACAATTGTGTTGAAGGATATTGTAGTCCAAATATGCAGTAGTTTGATGAAAAATAACATCATGTTAAATGCAAATTAAATAATTTAGCCTAGCCTCTAAAACAAATAAAACACAACTGCAGGAGCCAGTTGATTCATCGCTCTTGATCCTAAAGATAGAATCCCAAACCTGTAGTCCTAAAGATAAATTGAGGGGAAATAGTTTGATTTATTACTTCTGAAACTACTTAATTAGTACTCCTAGCCAGCCTAGGCTGGTTTGTTTCAGTAATTTGGACGAAATAAACTCTCTAAAAAACTCTTTTTCTCCTATTCCCTTTAGTGTTGTGTAAAGGAACATAATTTTTCATTTTGCAGTAAGAATCATGCTGCAGAAATGAGCATAATAGTGCACAGTGTAATGATGTTTACATTGTTGTACTCTAGGTGATACTGCAAATTAATGTTGCAGTCTTTGGGGGCAGTCCTTTGCCTTGATGTATGAAGGTATTCACTGTGGTCTCGGCCATGGCCTCTGTCTTGGGTGTCTGGCCTCGGTTGTCCTTGGTCCAAGTTCTTCTTCCTTTTATTCAAGTACTATAATTGGACTGCTGATAGTGAACCTGCTTTAGTGGTTTTTCAAAAAAAAAAAATGCCTCCAAGGAGGGGGCCTGCTAAGAAGGGTGCTTGGGTGATATTTTACTCATTTATCAGAAATCCTACCTGCTTTCTCATATAAGCAAAAAAAACCCCAAAAGTTTACAAAAATGGTTAATGCAAGGTTGATTTATTTTGTTTTACATCTCTATATGCTGAAACAAAGATAAAGCTGCATGTATAATGTGATATCTTATCCAGGGCGACTTACAATATATCACATTATACATATATCACATTATTTTTTACATACAATTACCCATTTAGAGAGTTGGGTTTTTACTGGAGCAATCTAGGTAAAGTACCTTGCTCAAGGGTACAGCAGCATTGTCCCCCACCTGGGATTGAACCCACGACCCTCCGGTTAAGAGTCCAGAGAACTGAGTCCTAACCACTACTCCATACTGCTGCCTCATTCTTCTATATTGCATCATTCTTCTATATATCCCAAGAAATGATGATATAATAGTGATTGAGTTTTTAATATGTTTACCAGAACTTCTGGCTTGTGTGGTACCCTGACAAAGCCCTTGGGCTGCACATTCAGCAAACTTGCACTACTTAAACCTGTATTTACGTGTACACTGTGTTTTTTTCTGCAACATAATTTTATTTAAAGTTTCTCATACTACTCCCGGTAAAAAAAATTAAAAAAGTGTTCTTTTGGAATGAAACTACCACACAGTTCTCTTGGGGAAATTGGGCTTTTTTTGTTTTTTTTCTTGGCAGCTACCTATGTTATTATTTATTTATTTATTTCTTAGCAGACACCATTATCCAGGGTGACTTACAATTGTTACAAAATATCACATTATAGTAACTCCCTCCCCTGCTGATCTTTCTTATTACATCAAGACAGCAAATCACATCAGCATTGAAAACAGAAGTCCAATAACATTTCACTAGAATAAAGCGATTACTTTTAGCAGCAACAAAAAATGTTGAACTAGACAGATTACCACCAGTAAGTTGGGCAGTATCAAAACAGAGAACACAGCAATCAAAATGTCAATGAAATTAACATCTCAGAAGGTTCTCCAAAGCTGGTCAAAAGTTCACAAAAACAAACAGGTTTTCCAACCCTATATTAAAGTTCTGAACCCTACTTTTTTGTTGTAAGCATGTTATACTTTTTAGCTTGTTCTATAATTGCCTTATTAAAACATTTTATGTATAACATACTGTTTCTGTAAGGTTAATATGTTATTTATAAATTATGTTAGGTGGGTTGCTGTGGTATTGACCCCACAGCAGAAATCCTGATAATTCAAGAAAAATGAGCATTACTGTAATGCAGACAGAAAATAAACAAAACAATTCTAAATGAAAACATTCTTCATCTTGGAAAAATCTTTATATCAATGCTTCTACTGTCTATTTGTTTGTATTTATCAAATACCACAGTTGTGCTTACGTGTGCACAGCAACACAATCAATAGCAGGGAAGACAGCTGATGTATCCAATAAATGAATCTGTGTCTGAAAGAAAAGCACAGTTATTCACTGAAGACAAAGATATCCATCTTTATACTGCTATAAAACTGGAATCACCTTCAATGCCACTTAAACCACATTGAAAAAAGCATCTCAGAGACCCTCATCCTGTGGCATGATTCCCCTGATATTTTTATACTCTCAATAGCATGTCTGGAACAAGTTTCAACATCATCGAATAAGCGCTTTTACAGATAAATGTAAAAATGTGTGTGTAACATACAGACAGAAATCCTCCTTCCCCAATTGCAAAATACACTCAGTAACTATAGAATGTATTTAGCAAGATTCACAAGAACTTGACAAGGCAATAATACAATGTTACAAATGTGACATTCACACAAGCAGCACAATACACTCCCAGCTTATGATACACTCTAATAACTACTGAAGGCACCAGTTACATTTCACTCAATATATAACTCTGAGGTTCAACTTCAAAATGGTAATAACGATTTGTATGGGTGTTGGAGTAAAAAAAAAATGGAGTCATTAGAAAGTTGTTCTGTTTTTATAGCACGCTTTTTTGTATGATGAAGCTGTGATAAAATACAGATACGGCCAAATGTTTTGCATCACCCTAGAGAATTAACTCATTTTGCTTCATAAAGTCGAGTGAAACCTGCTGAATAATGTCACGTTGACATATTGAATTACATACTGCTTTGTAGTTTTCCATATACTTGAGGAAAAACTGACATAAATTGAAAAATGTGACATTTCAAAATCTAACTTGAAATACTGTACTACTATTCCGGTAGACTTTTGCGATATCATTTTTTAGTTTATTTGATTACATGATGTTAAATAAAAAATATATATATATAATATATATATATCCTAAAATCCTAGCTGATAGCTGTATACCTGAATGTCTTCTAAGCTATGTGGAACATTTCATAGGTATAAGACATATCTACACATTAAGGAGGAGGCTGTGTGGTCCAGTGGTTAAAGAAAAGGGCTTGTAACCATGAGGTCCCTGGTTCAAATCCCACCTCAGCCACGGACTCATTGTGTGACCCTGAGCAAGTCACTTAACCTCCTTGTGCTCCGTCTTTCGGGTGAGACGTAGTTGTAAGTGACTCTGTAGCTAATGCATAGTTCACACACCCTAGTCTCTGTAAGTCGCCATGGATAAAGGCGTCTGCTAAATAAACAATAATTAAATAAAAAAGAGCTTGTGTGTGCATGTTATTTTTAGATTCCTCTCTTTTTGTCGATCACCAGCAAATACCACTGCCTCTGTTACAGATTGCAGCTATCCAGGGACTATCGTGTGTCATTCTAAAATATAAACATCAATGATTAGATCAATATTTAGACCCAAAAGCATTTCGTTAGGCACTTCCTCTTCACATTGTGTGGTTGTTGCTGTTCTATGAAGCCAACTGCTGGTGATGTATATTCCAGCTTTTATAGAGATTAGCAGCTCAGGCTATGATGAAAGTGAAATCAGATACAATGGGTTTCTGTTCCCGGAGGACATGAGGAGAGTTGAGAAAGTTATTGCTGAATTAAACACTGCTAATTCCAGTTTGTCCTCATAAACACAATGGCCTGGATTCACAAAAAAAATACAGGCTATCACCTTATTTTATGGTGATATTCAAAAGAAGAAGAAGAAGAAGAAGAAGAAGAAGAAGAAGAAGAAGAAGAAGAAGAATTATTATTATTATTATTATTATTATTATTATTATTATTATTATTATTATTTCCTAAAGCTGATTTTAACTCCTTGCAGGCCTTGCCTGTGCTTTCTGCTTCAATAATAGAAAAAAAAACCAAAACCTGACACTGTGACCTTTTATGCTGGCTTAAAAAACCTATAATATATAACATGAATGTTTGAGCAACAGAAATGTATAAAGGCAGTGAAAAAAACTAATTTTAAATACTTTAAAAATATATATATATATATATATATATATATATATATATATATATATATATATATATATATATATATATATATATATTATTTTCATAGTCATTATTCAGTGCACTTTTCCAAGGACCAAGAATGCTGTTAACATTAAATCAATTGCATGTGTCTTAAAGATCACAAATAATTACAGGTCATTTCCTTCAGGGGCAGGGTCCTCATCATTAATAATCTTGTCGCCTCCATGCTTTGGCATAAGCTGGTGTGCCTGGATCCTCCCCTGGTTTTGATAAATGAAATACAGAAATGCCTGGTGCAGTTTTTTTGGAGCGGGCATCACTGGCTGCGCTCCGCTGTTTTGTATCTTCCCCGTGAGGAGGGAGGGCAGGGGCTCATTGATATCCCTAGCAGGATGGCAGCAATTAGGCTGCAGGCTGACCAGAGACTGTTGTACACCCCACAGCTGAGCTGGATAGACCTGGCATTTTGTTTATTGCAGAAGGCAGGGAGGCTGGGTTTTGACAGACATTTGTTTTTAATATCTCTTGAGTGTTTTAGTGATGCAGGGTTGGAGGTTTTTTATAAGAATCTGTTGAATGCTTGGAGACTTTTAAAGATCACAAGGTCAGAAGAATCACAGAGCACACAGTGGGTTTTTGAAGAGCCCCTGTTTTTTAACCCCATTTTTAAATGTGAGATTTTTGCTCTGTTTTTATCCACTTTGTTTTTAAAGCGGTTTTACTAAACTGGGGCATTTAATTGATTTTAACCTTTTTAGTTGGAAAGCCAGCAGGGTTTTAACCCCTGCACTGAATATTAGATCACAGCATTACCTGGAGAGGATGCTGAGTGATCTCCAGGCATCCCTCTGTCCGGCACTCTCCCAGTTTTTGAGCAGGTTTCTGGCGGAGCGCGTGGCTCCAGAGCAGGAACCCCTGTTCCCCGCAGTGCTGGTCTCCCCTTCAGTGACAGTGGAGGAGGAGGAGGAGCCGGCTGGAAAGCTGCTGTTGCTTACGGTCATTGAGGTGGCTTTCCACACAATTGAGAAAAAGACATTATATGAAATCTGTGTGAAAACCAGACATTTTAATAAGTTGAAAGACCTGGTGGACACTAAGTGGAGGGCTCACCTTGGTGTCCCTGTTGATGGTTCCTGTCTGGAGGGTGCTGTATAAGCTTCCCTTGCCTAAGCGCTCCGGAGACCTGCAGTGGAGAGTGCTGCATGGCATTTTTGCCACAAATCGTTATTTGAGCCGAGTGGAACCGGGGGTCAGTGTCCAGTGCCCCTTCTGTCCCGCGGAGGAGTCTGTTTTCCATTTGTTTGTGGATTGCCCTCGGCTGCAGCCCTTCTTTTTGTTTTTAGAGAACCTGCTGGCTTCCTTGGGAGTTATTTTTACTAAAACGTTTTTTGTTTTTAGTGTAAAGTATAGTTTTGCACGGGGGGGATAGGTGCTCATTGGTCAACTTTGTCCTTGGTCAGGCGAAATTAGCTATTTTAAAATCCCGAAAAAATAAGATTTTAGCCACTGGTTTTATAAATCCTATTAGTATTTTTAGAATCCTAATGGTCTCCAGGATCAAGATGGAGTTTGCTTATTTTAAAATGGTGCTCGACCTGGACAGTTTTGAGAGGCGTTGGTGCATTGTGGAGGGGGGGTGTGCCGTGAGTGAGGAGGGGCAGCTTGTTCTGTTCATATGAGAAACACTCTGAAAGACTGAGATCCCATTGAACTTGACTGTTTGAAAATGGAATGAGAAATGTTGGATCTGTTATGTTTTTTTGCACCAGTGTATTTTGTTTGTTTTGTTTTGACTTTATTTAGTTATATTGTATTCTAATTTATAGAATAAAGGGATTTTAAAAGTCAAAGTCTCTCTCTCTCTCTCTCTCTCTCTCTCTCTCTCTCTCTCTCTCTCTCTCTCTCTCTCTCTCTCTTCTTAACCAGGCAGCCATGGTATATAATTCAGCTTCATTGCTGTGTTTCAAAAGTTTGTAACACAAGTTTTTATATGACATGTCATTATATCTCAATGGCTAGTTTGCTTGATTGAGAGATTTTCTCCGATGAGATTGAGAGACTGCTGTCAGAAGAAATTTGTGCTTCACCCTTTGCTTTCGCTTAACATCAAACATTCACATTCACTAACCCAGCCAGTACAATTTTCTCTCAATGTTTAGCACAATACTGATGAAACAGGTATAGTAATGTGCTTTAGAGTAAAGAGGTCTGGATTGTAATACTGGGATACTAACTGGGAACATTCCATTCTTGGTGCCTATGACAACCCAAAAGAGGATCCTGGACTTTCACCACTGAAATTACAATGGAGAAAAAACAGAGTCCCTACAATTGTTGTTTTTACTAAGCCATTTTTATAGCCATCTTCATATGCTTGATAGGAGATAAACATATAATGTATGACTGTCTTTATTCTAGTTTTAGTTCTAAAGAAAATACATTATATTTGTTTTGTAATTAGTTTGTTGTTTAATAACACATTCTTGGAAAATAAATATATACATTTTAAAAATTGTGATGGATAAGGCTTGGAGTATTAAAGAACAAATATTTCTATAATAACTACTTTTGCAAAATATCAGTAATTTTGTACTCCGATTATAAATTCCCCCGAGCCCTGGTTCCTGAAGAATCCATTTTATTGTCTACAGTATACTGTATCACAGGTCGAAATAGGCTATCACCATTCAATTGTTTGTAATGCAAACAAATCTGAAACTAAGCATTCACATTTCATGCAAAGCCACAGCTATTTTGATCATTTTTGACAGATGTTGATATTTCACCTCTTTCAATGGCATTTTCCTTTTTTTTTTTTTTTTTTACTGAACAGGTCAATTGGAAATGTGCCCATGGCAATGTTACTGTACATGTTTTTTTTTTAATTAGTCTTGTTTTAAATCTCTCTCTTGAAAAGACCTCAAGTGAGAAAAAAAAATGTAAACTGCTACAATAGTTCAAAATAGTTTAATATTTTCCAAGTGCAATATTTTTTAAAAGCTCTGCCAATAGCACATTTATTTGCACAGCACTACAATGAACACTGCTGTGGCTTTGTTCTGTCCGGAGACTTTTCAATTTGCCCATGACTTGCAAACCTGAAGTCCTCATGTCTATCAGCTCTGGATCTTCAGGCAGGTCATTTTTTTCCTATGGTGTTGTTTATGAATCATGAATCTGTATATACAGTATAACGTATAAGAGTAAGACATTGTCAAATAAGAGACTTCATTAACTTTGCTATTGCATGTGTTCCAACTGCCTACCTGCTGAAAAATGAGCTTCAGGTGTTTTCTGCATTACTGACAGATGCACGGATATATCCCCAGCAGTCACTGGAAGTCATTTCTGCTTGACAGCTGTGCAATCAGCAAGTTACACAAAATTGTGATCTCAGCCCAACTTTTCTAGCAGGTGTCTCTTTAACCATACCAAGTGTCTTTTGGCTAATTTAGGTGAAGAGTCCTGTAGAAATAAAGTCAACACTGGACCTTTAAGTAAAATCAATTGGTGTTTCATAAGGTTGAAAGAATATCACCATAATTTGCACCAGCTTGGCATTTAAAAGTCAAACACTTGTTATCTTGACGTCCCTCTATTCTGTGTGACACTGCTGTACCAGTCCACTCTTTAATGAATACCAATCAATAGATTAAAGAAACAAAAGGAAGCATAAAGGTTACAGCATACATTATACAGGATATTGTAAAATGGTCATATCCATTGCTTAATAAAAATAGGTAACCCAAACACTTTTTTATTAGAAGTTTTACTTAGTGTAATAAATGCCATCCTAGTGGCTGAGTTACTCATAGTGACATCAGCAAAAGACCTCTCGACTACAGAGAATGCTCTTTAGTTAAATGATAAGACAATCGTCTTCAAACCATTCAATTCAATGGAATGAGATGCCAATTCATTACAGTGGCACCCTATGACTCCTGTGGTTGGAAAAAGTATTCTATGATAGTAGTATTATTATTCCTGAAAAAACAATCTGTTGTCCTTTTTTATTTTGAATTTGTATTTATTTTGGGATGCCAGAATCACCGTCGAGCCCTCTTGAGGTGTCGTGGGCTAGTCGACGAAACACCGAGGATGGAAGGTGCCCACTTGAAGACCCCAGAGATGTACCCTACTTAGCTAGATCCAGACGGTTGTCATGCTGATGCGCTGGGGAGACCGCACTATGGTTGATCCCCGGAGCCAGCATCGCAGCCGTTGTGTGTGCTGATGCGCTAGGGAGGCAAAATAAGCTGATCCCTGGAGCCAGCATTACACTTCAGCCATCAACACCAGACAGAAGGATATCTACATCATCATATGGAAGGAAGCGCAAATGGATGGAGACACATATGGATCACATTAGTTTACTGTGAAGCTACGTCTTAGTTGGTGATTATCTTGGCGAGAGCCAAGTTCAAATCAGCATGAAGTTTTAACATCTACTCTCATGTAATGGAAATCATTCAGTAATTCATAAAGGGCTATACTCATATTGTTATATAATTAAATTGCATTGAAAACTAAGGGTTTGTTGATTGATCTAAACTGAGAGTTTCAGTGATTTATCAGCCACAGTCTGGAAGTATGTATATCAACTTGTATATTGTATTTGTAATGTATATGTATAAAAAAAATGTACAGTCTAAACAGATTAACCTGTTTTGAGATTATTCAGAGTAGTCTGTTGTGAAATTACTAACAATGTTCTATTTTTGACAATTGTGGGGAAGCAATGATGTAGTGCTGTGCCCTTTCGCTGGTTGGCCTCTTTTGATAGCGAGTTTCATTGTCCCTTTTGTTCTGAAGTTGTGTGTAACAGTAGGGTAGGCAGTGGTAATTGCATGTAAAAAAAGGACCAGGAACAAAGCGTGCCAGCTATTATGAACATGAGGAAGGACTGCAGGGAGCTGACACAACTGGGCATATCACAGGTTAAGAAAATGTTCTTAAGTTAATTGAGTAATTGTTTAATTATAAATTCCTGTATTTCCAGGCTTTCACTGGAAATCTAGGATTCATTCAATTAATCAGTTATCAGGTTGGATGATATAAAAAGCCTGGTCAGACAGATTATTGGGCCATTTTGTTGAAAAGAGTGAGGGACTTGGTTTAATGGTCAGAAAACTGAACAACTATAAATTGACTACATGTTTATCTAATGCATTTAGCCCTTAAATATGAGTAAGCTAGAACACCAAAGATTTAAACATGCCTCATTTTCTAGAAGTTTCTAAAGTCTATGCAACTTGTTTTAAAATACATGTGTTTTACTGTACACAATAGCATTACAATTTTGCATATGTTAAGTGTAATGTATACTCTATATTTTAGTATTTCTTATTGATGTGCTATTTACACTTTGGCCATGAAGAATGAAAGACAGCATTCCTTTGAACTCCAGGCCAGCACTAAATGTGTACCAGGGGACTGCAGTAATTGCTGTGCTGTAATCCTGTCAGCACATCTCAAGTAAGGTGGAGTGAATCCTACCCTGCAGCTAACAAAGGGCGATGTTGGCAGAGTTTTCTGCTCACACATTCCCTCATGCTGCATTATCCTCAGGGTGCACAGCAACTAAACATGTGATAAACTGTAACTCCATTCCTGATGAAAAAACTGCTTAATTTATGAAGAACTCCCATCAGAAACGTGTGTACTTCCTTTCATCTCAGTCTTGAATTTAGGATGATTGAAAACATTTTAATTTACTGCAGGCTTAGAAAAAAAAGTGTGACCATTGTTAAGTGCTAGATGTGTGTTAATATTATTAAATATGCAATGGAAAAGGATTTAACAACTGGCTTGGTATACAGTGGTGACATAATCGATGATTGTTTGGCAGAGCAGTTTGACCCAGTATGAATGTGTCCACTTCAGTATTGGCCTTGAATGGTTTTTGAGGGCATTTTAACAATGGTTTCCTCATCAGAGTAATGGTCAGATATGTCTGTGTTAATAACATTCTTTAAGTTTTATGGTGCTTTTTGGTGCACAACACTGGCCTACTCTTCATTGGCACTTTATATTGATATTAATAGGAGTTAGTTGAAATGTCCAGTAGGCAGAAAAATGTATAACCAGCAAGTCAATGCAAATGTCAATTACTGTATAAAAGAGGACTGTGTTTAGTTTTAAATGCGCTGGCTCCCTGTTTGACACATTGTACAATCCCGTTTGACTGTAGTCTGAATTAGATCTGACTTCTGAAAAAGGATTCATTTGAAATAAAAAATGCACTTGCCTTTGGCCAGTAATTTGTATAAATGAATGTATGCATCTTCATGAAGTGGTTCTATATTCACTCTGTTATTATGAAACAAGCCTTTCAGTTGCATAACAAAGTTGCTTTAAATAACACATGCTTTGCTGGTCTCACATATGAGGCTGAGTAAACAATTGAATCAGCATTTTTTTTTTAAATTATTATTATCAGTTAATTTGCACTGAACCGCATAATAGAATAATAAGGTCAGTAGAATAAAACTCAGTCTGTGTACAGCAGGTAGGTAAGTGTGATGGAATGGTGTCCTTAAATTCTCTATGTAAAGCACTATCTTAGGGTGTGTGTCTGTGCAGTAATGAATGTCATAGACCACCCATCTTGCATATTGAGCTTTCACCTCTGTTGTACACACCAAACTGTATAGAGAAATAGGATACAATTTTTGTGTGATCCACATACAGGAGCAGGCTTTACATTTGAATGAATAACACAGTGGGAGCTGGACAAATGGCAGTGCTCCAGAACTGAGAAATTATGCAATAAAATGCGCCTTGCAGAGTGCAGATCTGCTACAAATTACTTTGATTTATACAACAGCATTGCAGTCTGAATATTAATGAGAAGAAATACATACCAGATAAAACATCATGTGGGAGTTGGGGAAAACTAAATACATATTGTACAGCATGCTGCTGCTGTTCTTAGATCTGCTGAGCACCTTTATGAGCAGACTAACTTGACATAATATGTACAGCTTGTTCCAAAGCAAATCTCTTCACTCGCAAATCTTGGTATTGAATGTTTTTCCATACCCAGCTGACAAATCATGTGCTTGTGTTTATAAAAAGCAATTGTGATCTAATTTTAGCAACAAAATATTATCCCTGTGTCTCAGAAAAAAGCTCTTCCTGAAACTTTACACACCTGTATATTTCTATTAGCATGATCAATACACACATTTTTTTTGCTGAAGCGTCTTTGCTTAAGCATTAGACAATGAACGGTTCCTACCAGGACACACAACTAATTATATAGCCATTATTTTATTATACCAAGCAGTGGTTATAAAACCTAGAGAAAGTCTCAGTTTCAGTGTTTAGAATATTTAGTAGAAGAGAATTTATCAATTAATCATTTAGACATGACAGGGTGTGATTAACATGAGATAATCACGCCCATAAAGGGTTATCTCATGTTACTCACACCCCCTGCAGTTAATGCAACGTTTTAAATCAAAAACATGGAGACAGAACAAGACGCCAACCTGTGTTTGATAAGTATATGCTATTTTAACTGCCTGTTCTAGCCTTCTGTGTTTTGTCTTTTCTCCATGTTATCTGTTGTTCTCCCATCCTGGTAATTTAAATATCGTTAGCTACTAGTGTTATTTTATTAGGGTTATCTTTTATGATAAGGGGATTTTTAGAGATGTGCTGCTAATTACTCTTACTGTTTAGCTAATAAGATCATTTATCTGCTGCTATCCTTTGTCGGCCCTAAATGGCTAAACTGTTGCTTCTGACTGTATTAGATATAAGAAAACGATTCAGTATCATCAGCCATCCAGCTTCCAGCTCAACCAGGGTTTTAGTAGACAGTAGATGCCTGCTGGAACATCACAGCATTGACTGGGAATCAAACTTAAAATAAATCCACGCAAGTATATAGAATATCTTTGCCGCCAGTGCCGTCTTTTTCATTTTGACTTGCTGTATTGAAAGCTCAGTTCACATCTCTTGGACGCAAATACAAGGCAAAGACACAATATTTTATTATCCACTGTATTTTATTATCCACCAAAACCAGCCAATCAATACTTTGCACTGATGAAAGCAACCAGCCCTGTACCCACAACTGCAGAGTCAGCCAATCACAGCCTGTCAGCTCGACTGGAGACTAAAGAGCTCAGACAGCAGCATCATTTATTTAGTAACAACAAACCGAGACACGGACAGTTCAGTAATATTGCTCCATTTGGATATCTGGCACTGTGCAGATAAACTGTAAGCAGGTTTGACAAGTAAAAATGTTACTTGTTTAATAAAATTTACATTTTTTCTCTAATTATGTATGTGATCCTTTATGAACATTTCTGGGATTTCCTAAAATTTTCTAAGTGGAACGGTATCTGACGAATCATTACAAATTTAAGGTAAAGCTTGGTTTGAAAGTGTTTTAAAGAAAATAATGAGTATATATATATATATATATATATATATATATATATATATATATATATATATATATATATATATATATATATATATATATATATATATATTATATATTTTTAATTTAGTGTGTCCAATTATAATTTTCCCTCAATTTTCTCCCAATTTGGAATGCCCAGTCACTTTTCTCCACACCACAGCGATTCCCCACAAGGCTCAGGAGACCCGAAGAGTCAGTGGGCCTCCTCCGATCCCACGACCAAGCCAGCTTCCTTTTTCACCCAGGAACTCGAGAGGTCGAACAAGCTACCGACCTCTGGAGGACAAATTCCAGCCCTGCAGGTGTCTGCTCTGAGCTCACTGGACGCCTGGCAGGCAGGGTTCGCCGTAGAGCAATGAGGAGAAAAAATTCTTCCAGGTCCAGCCGAATGGTGGATAGCCGGAGTGTGAGAGAATAATGCAATAAAAAGAAATATTGGCGCTCAGGAGAGTAAGCCCAGATAATGTTATAATCTGTGCATCCAGGACACTATGGGTGCCGATGTGGTGCTGAATCAAGGCATTGCTACAAGGCAAAATGAACACAGAACAGTTTGCTGTAATGAGTGCTACTGAGGTACTGCACTTCCCTCCCTGGACCGTGTAGAGGCAGCTCCAGAGGGGGGCTTTACTACGGGACCTGGCCATGTGCTGGCTAGAACCAGAGTGTTGCTCTGCAAGGGGGATTGTGGAGCTAGTTGAGATGGAGCTCTTCCTGGAGTGCATGTCTCCAGCTGTCGATCTCTGGGTCCGGTGTCAGCGACCTACCACTTTGTCTGTTGTCATCCAGCTGGCTGAACCAACTGCTCCATGACCAGACCAGCCCCAGGAGGGGCAAGGGGATACTCAGGGGGTGATTGGGCTCGGAGAAGGGGGTGTGGTGTGGCCGAAGGGGATCCTGGCCTGGGAGCTGTAGAGAAGTGGGTGTCTCCATGGGTCGCTGCTGCGCCGGACCGGGGCCTTGCTTGTTCATGACCCCACTTAGCTCCATTATTAGCTCCATCATTTAAATCCATTGCTGAAGCTTCAGGATTTGAAACCGACCTGTTGAGTTGCTGGTTGTGCCACACGGTGGGGCATCTCGTCCCGGACTGCCCCACCACAGATTGCAATTTTTGCCCAATCGGATCGGCACGCCCAACAAGCACAACCACTCCAGCTTAAGGGCTTCGTGCTTCCTGTGACAGTGGAAGGCACACAAGCCTGGGCTCTTCTTGACTCAGGGTGTTGTCAGTCTCTGATGCAGGAAAAGTTGATCTCATCGGGGCACAGGCGTTTAAAGTGATAGGTTGCAGTGTTGTGCATCCATGGGGACGTCCATATTTACCCTACCATCCGGGTGAGAATTACCATTAGGAACCGGACGACCAAGGTACAAGTAGGGTTGTGTCCTCGCTTGCTGTACCCTGTAGGTCTGGGACGAGACTGGGAGCAGTTTAAAGAGCTGTTGGCTCCTGCTACAGCCCACCCAATCAATTGGCTAAGAAGGAGGAAGTGATTGGAGACATCATCCTGTTCTGTGACTGAATGGTTTTGCCATCTGTGTGGGGCCTGCTGTACTGGGTCATTAAATTAACCCAGACCGAGGAGTACGTTGTCCCCAGGCCCTTCAAGAATGACTTGTTAAGCCTGGCTCACGTTATTCCCCTGGCTGATCACCTGGATAGGGAGACTCGAGACCCTGTTCTATTGGCCAGGGATAGATGATGGGGTGCGACAATTTTGTGTTGGCCAGTCCTAGAGCTGTGCCACGAGCTCCACTAGTGCCGTTGCCATTGGTGGAAACTCTGTTTGAGCGCATTGGAGTGGATATGGTGGGGCCGCTAGAGAGGACTGCGTCAGGATACATGCACCTATTGGTCATTGTGGATTATGCCATGCATTATCCTGAGGCCATGTTGGTACCCCGGTGGCAGCCACAGAATCTATCACTGAAAATGGAATTAGAAATAAAACCTGCGCGCCTGTGTGGCGTTGTCCAATATAACTTTCTGTGTCTGTCCTCACTGCCCAGTGAACAACCCACACCCCCTTTCACAGTAGCCAAGATATGAAAGGAATGGGACTTCATTCTGTTAGATTTAGAAATCTCTCTGCTCATAGTTATTGCTTTAGTATAACGTCTCAACTATTTTAAACTCCAATATTATTGCATAATATGGATGATGCGTAACAAATATTGAAAGTAAAGAGTAAAGTTCTGTTCTCGATAGCAGCCAGAGTTTCTCTTCACCACAGCATTAACAAAATAACTGAGCTGTTCTGAGCGGCTCATTTACTTAATGTACCCCGTCATTCTTTTTAAAATAATTACTTTCTCAACGACATCAAAGCACATTCACACATTTGTTTTCAATGTTTTTGTTTTCCATTTCTCCCTATTTTTTTTCTGCAGGGAAAAATCTAGAAATCTACAATCATAATTGATTGGGGGTAACTCGTTTTATACCTTTAAAATGCCTTCAATATATGGCCCTATAAGTTAACTTTCGGTGTAATTACATATCACTTGAGTCTTGAAGCTGCTACACACCGAGCATGATGCACTGCAGTGGTTAGACCAGGGGTGTCAAACTTCCTGGAGGGCCGCAGTGTCTTCTGGCCTTTGTTCCACCCAAGCTCTCAATTACTTAATTGGTCTAATTATTTGTTTAATTGGACTAATTTAACACTTCTCTCCAGGCCTTAAAATATTTCCTAGGCAGAGTACCAAGTGCATTATCAACTGTAAAAGACCTTGAAAAATAATAAATGTCCAATTGAATAAATAATTAGATCAATTATTTTAATTGAGAGCTTAAGTTGGGATGAAGGGATGGAGTTTGACACCCCTGGGTTAGACAGTGGACATCCTCTGGTTATTCAAGGAAGAATATACTCTTGTTGTTAAGAGAAACATAAAAGTCTGAGTCAATACTGTGGGACATATTGCCTTTGACAGGTTGGACTGAGTATATCTAAAGGAGTTCAAACCAAGGTTCTAAAACCTATTTTATTATTTAATACTAGCAATATTGATCCCTAATAATTTATAGAGAAGTCAAAAACAGTGATTTAAAAAAAAATTAAAAAATTATTTTCTGCTCTAAAGCAGTTTAATGGACTGCATTTAATTATACAAAATAGCCTTTAAAAAACAGTCATTTTGCAAACATTCTTTAAAACATCCCCTTAAAGTTTTGTAAATAGGGCCTATAATTGAAATCCAGATATCTGAAACATAGTGCTATAGATGAAAATTTGCTGTTACTCCCTGGTACCTAACTTACATCAAACTCACGTCACTGGTCTGCTGGTCAGATCATCCCACCTATAGCAAAGTAGCACATTTTTTCATTGTTGTGCATATTTACGGTCCTCGGATGGTGCAAAAAATACTACAGTATAAACAAATAATAATGTAATAAATATTTCCGTAACATTAATACCCTTGCATTGTAATACTCTTTCTTCACAGTTAGTTTCCACTGAAGCTGCAGATTACATGTTGATGCACACAACATGCTGACAAGGCAAATCCTTTCCATTTCAAAGCCACAGGCATGTTAATAGAGTTGCCAAGAAAACTATAATGTTCAGCATTAATGGCTGCTTCTTTGGTAACTGGACTTAATTAATATTTTAGATATACATGATCTTAGAAAACTTCAAATACTCTTCGGGTGGTCATTTACCACAATGGCAGGGTGTAATAAAAGTAATTGGAGATTAATAATTACATATTATTAAAGCAACTAGTTTAGTTATAGGAATATTTTGTCAGTCCATGAGTGAATTAATTCATTGTGAGTCAAGGAAAAATATAAACTCTTTTTTTTTATATAAATCACTGGTTTGAGGAAATATATGATACAGGAATCAAATACCACTGACAAGTCAAACTGAAAAGCCAACTCAACTGTTGTGAGACTAAAAAGGCTTTGACTAAGTATGAATATCTAGAGCTGTTACTCACAGCATCATGCCAGAAAGCATCTTCCATTCAGCACATATTGAAATTTAAGTTGCGGACCTGTGGTGCAATCATATTGTTGCCACTTTTTCATAAGTATTACATTTGCATAAACCTGGAATACATCTACCAGGTCTTTTTAAGCAGGTTTCTTTTTTTTTTTTTTGCTTTCAGTATATGCAGTTGTTTGTTACCAACGGATTGATTTATTTCTCCTTTGTTTATATACTATCCTAATTCATACAAGATGCAGGTGGTGTATGGCAAGTGTGCTACTGCATATTGGAATTTATTTGTATAACTCTCTAGGCCTACAATATGTGTTATTGTTCAGTCCATGATTGTATGTGCTTAGTGCTTCTGTACTTAATTGACTTTTGGCATAATGGCTATTTATTGAATGTGTTTGTTGTAGACAATAAACCAATTGCAAAATAGAAGAAGAAGAAGAAGAAGAAGAAGAAGAAGAAGAAGAAGAAGAAGAAGAAGAAGAAGAAGAAGAAGAAGAATTATGCACCGGCAAAGAAGCAGCTGAAATGCATTTTTGGATCATTGTCTGGGATTTATATTTCCTGGAAGTCCCTCCCTCCACAATACTGATAATTTGTAGCAAATGTGAGGGCTAGCCACCATAGAACAGCGTGGCTAATTTTACTTGATTGGTCATGCTTGCCCCATAATTCAGGGACTATTCCAACTGGTTCACTGAGGTATCCACGGTCTGATCCATAATTGAGGGAGCAGCCCTTACAAAATAATCCCTGTGGTTTGGTACTGTTATGGGGTTGATTTGGGGGTCAATATTGAGCACAACACACACAACGTGGGTTAGGAAAGAATAAGTAATGGAGCCAAACTGGCAGTTTGGGCAGTTCAGGGAGAGACTAGAAAGCAGCTGTCAAGAACAAGGCATGGCGCACAGACTACTAGGAAAGTGTAGGGAAGTAGGCCTGTGTTCTGCCCGTCATTTCTTAAACTGACTCTAATAAAATGCTCTACGGCAGATCTGTGAATACTGATTCAGCCTCCTTGATTTTCAGATCCAGTTTCATCTCCTTTTTTCTTATGTTATACTTACTTACTCAGAAAATCATTGCATTGTTTCAAGCATAAAATACCAAAAGCTATTTCCAGCTTATAAACCCTCATGTCTAGAAAGCTATTTATTGTAGCTGCCATATGGGCATATGGTGTGATATGTCTTAAATTAGAATATCGCTTCAGTAACTCAGCAACCAAACCAAGACAGAACACATTCAAGGCAGATAAGATAATTAAGGTGACCTTTTGACTAGTTTAATTGTGCCTGAAAATGTATGTACTACAATGTTCACTTTGAAATCTTTTTACAGTTTAGTTTCCTATAACTTAGACTGGTGCCTGGAAAATAAATGTCTCCACAGATTTGCTAATATTTGTTGTTTAGAAAGAGTTGATTTAAAATGTTATATATCAAATGTTTAATACTATGTTGAATTCTGTAGCACAGGCATTTTACAATGATAGCAATAAAACAGCAGGATGTTTAATATGGTCTAATATTTGTACACCTAGAGGTGCAGTTAAACAGCCTAGTTCTGCGGATTTTGGACCATATTTGAACACCCTGTGTGTTACTGTGCTTATAAAATGTCACCCACACCCTACCCCACACCACCCATAATGCAATGGTTAATTAGGCAGAATTGTTCAAAAAGTTCCAAGTTGGGCTGATATGGTGACTTCACAGATTTTTTTTTTTCCCCTCTATTCTTGACATTTTTTATGGTAAATACAATCTATTTGCTTGGTCCTAATGGTTTTAGAAACAACAACACATTCTTCTGTGGTCTTTGAATAAATTAATTATCATTTTTTCAGGACAAACTGAACATCTAATGTGTCTTAATGCCAAAACCTTCCTTCATGTGCAATCTGTTCCTGACTGAATATAATGAATAAAATAAAAATAAAAAATAAAAATGTTTTTTTTTTCCTGGTGTAGTTTATCACAGAAAGAGAAAATCGCATTTGTGTTAGCTACAAGGTAAGCAAAAGCACTTTCCTTTAGTGGAACATTTAACCATTTAATCCCAATAAAGGATTATGGAACTGAATCTTATGAGCAATTCATTAATAGGAAAAACCATGAACAAAATAATAAAAAAGCTTGCATCCATGTTTTGTTATTCAACTCTTTTAATAGTAATTATTGTGAAGTGGTTACTAGTAAGGTGAATGTAAGTCTCTATTACTGTAGGATTCAAGGATTCTAAGATTTGCAGGCATATACAGCTGACACACCACCTGTTCACCTTTCTTTGTCATTAACTGTGTTAGCAGCAAGATTCATACAGTCATTGTAACATACTTACAGCTGTTGTACCACAAGCTTTCAAAGTCACAGGTGTTGTGTAATTTCATACATCTACTGGGGCTTGACAAAAAAACAACAACCTGGAAACGTTTGTAATGTGTAACATGTACGTTTTGTGTACATGGGCACCTGACTAACTAATGAAATCCCTGACATTTACCCTGATATATAATAATGCTACAACCACCTGTTTAAAAGTCAGATTACAAACTTCTCTAAATGAAACACAAAGGGGCCACATTGGAGGGATGCCCACTTCACTCTCTAGATCAATGTAAGCACTTCCAGACTGAATCAGTGCCGTCTTTGGAGGCCCTAGACTATTGTTATGGTTGTGTTCCTTTTTTGTTTTTTGGCAAACTTCTGTATGTATGTGTATGGCAAAGTGGTTTGCAGCGAGCAGGTGTAGAGGTGATGCAGTGCTCAAGACAAGGACAAACAAAGTACTGGTGAAATGATCGTTTATTTATAATCAAAGTCTGATGACAACACTAAACAATAAAGAGAACAGGCAATACACAGCGATGCGTATTGCTCTGTTAAATCCACGGGTTCAGTCCTGAAATAATATACACAGTATTTTTAAACACACACCAATACACAAAACATGGTCACAAGTCCAAAGTGAGTGCTGTAGTGCTCGTGGTGCAAATACAATTTATCGTGATCAAGGTGCAGTGTTGTCCGGGTTTGTGCTGGCCTGTAGCGACAGTTCCGGATTGTGTTAGCCATCTAATAATAACAAACAAGTAGATTTTAGGAAAACAAAACAAACAAACACACAATATATTTTACATTTCAGCATTTAACCATACAAAGGAACAGATCACCTTGCTACATCCCCTTTCTAGGTGGCCGACTTCCACCTAACCCTGGGAATGAATTGTCTGGCCATCCAGTCCAGGGCACTCTGTTCCCTTTACACAGTGCCCTCACAGGTCGGGAGAGAGATTTATCACCAAGAATCATTCTGTCTCTCACAATGTGGTATACACAAAATAAATCAGTTGTTGTGAAATACGTGGATTTATCAACAACCACTTATTTAAACTCTATTTAGTGGCCAAATAAATAAAGTAGATCACATTCATCTCAGAAAGGAATTGCCAGATTAGGGAAGGTGTATAATGAACTAGAAAGAGTTGCAAAGCAATTCAGTCACTCAAAATCATAAAGCCACTAACCATTCATCTGTACAATATAAGTGTAATAAATAGGATAGATGATAAAATGCTGTGAGATATCATTTTAATCCAATTCCCTTATTTACCTACCACTCTGTTTACATTTTAAGCACACTCCCACCCTACCCAGCATGGTGTTACAAGCACAATCAGTTAGGTATAGTTATCTGTGTTCTTGTAATTACCTTGTATTTCTCATAATGATTTGTTTAGAGTAGTGATCGTAACCTATGCCATACTAAAAATATCTTGTATAGTCTTGTATAGATTATAAATCAATGCAGACTACTGGGATTCAAATAATATTTGAAAGAGTTTAGTTTATCACATATTGTTTCATTTGAACCCATCAGTTTCATTTGAACCCAAAAGAAAGACTTGGTGAAATAGTGAGTGTGAAGGGTCAGAAGACTGCGAGCGGGAAAGGGGGTTTATATAACTGGCACTAATATATAGTAGTTTATGATTTGTTTTATAAATAATCTTTCTGATCCTTGTGTAAGTGTATATATATATATATATATATATATATATATATATATATATATATATATATATATATATATATATATATATATATATATATACAGTACTGTGCAAAAGTTTTAGGCAGGTGTGAAAAAATGCTGTAAAGTAAGAATGCTTTCAAAAATAGACATGTTAATAGATTATATTTATCAATTAACTAAATGCAAAGTGAGTGAACAGAAGAAAAATCTAAATCAAATCCATATTTGGTGTGACAACCCTTTGCCTTCAAAACAGCATCAATTCTTCTAGGTACACTTGCACCAAGTCAGGATTTTGTAGGCATATAGTCAGGTGTATGATTAAACAATTATACCAAACAGGTGCTAATGATCATCAATTCAATATGTAGGTTGAAACACAATCATTAACTGAAACAGAAACAGCTGTGTAGGAGGAATAAAACTGGGTGAGGAACAGCCAAACTCAGCTAACAAGGTGAGGTTGCTGAAGACAGTTTACTGTCAAAGTCATACACCATGGCAAGACTTAGCACAGCAACAAGACACAAGGTAGTTATACTGCATCAGCAAGGTCTCTCCCAGGCAGAAATTTCAAGGCAGACAGGGGTTTCCAGATGTGCTGTCCAAGCTCTTTGAAGAAGCACAAAGAAACGGGCAACGTTGAGGACCGTGAAGCGCAGTGGTCGGCCAAGGAAACTTACTGCAGCAGATGAAAGACACATCATGCTTACTTCCCTTCGCAATCAGAAGATGTCCAGCAGTGCCATCAGCTCAGAACTGGCAGAAAACAGTGGGACCCTGGTACACCCATCTACTGTCCGGAGAAGTCTGGTCAGAAGTGGCCTTCATGGAAGACTTGCGGCCAAAAAGCCATACCTCCGGCGTGGAAACAAGGCCAAGCGACTCAACTATGCACGAAAACACAGGAACTGGGGTGCAGAAAAATGGCAGCAGGTGCTCTGGACTGATGAGTCAAAATTTGAAATATTTGGCTGTAGCAGAAGGCAGTTTGTTCGCCGAAGGGCTGGAGAGCGTACACGAATGAGTGTCTGCAGGCAACAGTGAAGCATGGTGGAGGTTCCTTGCAAGTTTGGGGCTGCATTTCTGCAAATGGAGTTGGGGATTTGGTCAGAATTAATGGTCTCCTCAATGCTGAGAAGTACAGGCAGATACTTATCCATCATGCAATACCATCAGGGAGGCATCTGATTGGCCCCAAATTTATTCTGCAGCATGACAACGACCCCAAACATACAGCGAAAGTCATTAAGAACTATCTTCAGCGTAAAGAAGAACAAGGAGTCCTGGAAGTGATGGTATGGCCCCCACAGAGCCCTGATCTCAACATCATTGAGTCTGTCTGGGATTACATGAAGAGAGAGAAGCAACTGAGGCTGCCTAAATCCACAGAAGAACTGTGGTTAGTTCTCCAAGATGTTTGGGCCAACCTACCTGCCGAGTTCCTTCAAAAACCGTGTGCAAGTGTACCTAGAAGAATTGATGCTTGATGCTGTTTTGAAGGCAAAGGGTGGTCACACCAAATATGGATTTGATTTAGATTTTTCTTCTGTTCACTCACTTGCATTTAGTTAATTGATAAATATAATCTATTAAACATGTCTATTTTTGAAAGCATTCTTACATTACAGCATTTTTTCACACCTGCCTAAAACTTTTGCACAGTACTGTATATATATATATATATATATATATATATATATATATATATATATATATATATATATATACAGTATATTAGTTCAAAGAGCCAGCTGCCTTTTTATGAATTAGTTCTTAGAAATTCTAAAACCTCATTACATGACCAAAAATAGATCCAACTATTGCCCCTGTGACGCTGATACAGTCAATAGTTTTTTTACAAACTCCCTCAAATTATGTTCACACTGAGCGTCCTTCCTCTCTTCACACAACAAAGCAAAATGGCGGACAAACCCGCATCTGGCCTCCTGGACAGTGGTTTTGTTCATTATACAATGTACTACAAAACATAGATGCTGCAAACACTAAAATCATCATAAAACTTTTGATTTCAGTGTTTTCTGACTTCCTAAAATTGAAACAAATCCAAATAAATATGACACTCACAATATCAACTGACTCTTCTGAGAATTCTATGCTGCAGTGAGAGAGTCAGGCAGACAGTTCTGTGCCAAAATAAACCTGCACTATGGACTTCAAAAACATTAATTTCTTGACTGATTCATAAAACAAATATGGACTGCACACCTCAGCTCATCAGTGGGAAACTAAATGCCCCTCAGGAAGAACTATAGTTACCTCCAGGGACAATGACCAGGGGAATAAGCCTGAGGTTATTCATTTTTAAAGGGTCAGTAGGGTTGCTGTTTCCTAAAATAAACAATGTACAATAAGATAGCGATTTGTATTGGTTGTGCTTACACTGTTTGTTATGCAGTATGTTACACAACAATGAATTGCTTTCTTCAAGCCATTGTTAGATTAGCTTACACATTTAGAAGAAAGTGTTCATGGACAATCTGTTGTTATTATGTGAGGCACTTTCATTTTGGATTTGAACTTAACAGCTTTTTGCCAAATGTTAAAAAATACAATTTTCTGAAGCTAAGGAAGTGATAATGGAAATTAAAACACAATGAGGCAATGCTGGTTCAATAATGGTTCTAATGTCAAAGTCTTCTGTACAGGTGGAGTTTCCATCAGAAGAAAATGTAAAAGTGAAATGGTAATAAATAAAAAATATATATGCCATTATCCATAAAGCGATAATGGCAATATCATATAAAACATGCAGATATTTTTACTTGTTTTTACTTTAATGTAAAGGAATATCCAGAAAGCCTTAGGACTAGGTAGCACTTGTTTCTGTGTGGACTAAATAAGCATTCATATGTAATTATCCATTTCTTAAAGTTCCAGTTATGCAGTAAGGGTGCATGTGTGCATACACCACTACACTGTAATGGTTGTGCTCTTTTTATCGGTATGTTGAGTATTAAGACTTTTATTGGTAATTTCCTATGCAACAAATATGTAGGGTATAATAATATATCTTTGCTCAAGATTGGTTACAGAGTTTTGGAATAAAGCCAATATCTTGACATTTTATTTTGGTTATATTTCCCTATTGCAAATGTATTGACTGTTTATAAACCTAAACTTCAATACATGTGTAACTGCAAATAAATACATATTTAACAGTAGCATCAAACATATTCACAAAATAGTGTAGATGGCATAGCATAAGACATGTAGGTGGACGTTTTAGTGCATAGTTATTATAAAATTAGTTAGAATATGTGGAGGGCGCCTTGTATGCAAAAGCATTTTTTCAAGGATGGATACAACTTTCTGTGGAGTAGCTGTAGATTTCTAGTGTTTATGATAAATACAGGTGTAAAGCTCAGAATATATAGCTAGCTTTAATTCCTACAAATGTATATACATTTACAAATGAATGTAGAAAATGGTGGTCAAGAATAACTATACCCCCTCAAGTCGTGGTATTCCAGCTGCGAATACAAACAAACAAAACAATATTTTTTTAAACAGGTCTGCTATTTTGTCCTAGTAATATATATTTACATCTTAGAGACTGCGTTTTACTAATTTCTCACAAAGCCACTTTGAGGAAAAACATCTCTAGATTACTAAAGCAATTGTTTTTCACGGCATGGTATATTACACATACATTATTAGTGCCTACCCTTGGTGTAATATAATGCACTCCTGGCTATCATATGAAAGGCTTGATAAAGACTAACCTTCACCTACAGTATATGTAGGTTCGTTGCTAAATGCCTACTGGCAATGAGGGACACGCTGTGATGTTTCGCGAGGTACTTCTGTATAAAGAAACTTCGGCAGTCATTAGAGGCTGAATTAAGAGGGATGCTATTCAGTGTGTCAGACTGTGTTAATATATTGGTTCAGATCTAAGCGAATAGAATTTATAAAACTTCGCAACCATGGCTTATAGCATTATGTAGTGTATATGCGATTTAGATTTTTGATACAGCTACAATGATATTAGGAGAGGATAACATTTTGTTTATTTTAATGTCGACAGTCAGCTTTTGGAAGACGTCGAATGCCTACTACAATCTGCAGTGACATCAGAAAGTTAAGCAAAATGCACTCTTCTGTAATCTTTGTGAAACTGTGGAGTGGACAGGTTCGGGGAAATTAGATCCAAGCTTTGTTTCATAATCGGAAAGAAAGGTCAAGTTTTATAAAGATTATGTTTTGATGTTAGCATATTGTGTATCAAGTAGCCAATAGAGGTATCTATTGACATATTTTGATTTACATTTTTGAGTTTACTTATTTATTTATTTATTTTTGACATACTGATTAACTGCTAGGTATAGACAATAGCCAGGACGTTTTGTGCTTCATTAAAGAGACGCTTCAGAAAGAATAGCACCCTGGACAGCGCTTGCCAGCCGTCAAGCTGCAGAATGCTTTGCAAAGGGTAAAAATACAACTGAGAATTAGCGTTATCTACTTTCGCGTGGTCCACTGTGTCATCAGCGACTGGGATTTACATTATACATTCCTGGATGATTATTATTATTATTATTATTTTCCGAAGATCGTTTAAAAAATAAAAGTAAAAAGTCTTTGCTACCAGAAAGATCTCTTGCAATTGTTTTTCCTGCAACGTTTTGCTTATGCTCTGAAACTGAAGCAGTTTTTTGCAGAGGTGGAACGCCGGCTGATTTGTACTTTCTGTGAAGGAATGATGCCTAAGAGAGGATGTGTACCAGGAGGAAGATCATCTGCAGTCTCCTGGTGCTCTCTGTGTTGGAGATAGGACTCGGGGTGTCGAGCATAGCTTTGGGGGCAGTGGGGATCAGCAGAGTCAATGCCGAGCAAAAGCCACAACTGGGAGATGCTTCTCCGGTTTGGAGCGGGGTGTGTGTACGTCAGACATTTCACTTGCTTTTAATCCACCATTAAAAAATGTTAAGAACATGCTTTTAAAGATGCACCGTTCTTTTAAAACTTTGCAAGCCTGAGATGTGTGTTAACTGATTGTAAAATGATAATTACGTTATGATTTGTCAAATATTTTATAATATGCGTCTAGGGAGCCACACTATTATTATTATTATTATTATTACAGTGATGCTAATATTAACTAGTATTTACTAATAGACTTTTAATTCGATCTTTAATACTAAGGTTAATTTGTACATTATACCTGGTAAGCGATGGTGCACCTTTAATATGATCTGCATGATAATTTTTGTATTGTGGACCATTCTTTTAGAAAGAATGGTCCACAATACAATATATATATATATATATATATATATATATATATATATATATATATATATATATATATATATATATATATATATATATATATATATATATAATTAGGCTAAAGCAGGAGAGGAATCACTTATTTACAACATGGTTGGGCTATGAAACAGTAAATGGGCATACCAAGTTTTTGGGGAAAGTACAGTACATTACATGACCAGCTACACTTGTCTGCAAATATTCAAGGGTTCTGGTTTTGAATGGACCAAAATGTTATATACATGTATAGCATGAGAAACATGTAAGATATGATATATGTGAAGGTTTCTGATGGAATGGAAGATTTTTTTTGTTTGCTTAAATTTCATATTGTTTTTCCTTTGCAGTTTCTAATATGTGGTCTGTGTGGGGTAATATGTGCCAAAAAGAAATCAGGACTCGTTGTAAGTAGCTTATACTAATGTTAAAAAAGGAGGAACCTTTTCTTCTTGTTTTTATTTTTGTGTTTGTTTGTTTTGTGATTTAGTGTAATACTTAAATCTGTCAGAACAAACAAAGTCAAATAACAAACTTTCACTAGTGACTTCATCAGTGTCATTGATTTGTGTGTTTTCAAATCACATGCAATTTCATAAACAGCTCTAGTAACATGCAAACCGATATGGTGTGGTGCTCTGCACTGCCTCATAAAAGTTATCAATGTACTCCATTTTAGCAACGTTCTATGTTTTTAGAAACTGAAGGAGATTTTTGCCGAACTATGTTTCTAAAAAATGTGCAAAGTGAGTGTATGGTCCAAATGGTATCATACAACACTCCAACTCACAAGTTAACAACACACAGTTTGTGTTAAACCTCTGGGTAAGGAAAACAATATATATTATAAAGCAAGGTTTTGTCATGCTATTTTGGTGTGCATTATTTAATTTACCATCCCTTTTTTTACATGGCACAAGTTGGATTCCTGGTCCCCCTTTAATGCATGTGTGTAAGGGTGGTGTGGGAAATCTTGGAATTTGACAGTGAAAAGTATCCCAGATTCAGTTTACACATGATCTCTAGGACGTTATTGGTAGTACTAGCAAGATTACTATATTAAATGGATACTTTATAACATATATATTTTTGTAATAATTAATTCTTACACCAGCATGTGACGTAATCCTCTGTATAAATAAGGGAAAAGTGCTTGCATTTGTTTTCTTAAATATCTCAGAGCTTCCCTACTTTTAACTACAATATGTATTCCTATTTCAGTGTAATTAAACATAAATTAAGTCATTTTGTACAATTTGAACATATTTATTAAGTTCAGCTGCATACTCTTTCTGGTGCAAAGTTACTGGGTTTGTCCTTCCAAATCTTCTCAGGAAACCCAATTTTTGTTTTAGCATACATAGGAGCTCATTCACCCAAAAGAAACAAATTTGAAGCTCTAAGGTACTATAGTTAAAGGTACATCCACCTCAAATATATTACTGGGGTGTATGCAAATTGAAAGTGCAAGTTACCAGGTAATTGGAAATTTCATCTTTCCAAGGACTGGGGATACATATCGCTGGATAATGTATTATGGTCCAGATGTGCTGTGTTCAGAATACATAACCATTTAATGTTTTTTTATAATCTTTCCTTTTTCCTCAACAGATGATATTATTTTCAGCCTGTTGTATCTGTGGGCTGATTGGAGGGATACTAAACTTTCAGTTTGTGCGAGCACTTGTGAAAAAGTCTTCCACTCTTTACTCACTGCACGTTGCTGCTATGTCACTGGCCTGTCTGGGGATTGGTGGCTGCACACTTTCAGCCTGGCTCACCTGTCGCTTGGCCAGCAATGAGCAACAAAGGATGTTTATAGAAAGGGAACACTCTCTACACCATTCCCACGAAATGACAGAGAAAGTAGGTTATTGTTAATCATTTTTTTTTCTACCTACACATTCTAATATGGTACAATAAGGATTACTAGGATTACTTCCAGTTTCAAATCCACTTACAGCTTGAGCATTGAGTTTTCAAGTACTTATAATGGTTGCCAAGTGAGTTTTTAGAAGTTTTCAAAACTCTTTATAAAGTTTGTAAACAGATCTTTAAATGCAATGGAGCACTAAAGCCTTAAGGTTTAGAGACACACACACACACACACACACACACACACACACACACACACACACACACACGCGCGCGCGCGCTACGGAACACTACGGAGGTCCAGTATGCAGTGAGGAAGGAAACAAAATAAATTCAAATATATTCAAAGTACAGCATCTGGCAAGAAAATCAAAAACCACGTCGGATCGGGTGAGTGAAGAGCTAGACACGCATTGCGTACAATTATTAACAGGAAAGAAGGTACCAAGTTCACACCTGGCATTACTAAGACTATGGCATCACCTGATCTTTTGATCTTTTTTAAAACATAGGGATTTTCAACATTTTCATAAATGTACAAAACATCCCGTCGGCTCATTGAAATCTGAGTAGCGTTGCTGCAAAGTGTAAAATAAATACACATAGAATAAAACTACCAACATAGTAGTAGTTTATCAAGTTGCAGAAAATGAGAAATAGTGCCAATAATGTTTTTTTTTCTTGTTTTGCAATGAATGATTTTATTTCTCTTAAATACCCCACGCTGACCTTCAGCTGATATCATATGACTTCACCCCATTCCTTTTGTTTTGAATACACATTGTGTATTTTCTGTCTGTGTGTAAACAATTCCCATGGTGGTATTTTATACTTCCCTGCATACCAGACCTCTAGACCACTCTGTATTGTATGTGTCTGGCTCTTAAGTATTTTTTTTTAAACTTTTCTAATAAGAATATTTTGTTCTAAATCAACACCATGCATATTGTATATATTAGCCTGTGGTAATGTCACTAATATAGAGTTGTCGTAGATAAAGCTGAGGTTGTGATATATTTCAGTTTAAAGGAGATTGCTGAGCAGCAGGCTGCTATTAAGTAAATGAAAAGCAGGCCAACAATATAACAAAATGCACCAAAGTAGCAGTGTCATTCTGGCCCTTAATTGTGACTCTGAGCAAACATAAGATATGCTGAAACCGTTACTTTTTATAGTACAGCATTCACTGTATTTCCTTGTTGTTTGATTTTTTTCCTTCTCTTCTCAGACTTTATTTCCACTGACTCATGTGAAACCCATTTATCCTGCCACTATGAATGGGTTTCACAACTGAGTCAATGTGAGAAAAAAGTCTGGAAAACAAAAAAGATCAACAGTAAAACAAGGACAAGCATGTTTTTTTTCCTGTATGCATGTGTGTTTTTTTTCTTTGACTGGTTTACTATGGTTTACCATGTTTACTTTTTAACTGTGCTTTATCATGCCTTTCTGTGCTTTACTGTACTTGTGTATGCTATATCATGCTTCCTCTATGCATCTTTACATTTTGTAAAGGGTTAAGTCAATATTTTGGGAGGAATGTCACTGCTGAATACCCTGCGGGAATACAAATAGCAAATCCATGAAGTCAAACCTATATGTATCAAATAAATTGGCCTAAATGTTGCACTGGTGGCAGTCACTACAGCATAAGTAGTAAGAATGATGTAAAAGTTTGAGGTGGTCTCTATTTTGCCTGTCAAACATCTTTAGAAAATGTATTTCATCAACTGTATCACCCATGTATTGACCAATTTTGTTTACAGCACACATCTTTCTCAAAAGTCAGCAAATGCTGCTGTGTGTTTGTGCTCTTTAGAGCTTTTTCATTTCCAAATTGTCATGTCTAACCACTGTAGTTTGTCAGTACAATAAAAGCAGCTGCAACATACTGCAACTTAATCACTCCCACTGAAGCTTCCTACGAGAATGAAAATCATAAGAACTACTAATCATGATGTATCTAAATAGAACTGTCCATTATACAATATTAATCCTGCCAGTGTTTCGCCCCAGGGGTGAGTCACTTCACTAAATGCAATAAACATACAGTAGAATGAGTTTCACATTAGAATCGGTTTACAAGTTAAAGAGTAGCAGTAGTAGATCAGGATCACATTAAAACATGCAATGGGAGAATGCTATAATGAAATTCAGTGCTACCTTGTTATAAGGTGACACTTTATACCATGGAAATGGTTATAAGGCGGAATGTCACGCTGCCCATTACACTAGCACTTGCATTCCCCTTACCCATCAACTACACCATTATAAAGGGGGAGCACTATATAAATTCTCGCTTTTATGTTACCTTTATGAACATTGCAGTTGACCTCATTCAAAATTGGCTTCTGCTTTTGGGTTTGCAGAGGAGAGGTTTTGAACATACTATAAATATTGATGTGCATTCTAAAGATGTTCACTAACATGTTCACTTAACTAACACATTGTATTCACTCTGTGCAATGAGGTTAACTGTCTGTTATTGCATAGCTACAATGTATAGTTGTATAAGCCAATAAAGGTCTAAGAAGACTAGATTTCTAAAATATTTAGTTGTTATACTTAAAGTAAATGATGTTTTTTTTTTTTTTTTTACAACAGGAATTGCCAGATAACCTAAGCAATGGGATCCCCCAAGTTCTACAAAATGGAAACACAACAGTACTGTGACAATGTACAATAACAACAAATAATGGGGTTCCTATAAATATGGTAAGCAGAGAAGAACACTGAAGTTGAGAATGTTTTGCAGTGTTATTTAAGACTGTACAATTCATTGGAACAACTCTAGACTGGACAATGCCCTGTGACGATTGGTGATCAATTGTACTGACTACAGAAGCAGGTAACAATTGCGCAAGCTGCATAATTGTTTGGACCAAAAACTTTCTAGAAAAAAAAGGCAAACTCTTTTAGCTACAGTCCAATTAGCTCAACAAATGGTTTGATTAGCAGCTTTTCTTGCTATTTTTTTTAAAAGGACAAATAACCCTAGACTGGTACTTTGCTATGTCTGTAAAATATTCATGTACAACTTCCTGAAAGCATGTGAAAGGTGTTCATCTAAAGCTTGCAGTCTTACAGTCTTTCTTAATCCACAGGAACCCCAAACCGGAATGCTACCCCGTTAGAATTATTCCTGAATGCTTGACAAAGTGCCTGTCCTTATATATTATACATATTTATCTGGATTGATATCACATTACTAAATATATGGGATTTATCATTTGTGAATGATATATTTTTCTATAAGAGCTAATTAAAAAAAGAAATATGAGGTAATAAACTGTTGTTTATATATATATATATATATATATATATATATATATATATATATATATATATATATATATATATATATATATATATATATATATATATATATATATATATATATATATATATATATATATATATATATATATATATATATATATATATGGTATAAATCTTTGAGAAGATGTTTAAAATAAAGCAAACAAAACTAATAAAGTGTGAAAAGACAACATAAATCAACCAAGTGTGAAGATAATGTAAAATGTTTAAAAGTAAAATCAGAGAGTTAACAAATGAACTTAAAGTGGTTATCACGGGTTGATTAAGAAAGGTTAAACTACAAACTTGGGTTTAAAAAGAATCAATGTTATGCTTGGTTGAAAAAGGTATGTTATTATATTGGAAAGGGTATATGGAGGCATTAAGACCCTGGAGATGATACTGATGTCAGGATTATCTCCAATGTAGGTTAATTGTTTAATCATGTAATTGTCTGGGAGTTAAGAGTGATAAGGTTGAGAAGGTAGCGGGAGGGGAATGTGAGGAGGAGTTGCTGAGAACGTGAGTGGAGTTGATATGTGCATGAAGAAACGAAAGTAAGGAAAACAAAATAAATGACCTGTGTGTGTAAATCGGGGTAAACAGGAGTAGCCTGTGCCTGTTTAGAGTGGGATGCTTTAACTGTTTAGTTAGACCCAAAAAGGGTTTAGGCTTTTCTTTTGTTTTTTGTTTGCACCAATGGTGCATTGGTTTTGTTTTCAAATAAAGCCACTTCCCGGCATGTTTCATTCGAAGTTCTGTTTTCTTTGAAGTTATTCTTATATACTGCACACCACGAGGTCAATATCCTGAAAGACGGCAGCAAATTCTTTACTATATATATATATATATATATATATATATATATATATATTCTTTACTACACTTTACTATATATATATATATATATATATATATATATATATATATATATATATATATATATATATATATATATATATATATATACAGTGCCTT